>CM051693.1:24808836-25186336 GCA_028022725.1 Lycodopsis pacificus
TAAGACGCGGAAGTTGCCGCCTGTGCTGTATTTGAGATAAATGCAAACAGACACATGCTGATATTTAATAGGTATAATGTCCACAATCGTCACCATTAGTTTCGTCTGTTAGCATTGCTAACATTTACTAATTAGCACCATACTCAAAGTGCAGGCTAATTGGTGATGACATTTGGTCAAACACACACACACACAGATTTTTCATGAAGATGATGAAATTAAAGAATTGCCAGTTATTGCAATTCATCCTGAGGGAAGCATAACTAGTATCAAATTTTCAATCTAATTATTGTTGAGACATTTCACTCAAAATTGCAAACCAATGCTGATGCAAGAGGAAAAGTAATTTGGATTCATCCTCTGGATCAAGAATGAAAGTTTCATGGTAACCCATCTAATAGTTCTTGAGATATTTCAGTGCGGACCAAAGCAGCAGTCTGACCAACAGACCCAAAGAGCCGTGCTGCTAGCAGACAAGAAGTTCATTCATTAACAATTAATTTACTCAACTTATTAACTGCAGACATGATGGCTTATTAGAAAGTGAGAAACCTCTGACTTACAGATTTTCTAATTAGCCATTAAGTTTACAGTAATGTTATCATTAATTAAGGCAACCAAAAAGTTGAAAGTTAATTTCCCTGGACTTTAGAAATAGTCATCTGACCAAATAATCTTGAGTCACGTCTGGTGTGTATAGTAAGTGACTTACTTCTTCTTCTTTTTTTAAACAAGTTAATCATCTTTAATTACAGCTTCGACAGGGTAGTCATTTCTTTAAAGAAGAGCTGCAGAGCACCCTCGACAACTCCTCAGAGGGTGAGAAACCCAGAGTGTACCCACGTTCCAATGAGCCGACAGTTACACATGTTAGGAAGTCATTAAAGGGGTAGGTCAACATTTTGGTAAATACACTTTTTTTGCAGAGAGTTTATGGTAAATATGAAGCTTCCACTAACAGATGGTTAGCTTAGCTTAGCATTAAGACTAGAAACGGGGGGGGGGGGGGGGGGGGGGGGAAACAGCTAGCCTCGCTCCGGCCAAAGGTAACACAATTGACCGAAAAATGCAATTTCTGGTTTGTGGTGTGAACTCCTCTTTTAAAAGGGAACACTCTTTTTAAAAATGTCATTCCTATGGTCTAAGATGCTCCAAAAACATTTTTGAACATGAACTCTCCCTCAGACCCTATTTCAGGACTGAGAACTCTACAATTGAATAAAGCTCGTTTTGGTATAATAAAGACAACAAAATGAATCTTCCATTCATTGTCTATGGAGTAGCTCCGGACTCCTGATGATACCCGTTGACATCACAGGTTTGAGAGTCACTGCTGTGTTTTCTGGCTTTGTGAGAGAGAAGCTCATGTTCACAAATATGTATTGAGCTTTCCTTGGCCAGGGAAATAACATATTGGAATTCTTAATTTAGGTGGCGTTCCCCTTTGAGCTTCATATTCTATCCTCTAATGGCTTATTACTGATTGATGAAGCATTAATAATTGTTTTATTCACAATGAATAGTTTAGTTACCGGTACATGACGGACTGATAGATAGATGATGGATAAATTGATAGATGGATGGAAAGCTAGATAAAAAGATTAATCAACAAGACCCAAACAAGTAGAAAAATGTAACCTTTACTTATTTACAGATTGTACAGAGGTACTGAGTGACAAGGTAGTATTTACAACACAACTAGTAGCTTAGAAACCCCTGAACTTATACACAAGTGAGATACACGGCAGGGAGACCCGGAGGACTGCACACCAACGCACTCCTTCCACCCAGTACTGTGTATAAGATGTGTTTATCTGGACCAAACGTTCACCACATGTTCCTTGACGACGGCTGGCGTTGTGCAGGAGCCAGCTTGGCGCCTTGGTGACATCGCAGGCCGGGAGCCGGGGGGTGTTTAAGCATCCGGGGCTCCAGTCGGATGTGGTGCACTAACCAGGGTGGAGGGAGACGTTGGTGCACGTAGCCTCAGTAGGTCAACTCAGGGAGAACTCAGGTGTTGCAGCAAAATAGGTACCACCAGAAACACAAGCACGTCATGCAATTTTTAAAAAAAGAATCAAAAAATCAAACAAAAGGTTGGTGTAAAAATCGGTGTGATGGTGGACGCACAAAACTCATTCTACATGTTCTCTTAACCAACGACAGTACAGACGCAACATGTGTGTGTGTGTGTAGCTGTATTTGTGTTATATGAGTAAGAGCCGGGTCAAATGTGATGTGTGGGACGTACCGAAGAGAGTACAGAAAAGTATACACACACACACGCACCACAAACAACCTCTTGTTACACATATCCACTGACTTATATAAATGCCTGCACGGTGTAAATCACACACACACACTCGCACACACACACACACACACTCTCGCACACACACACACACACACGCTCACACTCAGAGGTGAAACAGCACAGACTCGTAGTGGAAGAGAACTATGTGGGTGGGAGGGGGCTCGTATTAACCACACAGGCTGGACTATCATTATTCATTGAGTGTGATTCAGATGAGAGACCCAGCTACGTGTCGCTAGTTAACTGGTGAGCTGACCAGGATGGTTAACTAGTCTGTTAACCAGGCAGTGAGGACTGTACAGTGAGGTCCCAACCAACAACACACCAGAGGAGAAAAAATAAATCACACAAGAATCTAAAAACATGCCAGTCTTTTTTGTTTTTGTTCTTTTAAAAAAGCAGAATAAAAAGCCACGTTGTTATTGAAATGAATTCAACACTTAATACCATTCAAATCAAACAAATGATATCCGTTTCTAACATTTAAAACAAAGATTTCTCTGTACAGAAGTATAATATTGCAACCTGATATTGTGCATATAACTCACACACCAAACCTGGTAAGATTACCAAAAGAGGGGCAGCGTTCACCGTTCAAAAAGGTGCGTTTTTTTGTTCAAACTGTCTTGCATTCTTTGCGGCCAATATATATAGAGCTGTGTGTGTGTGTGTGTGTGTGCGTGCGAGAGAGAGAGAATAGAGAATAGAGACAGACGCTCAGCTAATGGGATATCAAGTCTTTTTTCCATCAAAATCCTTGTGCTCAAAAATCAATGCCCTTACTCAGTAGATTATGGATTTCTAGAACACTCATACACACATTGCCAGCTCGTCGAGTGTGTGTGTGTGTGTGCGTGTGTGTGTGAGTGTTGCTTCTGTAACGAGTCGCTTTGCAAACTCTCTGCTTTGCCATGTGACTCTCTCTCTGCTGAAACACAGCGCTGTGTTCTCGCCAACAGAGAGCCACACAAGTACCAGCTACTTTGACGCTCGTCCAGCAGTATTCATTTGGTGAGTAAATCTGCAACAGTGATGCGCGCAGCCTCTAAATTCACGACGGAAACATTAAAACGGGCCTCGAGGTCTTTTGTTCAACTTAAAAACCTATTTGAAAAAAAAAAGCACTGTATCCTACGAGAGGCGGCGTTGAATTTGAGGAATTCTTACGACTACTCATATAAAGTGATTTCCAACAATATGTTGAGCTTTAAAAACACCACGACTGAACGTTATTCTTCTGATACTCAATCTACTCTATAATAGGAAGCAGGGAAGGAGCAAAAAGACAAAGGAGTAATTAAGAGAATAAACCAAAGCTGATGAAGGAAGAAGGGAAGGCTGGATGAAGGACGGATGAGCACTGTAGAAGTTAAGAAAATAAGAGAAAGATTAAGAGTTGTTGCTGTGTATACTGTATGATGCTGTACCCATTATCTAACACTCTTCTGACCTCACAATGGAAAATCAACGGTGCCCTAAAACCCAATGTTATAGCGAAATAAGAGAAAAGAAAACATCTATCCAGCGAATGATTGAGAATATTCATGTTTTTCAGTACAAAAGTGTTTTTGGTCAAACGTCTGTGTTAGGTGGCAGGGTATAAAATCTACAAAGTGCACAGAGAGAAGCTATCTCGTAGCTTCGACACACACACCCACCCTAAACTACTATCCTAGACTACTGCGTATGTGCATGTGTGTGTATGTGCATTTTTATATATATATATATATATATATAGATATCAATATCTATATATATATGTGTGTGAGTGTGTGTGTGCATATATGACCCTGTATAGGAGTTTAACTGTAACACAGGGCAGTAGGAAGCATGCAGTATGACCTGAAGGCTAGCTAAGAGAGGAAGCAAGGATGCTATACTGTATGTCTCTAGATCTAGAAACACTAGAACACACACTCTCGTCCTGATAGGCTTTTTTACTGGCGGCCATGTTTGGTCCACTTTTTGGAATGTTCAATCAACTGACATCAACAATAACAAACAGTCGGTAGTATTTACTCCCCCCCCCCCCCCCCCCCCTGTAGAAACAGACACAGTGTGTGCATGTGTGTTCGAGTGTTTTTACATCGCTTCTCAGACCTGCTGCCCGCCTCCCAGTCTAGTCTATTACTAAGATAGTAATTTCCGTTCCAGTCAAGAGTTACTCTCCTGTAGTTTACTACTCTTTAAGCCATGCTGGCAGTGCAGTTTGGGTCTCAGACAACATACGGGTTGACTGTAGAAATCATAGTGCAACAGGAGAGTTCTGGAGAGGGGCGGGTGTGCTTAGCTAAAATATGTGTGTGTGTGTGTGTGTGTGTAATCTCAGAAAGAAAGGGGCTTTCTGTGAGACCCCTTCATCTCCAAGAGGCTGGTGAGAGGGCGGGACAAGTCGGCTCGTCTTCCAAACACACTGTTGTATCTCCCGTCAGATCCCACTGTTGGCGTTAGACTCCGTGTACAGTGTCCCTCTTATTCCACCAGGGATTCGATCTGTCTCGTCAGACGGATTTTCAGTTTGTGCCTCGTTGCCCACAGCTTGAGGCTAGTACACACACTGACACTCACACACACACACTCTTCATCTAGCATTGTGCCTCCAGGTGTCCCTGTGGCACCAACCCTGTCCTGTAGAGGGTGTGATAAAGAACGATTTATTTACTCAGCATCCCCATTAACCTTTAACTCCAGAGCAGACCTCCCCGTCTTTCACCTGCGTGTGTGTGCGTGTGTGTCCGTGTGTGTGCGTCTCCGTGTATGTGCTTAGAATCAGAGCAGCCTGGTTCCAGTCACACACACCTCTGTCTTGCATGCGTGTGTGTGTTAGTGTGTTTCAGTGAGAGTGCGCGTGTTGCGTGCGACTCTCAGACGTCAGACTCGATGCTGGGCATGCGGCGGTAGAGCCGGGGCCTGTTGCCGCCTGCGCTCGAGGCTCGCGGCGCTGTCACATAGCTCATTGGCTGAGAGGCGGCGGGCGGGACCATGTAGGCCACCACAGGGGGCTCCTGCTGGGGGTAGAACACCTGTTGGTCGACAAGGCCGCCATGCTGGTTGTTGTGATGGCTGCCATGGTTACCGAGGGTAAGCGACATCGGCATTCGCTGCTTATAGAGCTCGTGGGCGGAACTTCTCTGTGGCAGCCGCGTGACAGCCTGGGGGGAGGGGTCTCGTTGTGTCGTGCCAGGAGCTGACTGGAGGAAAGGGTTGTGAGAGGGGCGATCGGGGAAGAGACTCTTCGAGCGCCGGGGGAGGGGCATAGGGGCGGCGTCCAGACTGTGGTGGTGTGAGGGTGACGGAGATGGGGGGCTGCGGCTGCTGAACGGACGATCAGAGCGCATTGTGAGAACATTAGCATAGGCTCCCTCGTCCAGGGTCAGCTCCCTCTCCCTATCTCTGTCAGGCAGGCTCAGGCCCCGCAGGTGGGTGTGCAGCTGCGACATCCGCTCGGGAACGCCGTCCGGAAGCACGTTCTCATAGGAGTGCTGACGACTCAGCTGAAGGTGCTGGGCCGACAAGGAGGTGGGGAGAGGCGACGGGGAGGAAGGGGAGGGCTCGAAGTGGCTGACCAGCCCGTCCCCTTCGCCCACCAGGCCCAGCTCGCTCTGGGGAAGGTAGTGTGTAAACATGTCCCCGCTGTGTGGGTGAGTGTGTGTGTGGGAGTAGTGCGAGTGCAGGTGATCCTCGCTGATGTCGTACAGGTTTCCCAGGTGGGCGCAGGCATCACAGCGGGCCTGTGGCGAGCGGACAGTGTAAAGGCCGGAGTAACCGCTCAGCTTGGTCAAGCAGGAGCGACAGTGGCCGGGCCTGACGCTTTGTGTCCCCTGTCCTGCACCCGGAGCTTCGAATGAACCTCCAGCCTTGTCCTTTGTGCTGCAGGGAGAGAGGATAACATCGGTTATACACACAAGAAAAAAAACTATAAAAGCCCTTGAAACATGGTGACGGTGTTCATTTTCTGCTGAGCATGATACCTGCTGTGTGTGTAGGTGCTGTATTTCTTGTCCTTCAGGGAGTGCAGGTCGGCCTCTGCGCTGTGACTGTGGTGCAGCAGGCTGGCACTCAGCTGCAAAATGGGTGCGTCCACCTGGTGGGAGAGTGTGTGAGTGTGTGAGTATGTGCTGTCAGGTGGAAACAGGTCAGGGGGGTAACTGTGGTCGTCACTTCCCCCCTGGCTGTCTCGTTGGTAGGGCGGAGCGGACTGGAGACTGGCCTGGTCTGAGTCAATGGAGTAGATCTTGGATCCTCCGCCCCCACCTCCCCCTCCTCCTCCTCCTCCTCCTCCTCCTCCCCCTCCTCTCTTCCTCAGCTGATTGATAGGCTTGAATCCTCCCCTCGCCGCCACAATGGAATCTGAATCTTTGTGTGATGGCGGCCGGCTGGAGCACTCTGAGATGTCAGAATGTGGCGTCTCTTCAGGCAGATAGCGCTGGCTCTTCATCGTTGCAGGTCCAGGTCCAGATGAGGGGACGGGGCTTGGGCCTGGAGATACGACAGTGGGCTGAGTCTTCAACGTCTCAACACTTTTCTTCCACAGGGCTCGAGGTTTCGAGCCCTGTGCCACAGCGGCGAGGGCCGACCCAGTGAGGCGGGTCTTGCCGTTGTCGTTGGTGATTGACAGCTGGGGCTTGTTGGGGCTGGTCTGAAGAGGGGGGGCTTTCTGTTGAACCGGGAATGGCGCAGCATTGTTAAGGAGGTTTTTGTGTCGCCCGGACAATGACAAGAAACTGTGCGGACCAGCAGCGTTGCCATAGAGACCAGGACCCTTCGGGGGCAGACTGTGGAGTGAGTTACCTAGGAGACAAGGAGAGATGCACCTCAGACAGCAGATACAATACACGGATGTTGGGATGGATGCTCAGCCTGATCCATTATCTACCGCCCTGGCACGCTGTGTGTGCCACCTAATGCACTTCTAATCATGAGGCGAGCTTATACACGACAGTCAATACGAATACAGTCCGGAGTCAACAACAAGGGGAGAGGAGTCACCTTTAGATCGGCATACGTAGACTGTATAGAAAAGGCAGGGAGACCTCTGTACGTGTAAGCAACGGTATCACAGGTGGTATGTTTGCCTGCTCTGTGCGAAGTAAAATATACAATATAAATACATTGTACAATATACACTGTGAGGTGTACTGTGTGTGAGTTATAGTACCTTTCCCCGACATCACATCTAAGATGTTGGGCTGCAAGAGGACAGTGTTGCGTTTGGGAGAAGACAAAGCCATGGACTTGGCAGACTTGAGCAGATGCAGCATGTTGGCTTGAGGACTGAAGTCCAGCTCAGGATTCTTTTTCTTCATGTCTATATGAACGCCATGGATACAGCTCCAGATACCCTGAGAGGAGAGGAAACAAAAAGGACGAAACAAGACAAGAGGAGAAGAGAGGCAGAGGGGAGAAAGATAAGCAAGATAATAGAAGAGTTCCCAACCCAATGACTTCACAAGAAAGAGGTTCAAACATGCACAAGACTAATTTCCATGCACGGTAAATCAAGGGAGACCTCTGTGTCCTTTTCTCCAAACCGAATACTGCATACCGTAACCTCATTTTGTTTTGTAATGTGGCAAGAAGAGATAATCGCCACTTTTTTAGATAAACGGCTTTCAGAGGCGCCAAGGAAATTAAATTTAGGTGATGATGTCACTGGAGGGGGGCCTTTGAGTGCAAGGAGATATTCTTCCTGAAGCCACTTAACCTCCTGCATCGCTACTCGCATGGCATGCGCACACAGAGAGAAAGACAGACACACACACACACACACACACACACACACACACACACACACACACACACACACACACACACACACACACACACACACACACATTTACACACAGACAGACATCGCACTCTTTTTGTCAAACATTTAATGTGTGAAATGCTGCTCGTCTGGAATAAAAGCCCTTCCTCACACAGAGACATGACATATGAATAATGAAAGAATGGTCTGTCTGGATGGGCCCATTTCTGTTTTGTGTGTGTGTGTGTGTGTGTGTGTCTGTGTGTGTGTGTGCGTCTGTCTATCTGTCTGCCCATGTGGTCAAGTCTGTCCATCCCCTCGCTCCTCCTGTATATGTGTTACCATTTTTAACTTTGTTAGACCAGACTCGTGTACCTGTGTGTGGGTGAGAGAGAGAGATACAGGGCTTTGTGTAGTGTGTGTCTATATGAGTTTGTTCACATCATCCTCTTAGCGGTTTCATTCCTCCATCCTGCCGTCCGTGCCGTTAGTTCATCTCTACCTCAGCTGGACTATATACTCTTTTATCACACACATACAGTGCATACCCAGACTCCTTCTATGTGTTAACAGTAACTATTGTGTGTCTCAGACTTGCGATTGTTCACATATTTCTTTTTTCCTTTAACTGAAACAATCATGTTTCAGGCTTCGAGTCCATTTTGTGCATTCCTGTTTGCATTTTCACTGCATCTGAAGGACCATGAAGATTAGGCAAATTGGACTGCTTTGTCTGAGTTGCAACAGACAACAGAAAAATCGTGTTTGTAATTTAATGTGTGATGTTTGAACTGCTGTTGTTAAACACCACAAAGGCTCCTCGGCTGTCTTCAAAGTCACAATATCTTGCTGGCTTTTTTCTTGTTCTTTCTCAGCTAAGCTTTGTTTTACTAGCTGTGTCTCTGTGTGTGTAGCCTGCTCTCTCTGTATTTCATACTCTCTAGGAGGAGTCTGCAAGTCGCCTTCACGGATTAAACGTCAATGACATTACAAGAAATTCCCATCCCGATATTGTTATTGCAATAAGGGCTTTGTTGCAGTCCCAATCAATGCTGTACATCAGTTGTCGCACTCTCGAGGATGGTGTTTGATCAGTAAGTGGTGTTCAGCACTGCAGATTGTAACGGCAACATCTTAAATACAACCTCAGAAGCAGAAGGAGCAAAAAAAAAATGGACCATGTTCCTGCAGTGGAAAAGATACATTTCCTTATCCTCACCCTGCTGATTGTGAAGAGCAGACCAGGCCTCCCAGTGCAGACACCAGTGAAGCAGTATCTCAGCCTCCAGTAGAAAAGGTGTTCAGAGATGAAGGTGAGGATGGAGAGGCCCATGGCTGTGGCCAGCATGTAGAAGACACCCGCCATGTTGTCGACGTCCAGCTGGCTGGACATCACCTCGTTCTTCTCGCTGTGGCAGATCCCAGTCAGCCACTGGGCCTCCAGCTCCTCCATCTCACCTGTTGAAGAGTTCAAGTTCAAGACCTTTATTTGTCCCCGGGGGGGCAAATCGGCTTTGCAGCAGTAGCAATAACAACACAGGGCTAGACTCACAAGATAAAAAACACACTTACATAACCACATTATAAAAACCTATAAATACAGGAGGTACGAAGTTACAATATCAGTGAAAAGAACAGGAGTGGTTGGAGATTTGCTGATACTGCCTGTACTACAGAGTTCAGCAGTAAAACGGCAGAGGGTATGAAAGAGAATTTATATCTTCAAATTAAACAGGGGTGCAGGGGGGGTTACTGTCAGATATAATGGCTTCTGCTTTCTTTAACAGCTGTTTGTTGTACAGTTCAAATGGACATTTCTGCTCAGCGCCAATGATTTCGCTGCTGACTTTGTTAATTTGTTTTCCTCTTTGATGAGATGAGGGATGCATACCAGCTGAAGGCAAGTGTAAACTGACTCAATAAAATATTTATGATAAATCAGTGTGATCAGGGATCTGTCAACCGGGACCATGGCTAGCTTCCGCAGACAATCACAGACGCTTTTCTTACCCTGCATATCTGTGTTCAAATTGTCTCAATGTTGGCCGTTAATTAAAGAGTTTAAAGGAGTTTGCTGGAAACGTCAATGCATACGTCATTGCTATACATCATTTATAAGACAGGACGCAGCCTTGGGGGGGGAACCAGTTGATGTTATAGACGGACCAGATAGAAGTACATTTACTCTCACTCTCTGAGTCCTGCTAGTGAGGAGGTCCAATATCCATCCCACATTGTTTGTGTCCAATCCAAAGCACTCTAAGTTTCTGCACCAGCAGGTGGGGGTGTATAGTGTTGAAGGCAGACGAGAAGTCCACAAACAACAATCTAGCATGGTTTTTACTACCCTTTAAGTGCTTGTATATGGTGTTACGTAGAGTTATAGCAACCCCCTGTTGGTTTGATGTGCAAATTGTAGGGGATGAAGGAGATGTTCAGTCCGGCCCAGTAGCTCTGTGGAAATGTAGGTGAAGTGAAAATGTAAGATGGCTGCAGGTAGGGGCTGAGGAATGAAGGAGAAGGAATAAAACGAGGTCGAGAGAGAGGGAGGGAATGGGCGGTAGAGGGAATAAGAGAGGTGCGCTGGGAAAAAGGCCATATCATGACGAGGAAAGATGGAGGGGAGAAGGGGCGAGAAGTGAGTTGGTAAATGGATCGTAATGAAAAGGATACAGGAGGTGGAGGGAAAAAAAGGGTTGTGGGAGGAGGGAGAAGAATTGATAGTGATGGAGTGATAAGGAAAGATGGGAGGAATTATTATCAGGCCGAGTGTGTTTGTGTGTCGCATGCGCACACGGGTGTTTGCCCCGAATAAAAAGGCCGGGTGTGAAGCGAAGCGCTTTAGTGGTTTCAGCAGTTTGATTTCTGTCTGGCTCTTTCTCTTTCCTCCATTCACACCATCTCACAGCTTATTATACAGAACAATCTGGAGGAGTAAACATAACAGGACATGGTGGACACACACGCACACACACAGTATAATGATGATGAAATGGTGTGTTAAGACTCGCCCCTGATAGGAGGAGAGAGGGAGAGTGTTTGGGGAGGGGGGAGGGAGGAGGGAAAGCTGAGTAATGGCACAACTGTAATAACAATAAAAGCCTTGATCATCTGAGAAACTTCAATGTGTGACTGTGACCGTGTGACTGAGATGCTGCAGAATGTTGATGCGAGCGCCTCACCATCTCCTATGATGCCCAGGATGGCCAAATCAACCAGGCGCTTCCAGTAGGATCCTTTCTGCAAGGCGATACCATAGCCTGTGGTGGCAAAGATGTAACCGCTGCCGATGGTGACCAGCTTACAGCCGTCGTCTCTGCCCGCCATGTAGTTCAGCACCGCAGCGTCGTAAATGAAAGCGTCCAGCTTTCTGTAAGAGAACCACACATGCTGGATTTATTATCTGGGGGGGGGGGGGGGTTCCAGCCTGTACATGATAAATCTCAGGGGTTATGACTTCATTAACATAAACGGTAGAACATTAAAGTAACATATTTCTGCAACGCAAATTTTGATTTATTTCACTTTCACTGATGCACTGAATATTTTGCCTACAGTATTCAGGCCTCTCAAAGTTATTCAGTGAAAGCAAGGGGACATTACTTTTGAAAGAACTGCTTCCATCTCATATCCTGTGACATTGGTATGCTTTGAAGGACTAGTTTGACATTTTGGAATGTCACTTTTTTGCAGAGAGATACGGGAGTACTCCTTTAAACATGAAGCCAAGAAATAGTCCTGCACAAGGACTGTCTCACATGAAGAAATAGTTTTGGGAAATATGCTTATCTGCATTCTTGTTAGATGAGAGGATTGATGCCATGTCTGTCTGTTAAATGTGAAACTAAAAGGCAGGAGACAGTTCGCTTAGCATTCAAACCACATTGAGCCCTTTTTACACTTTGTTTTTTTTAAACGGATTAAACAAATTAGATAAAACATTTTAAAGGTGCTAAATTCCAAAATCTGAGCATATCTATGATTGAGGGATTGCCTCCTCACGGCTCTCAACATGGCGGTGGGCATTTACGCAATGTTTATGTCGTTATCAGCGACGGCGATTAACTCACATGCACTGACACGCACAAGCGGCACAGAAAAGCCCTGATTACAACACACACAGAGGGAGAGTCACTTCATTCTCCGCTCAGGACACATGACTCCATTATATCTTTACATCGAAAATGTATGTGTTTGCTGCTATATTAATGCTCTTAATTTAGAATTTAGCACGTTAATAAAACAGTATTAATTCCATGTACAATTAACAAACAACTACAATGTATTTGGGGTTTATCTTCATGGTAAAAGAAAATAATGTGAAATTTGATCCACCAGGCGCCTCAATCTTCAATATCCAATATCACCACCCTATATAGCAGCAGAACCCTTTTCATAACTTCTTTATGAGCAAAAAATAAACATGTTATATAACCCTATGAATACACCCTGGTGCTCATCAATCCCCCCTGGGGTTCTGCATGTTAGAGATGGATAAATATTAAACACTTTGAATTAAACTGTTCACCAAAGGGCATATGTTAAACGCAGTCATTGAGTATCTGTTGTTGCAAAACCGCACAGAAAGTTCATTGATTTAAGCCCATGCAGCGTTTGAAAACGACACACTGTAGATTCATTAAAGAATAGAATATTTTAAACGTGTTGAATGACTTTGAGAGGAACTCCAAAGTGTTAACATTTTCTTTGATTTTTAACAATAAATCTTGCTGAATTGAATTAAAGACACATCATACATACAGTTGTATCAACAAAGCCTAATGTACGGAGTATGAGAAACAATCCTCCTATATTTGATATTCAGCATCAATGGAGTTATTGCAGAGAGGCTACAAGTAAAATCACATTTGGAAAAAAATACCCAAAACAAACAAAGCACACAAAACTAATGAACAAATATAAGCATTGCAGCCATCCTTCCATTAGTGTGTTTAGGAGGGAGAATAAAGGCAGCAAACTACAGAACAAATGACACTCTCCCTGTTTTGGCAGCTCCATCTCTCCAGCAGCAACAAGACTCAATAATGAGCACTTGCAGGAAGCGTCTGCTTTTTTACCGTCAGTGGCACAACCACTGAGGATTCTGCAGCATTTTAGCATAAGCTAGTGCTGAGCCCCACAGGGCCCAGTTTTTCGGTGTGATGCAATGTCTTTTTCGGTTTGTTCCCACATGTTCTGATGCATATGAGCTGTCTGCAGAGAAAATTAGCCTCCCAGGTATAAAAAAAAAAATCTCAACATGACACGAGTTGACATGACAAGTTTACAGTACCCGGTCTTGAGGGTGACAAGCGCATCCACGACGCCAGTCTGATGGTATTTGGTCATGTACTGATGCATGTCTGGATAGTTCTTCCGGATGTTGCGCTCGGTGCTGCCGTTAGGAACCGTCCCAAAGCGAAATGGAGGGGAATAGGAGTATGGACTCTGGAACTGCAGTGGAAGAAATGAGAGCAAAATTATTTTTTAGATGGAATTGACAGGAGGAGACAGGAGCACAAAAGAAGAAAAAAAACAAAGAAGCCAAAAGACAAAGAGCAGAACGGAGAGACAGCAAGAAGTTTGAGAAAGCGGAGGGGAAGAAAGGGAGGGAGGGAGAGAAAGTGTTAAGGTGAAGAAGAGTCAGATAGGAGGAGAGAGAAGGAAGGAGAGTGACAAGAAGAGACAGAGGAGAAAGGAGGGACAGTGGAGTGGACTCATCAGTCATCATCATTGTGTGTCCAGTCTAGCGTAAGCCTGGCTGGGGTTCTGCTGACACTGCCAGCCTCTGCAAACTACACACACATCCAAACACACACACAAGTCTTTGATCTATACAGCCCGTGTGTGTGTGTGTGTGTGTGTGTGCGCGCCACTGGGTCTGTTGCGCTGGCAGTGTTAGCTTAGTGACAGCTACGGCCAGAGGGTTTGGGTTGTTGAAGCCCAAGGGCGCTCCCTGGAGAACCCTGTCTGGCCGCAGGGCTGGCATCCATTACTAGAGCAGCCCTGTTGGTGAATGTGTTTAGTTTCTTCTGTGTGTGTGTGTGTGTGTGTTTCCATATGTGTGTAAACGCACCTTCTTGTCAGACAGTCCAGTGACTTGGTCCACAAACTCTTCCTGGATCATGAAGGCAGCCAGGTTGGCAGTGTAGGAGGCCAGGAAGATGACAGCGAAGAAGGCCCACACTGATACAATGAACTTACTCGTGGTGCCTTTTGGGTTCTGCACCGGAACAGAGTTGTTGAACACCAGACCCCACAGCAGCCATATGGCCTTACCGATGGTGAATGATGGACCATGTGGGTCTAAAGGGAGACGGGCAGAGGAGGAGAGGGAGGAATACAAATGAGAAAGTGTAAAAAAGACTGGCGCTGTGTGTGCTGAAGAACCAAGAATGCAGGTAAAGGAGTATGAAACCTTTCAGTTATTCATTCAGCGGAATGTATGAGGCTGATGTTTGGATTAAAAAACAGCCAGTCATGTCAACGTAACAATGTACATTTCAATATAAATGATAATGTTTTCCCTTGAAATTCCTGCCTTACTGTTGCCTGCCGGCAGTGGGGGAAACAATGTGAGAATCATTGCAGAGGTTCTAACTCTTTAATAAATGCCACCATCTTTTTAACAACAAAAGACCTTCTCAAAGAAAGAGTTTCATGATCTAGTTTGAGGGCATCATCCTTACTTCAGAGGGGTGACATTGCAAATATAATGTGACAGTATTATTGGCTTTTATTAATGCCTACAGCTCACAAATGTTGCTTCAGTAATTGTGGGCGACAGGCAGTTTCTTGGCTTTTACGAGTGTGATTAATGGGTGCAGACCGAAAAATATTTTGGCCAACTAGATTGACCTTTACTTCTAGCAAGTCAAAGCCACCGACGACTATGACGCAGTGAGTAAACCCTCTGTACGGGTGAATCTAAAAGGATGTTTTTCAGACTAATATCTTACAGAGAAAAGGAACAAAAGCTTCTGGTGAAACAAACCACAAACAAGACATTCACCCGTCATTAAGATTGAGTTGAACTTAAAAATCAACATGACAGTTTATTTCAAAGTGGGCCCTGATGGGTGATATGCACCACTGTGACACAGCAAAGAGATTTAAAAGAATAAATCAATTTTAAAAACCACTATTCGATCCCATGCCACTCTCTAATCTGTACGGTAAATATTGAGCAACAGCCAGCAGCCGGTTGGCGTAGCTTTGCAGTCGGGAAAGGTTGGCAAACTCACAGTGACAATAGGACTCCAGGAAGTTTCTGCTCCCAGCTGTCTGGCACATTCCCCAACATGTTGTTTTTACTCTTCAGCTTTTGTACAGATTAAACAAATCAGATATAACTTGTTAATTAGCGAGCTTTAGAGATGCTGGTAGATGGATCTTGTTATCTTTGGACAGAGCCACGCTAGCTTGTTCCACCGGTTTTCAGTCTTTGTGCTAAGCTGCGAAGCTCCAGCTTCATATTTATTGTACAGCCACGAGAGTGTTATCAATCTTCTCATCTAGCTCTTATCGGAAAAAGCCAGTAAATGTATTTCCCGACAATATTGAACTTTTCTTTTTAAAGACACAGTGGTCTCCTGGAGGTGAAACAAATAATTTGTGAATGAAAATATCGTTTAAAAACAGTTTTACATTTGTTGTTCAGTGTAAGATGAAACATTTGCAAACTAAACACGTGTTCAGTGCGCTAAAAAATAAAATAAAAATCATATAAAAAAAAAAAAGTACTTGCAACACCTGCATCTGCCTTTAGTTCATTTAGACATAGAATTTATCTTAAGTCTAATTTTGCGCATCACAACATTAATCTTCAATTCACAGCCAGCAGGGCAGCTCCAGGTGCTGAGTTTTGATGATTAGCTTCAGGAGAGAATAGTTAATGCTCTGTTACATTGACGGGGGGCGACTGTGGCTAAGTGGCCGTCCTTCAAATCAGAGGGTCGGCGGTCCGATCCCCGGCTCCGGCTCTGCTAGTCGCATGTCGATGTGTCCTTGAGCAAGACACTTAACCCCAAAACATTGCTCCCGTAGCTGTGCCTACGGTGTAATAGCATCTGAATTGTAAGTCGCTTTGGATAAAAACATCTGCTGTCATGTCTCAAGTCCGGGTAACAATAGCTCACTTCCTTTGCTCCAGGGGAAGCTTGCTTCTTGCGCCTGGGAGCAACGATTGGTGTGATATTCCTGATTGCGTACGTGTAAGCCTACCTTTGCCTTGGGCCAAGTTGCGGTTGAAGCCCAGCGGACTGACAAACTCAAATAGGAAGACGGCGATGGCTGTGAACAGGAGCAGCATCACAAACATCATCACCCAAACTGATGCACTGAAGGGCTCTGAGAGGGGGGAGAGAGGAAGGGAGGGCACAGAGTTAAAGAGAAATTGAGTTCATGAGACAGAGTGGAGGAGCAGGAGATGCATAAAAAAGTAAGGGATGGAGAGAAAGGGGAGACAGACCCGGAGAAATAAAGGAGGCGACGTCAAAAAAAAAAGAGAACAGGCAGGACAGGGGCAGGAAAAGATGATAGGGAAGACACAGAGAGGGGAGAAAATGGAGGCAGACGGAGTGAGAGAGGGGGGAGGGAGAGTTAGTCACAGAGTTTGACGGAGCACATTTCCATATTTCTCATTATTCCCTTGGATGAGAGCTGAGAGAGGGAGCGGCCTGGGGCGGGTGGAGACGGCAGAGGAAAAGGGGGAGAGAGAAAGACAGAGGGGGAGAGAGGAGAATCAAACCCACGAGTGGTCTGATGTGCCCTGTTGTGGGCATGTGTCTGTGATCTATTTGTATGTGATCTGTGAGAGTGTGAGTCTGCATGTGTTTGGTGTGTAGCAGGGCAGGAGTTCAGAGAGCAGGACGAGTGCCAGAGATGCTGAACCCGGACAAATTGTATGTAAGTGCGTGCGTGCGTGCGTGTGTGTGTGTGTGTGTGCGTGCGTCACTGGATGTCTAAGTATGTGACTGCCAGGGTTAGCCAACCCAGAGAGATTGTGCACTGAGGTGCCTCTAATATGAGTGCGAGGGATACTGAACCGTCACTGATACCCTGGCCCAGGCTCAACACACACTAACACACACACACACACACACACACATGCATACAATGTGCTTTCATATAAATACACACACAAAGCATTCACCCCTTAACATACATACGGCCAAAGCACATTTATTCTCCACACACCCTTGATTCAATACGCAAACATCCAAATATATTGGTGCAGTATTAGACACACTCCCCCCCATTTTCACACACACACACACACACACACACACACACACACACACACACACACACACACACACACACACACACACACACACACACACACACACACTGACACATGGCTTGATACACAGGGACCAACGCACGCATGGTCCAACACATCCCCTCGCTCCCTGTCTCGCTCCAATGACAATGCAAGACATTAGGCGAGCACAGAGGAGCGCTTCAGTTTCTAGTCATCTGAACCACTGGAGGAGGAGGAGGAGGCAGAGGAGGAAGAGGAGAGAAGCTGAGAGAGGAGGAGGAGAGGATATTATCAAGGAAGCTTTGTCTGAGCTGACTTTTCGAAAAAAAAAAAAAAACAGCTGGCACACTCCGCTTCCTCCGCTCCGCTAGAAATATTAATGTGCTTAGGGTGTTGCGGCCTAGATAAAGTCAGAGTACAAGTGGAATTTGTCCAGCATATACTGTCTGATTAAAATATTCCATTTTATGTATGGGATTTTGCCAACATGTGAACATTTCTTTTCTGCTCCCCGTAATCGGCTCACTGTGGGAGAGTCAGAGAACAAGACAAAAGAAAGAACCTATGGTTAAGTAAGAACAAAATGAAAGACGGATTTACCGAGGAAGGCAGACGGCGAGACGGTCCCATTGCTACGCGACACCATGACGCTGATGCCAGTCTCCACAAAGGGCACAGAGAAGTCAATGGCCAGTGACCTCTCCTCGTTGATCGTCAATGAACCCACTGCCATCGCCGCCTTTTTATACACCACCTGGTGGACAGAGAGTAGAATAGTTCCAGCGAGTGCGCGCCTCACCACCGACACTGACATATAAATATAGTCGGCTCTGTGAAAATTTGGACAACATCAAACAATTTGTCTTTGATATGTTTCCTACTTTTTTGGATGTGAAATATCACAGTGACTGAGGGTATGAGCTATAGTTGGAGGGCATTTTCAGCCATATCAGATGAAAAGTAAAAATACAGCTTTTTCATTGTTCCACCATTTCTGGTTGTCTGAACACGGAGACTCTGCACATAAAGATGCTGCTTTTAGTATGCAGTAAAATGTTATGTTTTGTTTTTTTGATTTAATTGTCTAAAGGCTGCCAGCGGTTTGCTCACATAAACATTTACACAATCTATGGATCATATTGTCAGCTTCTATTATCAGACGTGTTATGTTTCACTTTCAACCTTTAGGGATTTTACTGTGACAGCACTTAGCTTTAATTTCCTCCGCCAACGAGGTTATGTTTTCGGTTGGGTTTGTTTGTCTGTTTGACAGCAGAGTAATGGAAAAACTACCGGCCCGATTTTTATGAAATTTAGTGGAAGGGTGAAGCCAAGGCCAAAGAAGAACCCATTTGCCAAATATAATATTGACTATATAAATGACAGGTAAGAGTGTGACTTAGTGATGACAAATTAGCTTTTTGTAACCATTATTACATCCTGTATCTTTTTGCCTCATGTCACAATGTATATTAAAATATTAGTGAGTCAACTAAAGAGCGATAGAAGCTTCCAATCCTGTGTGTTAAGGTGGTTTGACATTTTTGCTCTCCCTCTGTGTGTGTTGTAGTGCATGTGAGCCGCCCTGTTGTGCCCAATTGGCTAGATAATCGCTGCCCCTATGGTTCCCCGCCAGCACTGTTGCCGTTGTTTGCACTGTTAGCACCGTTAGCCGCTATCTCCATGTTGAGAGCCGTTGAAGACAATACATAATGCATGTATCGATCTTCTCATCTTCCAAGAAGGCAAGCAAGCGTATCGCTATTTCCCAATAATTACATAGAGTCAGACCGATATGGTACGGTACTAAGAGAGAGACATGTAGGGCGTACGTACCTCTCCAACCATGCCGTTCCACATATTGTTGATCTTCTTGCCGTGTTTTCCGTTTGAGACCAGGTAGAGGTCATAAGTGAACTTGACGTTCCTGGCTATCTTCTTCAGAATGTCAATGCAGAAACCTTTGCAGCACTGCTTAATGTAGGAACCTCCTGATGTGCTGTTACTGCAACACACGGACACACACACACACACAATCAACAATTAGGTCATATTGTTTTACATTAGACGAGATTTTAGAGTTGCTCAGGCGATTGTGTGGATTGTGAGTGTAACTGTACTCCTGCCGCCTGCTCGCTCCACATCTGGTGGTTCCATCAAACTGTAAAACTAGAATTATGACAGTGCAGAGTAACCATGAATACAGCTGAAGGGCAGAGCGAGCTTATATGGAGTTTGTGAGTGTGTGTGTGTGTGTGTTTCCCTCAGTGCTTGAAAACACAGGGGTACTAAGCAGATGCTGCTGGGCTTAAAATAGAGCTGGGCTCTGCAGAAAAACCAATCTACATGATTAAAATATCAACTGTCTTTCCCAGCGTCTCTGTCTTCGTTCCTCTACGCTGTCCTTTTCTCCCCTCCTCTTAAGTGTTTCACTGATTACATCCGTAACGGGGTACTTCTCTGAAACTCACAGCCTACCTACTGTACATACACCGAGCAGCCAAACAGAGGACCTCGGAGCGGTGAACTAAACTGAATTGTAGGATCAAATGATAATCTATTAAACTCCACCAGCATTTTTTAAAAGTATTTCCATGAAAACTTTTTTCCGCTCCCGTGTCAAGCGTCTCTGATGTACTGTAGCATGTATGAACTGGAAGCGTAACTCTGTGACCTTTTCACTTGCCATGTTAGCTGATTCAAGAGAAAGTTCATAAAGAATTGAGGAATTCACACGCAGAGAACGACTGTCAAAGAACTGAATCATCAAAGGATTAAAAACGTCTTTTAGCAGCAGTCGACTGTATCTGCGGCACAGCATAGTGTGTGAATGTGTGTGTGTGTGTGAGAGAGATGGCATAGTATTTATACAAACATCTTTGTGTGTGAGTCGTTCTATGTACAGAGTGTGCCCCAGGTGTTCTAATGCACACATAATGTATACATTAGCTCTCCCAGCTGAGTCCTCTCTGTGTCCTTATGTCACTGTGTAAACACACAGACTCCCCGAGATACCCATACAGTACATCTGTTTGATTCACTGCCACACTTTTGTAGTAACAAACACACAAATAAAATGGAAGTAGTGACTGAGTAAAGTGTGGCACTTTTAAACTCCAGATGGTTGGATGAATGTACGCATGGATGGACGCAACGGATGGCTGGACACGGAAAAAAAGCAAATGTAACCTAAACGAAGGCCCCCGAAGAGACTAGTCATCTTGGCCCGTGACCGCTGAGACTTCGACGGCGATCGCTTCGGAGGAAGGTTGAGAAATCGGGTCACAAGTTAAACTTTCCATGCCCGGTGATTCAGTCGTCTAATTGCCCGTGCCTACAGTGTTGTGACTACACGGGTCAGAAACTCAATAGTTGAGTCTGTCGTCTCGGGTCTGTCTGACACAAAGGCTTTAATATGGTGGATTCTGTTTGTTTAAAAGAAAAGTAATTAGAGTTGAGGTTGTTTTTTTTGCACTTTCCCTGCGGTCCTTATGTCATCCTGTGTTATCCTGTCCTAATTGCTGTCCTGAACAATGGAACTATTTTCTGTTGTCTGGTAGAAATGTTGACATTCATTGAAGTCATGACAACAATGCTGTTGGACATGAGTAGAATACGGGAGAAAAGATGGATTTTAGTTGAGTATTTGGACTGCGTTGTGGCCAAGTTATCAACCAGAAGGTGCAGATGCAGATACTGAGCAAGTGGCAAATAAACATGCAGCAATTATGATGAATGTGCTCTGAACTGGCTGTATACAGATACGCTCAGATGTGAGCTAAATTGTAGAAATTAGCAGAGAGAAACAATGCTCTTGTCATGCAGAGGCTCTTATTGAGGCGTCCACATAGTGCAGATAATTGGAGCAAAACCCAACATGTCGAAGAATTCAAGGGAAGCTTCTTTGAGAAAGTTTAGCTTTTCCAGACTATTTGAGAAACATCTCTGCGTCGCTTACACTTTCAAGAAGGCCTGCAAAACATTTCAGCCACTATAAACCGGCTTTCAAGTGATTTTCAAAAAGGAGAGTGCAATTATATTTATGTTATAAGAGGGCTGTAAGCGCTAAAAGCGTAAGACATACATGTAGAATATGTAACACAGTTACACGGTAGATGTGAAAAAAAAAATGACAAGCGAAAAGTGAAATTTTTAATTAAATGCCCAAATGAATTGAAAAATGGTTTTAAAAAATGTCTGTTTTATACGTATGATATCTATTTTCACCGTGATAAGAATTTCAATCTGTAGGAACTTATATTATTTGTAACAAAGGATGATTTAAGCCGTTCAGCCCACTGCTATTGTTTCAGTGGAGAACGTGTTATAATATGCAGTGAGGTGGTGAGTGGTGAAGTATTAAACTGTATACATACATTAAGAAATAGCCGCATTTGATGAGGTAGCACAACAAAGTCAATACATAATTTGTGAAACATTTCCATTCCATTAGCTGATGCTGTTATTGCGAGCGACTTCGTGCACACAACAGATAATGGAATATTCCCGTGATCCTGAAGTGATCGCGTCTGATAAAGATATGCTAATGACTATGGAATCGTCTAAGTGAACGGAAGTGTTCTCCAAACAGTAGGTGCAGAATAAAGATATGGAAAATGGGGATATTCAGGGGATTAAGGGCTTTTTTTTTTTTTTTTTTAACAATAGAACATCTGGAGTAATTGTGCTGTCCCGCCTGAAGTGGGAAGGACATGCCACTATTGGGGAGCCGCAGAGAGAAGAGTCAAGGCCAGGTGAAACCATGACGTAGCTGCCGCAGGGAGCGGACAGCTAAGTGGCCGGTTGTAGCAGAGCACAGACCACAGGCTGGCAAATACGGTAAGACCATTGCCTGCAGAGATACCCGTGCGACTCCCTAAGGAGCCTTGAATGCCAGGACCAGCATTTAGAATTTGATGTGAACAGCCACAGGCAGCCTGCGGGGAGGGAGGGGAGGGGTATATATGTGGGGAGGCAACAAAGGAGAACCTGGGGAGGTTGCAGACAGGGCAGGCCGCAGCGGATGGTTTGTAGCTGCTGCACAGAATACTTTACGAGCCTGGCTTGGTGGGAGTTGCAGTAGTCCAGATGGGAGACGACAAAAGGTTGGACTGCGTCCCACATGAAACACATTTTCATTTTCCGTCTCAAGGTACTGCTCAAGCTGGGATTTCTGTATTTATTTACCGTTTTTTGTAACAGGGACACTGCACATTCATAGACATAACTGTATAAGTGTGTTAACCAAAAGGCTGCTTTTCATCCCTAGAATGGAAGCCAAAGTTGGGCATAAAGATTTGAATCTCATGAGCAACTAAACAACTCGTTTTTTAACCTCAATCACTACTGAACACTAAAACAATAAATTTAAGGCATTTAAATGTTTTACTTTGAGAACCACCTCTATTTCCACTAGCTGATTTTGAGTTGTATAATTTAGGCCTACAACTAACGATTATTTTCATTATCATCTAATCCGCAGAATGTTTTCTCAATTAATTGATTGTTGATCGTTTGGTCAATAGAATGTCCAAAAATAATTCAAAGTGCCCGTTACAATTTCTTAACGCCAATTGGGAGGACTTTTAGTTTTCTCCGTCCAACTGTCTAAAACCTAAAGATAGTTTTGATCTAACGAGCAAATCCTCACAACTGACAAGCCAAAAGAGGGAATTAATACTTGAATTTGTTTTTATTATACGATTATTAATTATTAAACATGAATTAATAATTTCCCTGTCCATTGACAAATCAGTTAATTCACAATTGTTTCAGCTCTAGTGCAATTTCAGAAACTTGTTTTTTGAAGTAATTGTCAAGCGAACAAATTCAGAATAAATTCATAAAAGACAGAAAATCATTACTTTATTTGCTTCCATCTGGCCACATCTTAAATAATGTAGGAGTCTAAAATTTGATAAAAATAAAGAGTACAAATATAAACAAAATTGAAATATCACGCAACCTTGATGAGATGAGAATTTGAATGTGTCTCTATTTACCACAAAGGGAAACAGCAGCATTACAAATGTATTAATTAGTAATTGTATCATCAAAAACAGCACAAAAAAAATCACACTGAATGAATGGAACAATTAAAACAAAGAGCACAATGGGCAACACATGCAATTACAGTGATAGCAGAAACAAAAATCAAGTACACCGACAGATTGGCATTAGCGAGCTGACAGCAACAGAGAGCAATTAATTATTAACGCTGACAGAACTGATTATCCATGAACCAAATGGGAAGTACTGTGCCGGTATGTGTCTCTGACAGGAGTTGGAAAAGAGTTTTACTCCTGTACAACACTGACGAAGAACACAAAATAGTGAGTAACGTCAGGGAAAATCACTGATGTACATCTTTGCTGCCTCAGCTGACATGTAGAGTCGTTATATTTGAATCTGAAATTAGCTGCAGTTAACTTGATTTGTATACAATGCAACACCTCTATCTCTTCTCCTGACAAAACACACCTGGGGCTACACAAGACCGATTTGTCTCGGTAAAGAACATATAGTGGCAACCTAGTTTTAACATGGACCATTGAGATTGTGAGTTTAGCATTAACTTGTGTTCCAGCACCACCATGTGATTATATTAGATTGTCAGCCACATACATTTGGATTTCAGTCTCGAGGACAAACAGATGATGAGTCACTATTATATAAAGTAGAAATGAGTGGGCCCAGTATGAAGCCTTGTAGAACAAAAGTGGACACGTAAAGGTCAGCTGATTGACGAGGATGTTCTGAGACAAAGTGAGACCGGTTTGAGAGCTAACATTCTATTCATTTTTTTCGACAGAAAAGTAGAAACGACTAGTGGGAAGATTACAGGGGAACTAATTGAGCGTCGAATGCTTTCCTGAGATCAACAAACAACTTTGCTGATTCCACCTTAATTATTCAAATACGAAGAACAAATAAGTACCTGTCTATGGAACGCTATTTGGTCATTTATTCCATGTGTTTGATATCAGACGCCAGTTTCCTCCACTAGTTAAACTAGTGAAATAAAAAATGCTCACTAGTTACACTAGTTGGCGGTGGGGAAGAAGCGTGTAATGAGGCTCCAGTTCAAAATAAAAAATCCTGCCAATCAGGACGAAGAGGATTTTCTCATTATCCCGCCTTCTCCATTTGCATGTTGCGCACTAGTTACCGTGTTGGCCTGAGGAACTGTAACTAGGTAACTAATGGCTGCATGTTGCAGCTTACAGAATGTAAAGGCTGACTAGTAGTCGATTTTGACCTTACTCGTTAACTAGTGAAGTGCTGCATCTGTCATACATCACTAGTCAAACTAGTTCGGTCAAAATAGACCCCCAACAAGTCAACTAGTCAGCATTTTCGCCTTGACTAGTCAACGAGTAAAAGAAAGTGTGTGTAACTAGTTGACTAGTCAGGTCAAAATGACACCTAGTCAGTCAGTAAACATTTTGAGCCTCACCAGTTAATTAGTAAGTCATTCGTGCAACTAGTGAGCATTTTGTCTTTCAATAGTTCAACGAATAAATCCACTTAAGGCCTCACTAGTAAACTAGTAGAGTCAAAAGACATTACAACTAGTTAAGCAGTGAGCATTTTGGTTTAGTTCAACTAGTGGAGGAAACTGACATCTGATATCAAGGACTTCCATACCTGTCTGACCTCCTGAACCACCTCCAGTTGAGGGATTTGAGCGTTTTCGTAGCAACATTGAGCCTGTGTGAGCAGTGGGTTGGTGCTGTGTATTTGTTGACACGGCGGGTTTGTCTACTTACTCTCTGAGATGCTTGCGGCAGGGCACAGAGTTTCTCACGCAGGTGCCGGTGAGGATGTCCACATTGTCGACAATGACGAAAGGTTTCTCCTCCAGGGTGACGATGGAGAGATGGTTTTCATCTGCATCCTCATCCCCGTGGGAGTTATACCTCGGCCACACCGGGAACATCAGTGACAACGTCAGGTTCTCCCAACGGCCCATCTGTGTGTGTGTGTGTGTGCAAAACACACAAAAACAAAATCAGGGACAGCATCTTCATTAAAGTGTTTCGACTTTTTAATTTCCGTGCTCTTTTGCAAAACCACTCTGTTCATTTGTTACCTTCTCCCACTTCCTTTCACTGTTCAGGACGATGACAACCAATTTGGGGTTGGCCTGGTAACCATCTGGAGTAAAGGATAAGTCGCGCCCTTCATTCCAAACATGCATCATGTGTCTGAAACAAATGGGAGAGTAGGAAGCTGTTATTTGCTTTGGGTTTGCATCTGTTTGAGTGTTTGTGAGTCTGTGTGCACAAGAGCAGATACATTTGAAATAACAAGTAAAGCGGTCTATAATCACGGCAAGAGTATCCTCTTCAAATCAATGCCGTCTTCACCCACTGTGTGCATGCGTGCCTGAGTGTTTGTGTGTGTGAGCATCTCTTTGTGTATAGGAGTGGGAAGAGTCAGAGGCCACATATCTCTCCAATCAGCATTCTGCATTGATTCCTCCACAGATAATACGCCTGAAAGACAAGTCACTGGTGCAACCAGGCTGCCCTCACTCTCAACAGTTATCTTGCATACGCAAACAGATCCTTTGCTGAAACAGTTACACATTCGCTAAAGTGAAGCAGTAGAGGGGAGTAAATGAACCAGTATCACTCACAGTGATATGGGATTAAGAATACACTTGCTCCAGCAAAACCATTTTAAGAAGGCGAGGATGATGGCATGAATACCCACTGGGGGGGAAAAGAGGCCTGTCTCGGGACGTTTACTAAAAAGGCCAAATAACACGAGGGACAGCAGCTGCCCAAAACAGACCACACTCTTTTGCGGATGCCTTGTGTTCTGTCTCATTACAAATAGCTTGATTCATTTTGACACAGTGTCAAACACGGTTTCCACGAGTAATCCCGTATGACCGACATATCAACGGACTAAAATAGAATATTTTTGAATTTGGCGCGTGCGTCCACTTTTATATATATATATATATTGTTTGGTAGCACTTTCTATGACGCCCATGTCGCCAATGCATTACAAACATACTATAATGTGTTCTTATAGCACTGTATTATTATAGTTATAAGCACTCGTAATAAATAATGTTACTATTCACAATGCTCTACAATAGCAGTCATAACACATTATAAATGAATGAATGAATGAATTTTATTTATATAGCATTATAAACCTTATAAAGCATTTTATAATGACTTACAAGGTCAAGTATCATAACACCTTATAATTGTCATTCACTGACATATTTGTTTGGCAAAGATCAGAGTGTATTACTATAATTGCCATAGTTTTTTTTCCTGCACTGTCATAATGCATAATAATGTGATCATACGTTACTCCAAGTCTTCATTGGGTGCTTTAAGTGAGTCTTGAAGCACGAGCAAATATGATTCATGACAAACATGGTTACAAATCACTTTAAGTGGTCATTGTTTGCTTTTAGTAAAGTGAAGAATGATCCATAAATCTAAAATGTCAGTGAGTAACCAGCTATTATAAAGTATTATGAAATTTGATCCTACAAGTCAATAAAAACAGGAGTTAAAGAAGGAGACTAAGATTGTGTGAGCAGGTCAGAGCATGAAGAGAATCTTTCGAGTGCTGTTTGACATGCGCCCTGGAGGTGAAAACGACAATAATTGTACTCCGACACACACAAATATTGTTGTTTGGAGAGTGGATTAGAGAGAGGTACATTAATCATCTGTTGTCACAAAGACTTGGAAACAGGCCTGTGCTCTTTTGAAGCAGGCTCCACTCACACGGAGCGAAGAGTAAATAAAAGGTCCGTGTCTCCCTCGCATACAGGCACCGCAAAAACCCCAAAACAGCTGTGCCGGAGGGTAGACCCTCTCTCAGCAAACACAAATAATGAAACACAAACCTACAAAGTTACACATAAGAGACCTTTCTGTGCTGCATACATGAACCTGCCTTTGTCATTATAGGTTGAAATGCTTTCAGTGACATGTCAGGTTTTTGTGTTTGAAAAGTCTTCGTGGTTCAGCAGGTGATGCCCTTGTCACAGTGCATTGCCACAGCTGAATACATACTGTATAGCGGAAAAAACTGTTGCAGTCTATTCTGGGAAACCGCTGTCTCCTCCTATTTCAGGTTTGTTACCATTTTTTAGGGAAAAGATTTTGATTTAAACGGATGAGGCTGGTGTGTTTTTGAAGCATGTGAAACAGGCAGATTATTCTTCATACTTTCATATTTATATGTGTATTCCTGTCATTTTGTGATCCTGTGTGATGTCAATAAAACAAGATGTCTAGCTACATTAAAAAGGGGTTCAGCGGCTTTTAAATGACTGTGTGCAAAATGATTTGCATTGCCCAGAAATTCAATGTCCATTGTAATAGCAGCATCAGCCACATGACCGAAAAAAAGAACTGCGTTTGCAAATAGCATCTTTCAAACGTTGGTCCACTTACTGTATGTGCAGAACATGTTCCTCTTTTCGAAGTGCTTGGGTAGCCATTGTGTGAGCACTTTCTAATGAATAAAGAACGAGGGGAGGCTCTTCCCAACTTCTGTATTGTGGCAGGGAGCATCTTTTCAGAAAACAGTGACAGCTTAGGGGTTTGCATGGTACAGTGGTTCCATCAAATAGAATAACCTTTCGAAATGTACTACCAGGACAAAACCTGAATAAAGCCCTGTGCCACTGTGAAGACCACATAAACTGAACTAGAGTCTGGGATATTAATGCCCGTCAGGCAAGAATGGCGGGGAATCCAACGGGGCTGATAATGACTTTTAAGTGCCAGATTATTTTGTCCTATTCCTCTCCACCTCACGTTGTTTATACACACTGCGGCAAGATTGTATCTAGACTAATGTATGCAGACTTCTGATCACAGCCGCGCCACTTGCAAGTCGGGGTAGGGGAATCCAACCTGTCAGTATATTATCACAAAAATTGGCTGTAGTTGTTTAGACAAATATGCAAATTACATTCAATAAGTTAAAATGAGGTACCTCTGACAGAATGAGGAAAAGATTATTCCGAAAAAAAGGTTTGTGCTCCTATTGAGGTCTGAGTTATATTGGATCAACCTGTCAACAACGGCGGTATTGTATATGTATATGCTTTGATATATACTGTAATGGAGGAATGGGATAATAAAGCCATGCTGGTGAAAATCACACCGTGGCTCTCATTCTAATGAGGCAACTCATAAGTCATCATAGATGTGCAGAGCCTAGCAACCTGACCTCCATGTATTCAGTCAGTTTTGTATCAGTGTCTGAATTAATCATCATATTTTAGCCACTGAATACCTCATATTCAAGATGTAGTCACAATATCGCACCAGAAAAACCCCCGAAAGGAAGCAAAGCTGCCACCAGATTCTGCATCTGTGCCTTTACGATTGTGGGTGTTCAGTATGAATGTGTGTCTGTGCACATTTGTCCCCCCCTTCTGGTTTGAAAGATTTGACTCGTCACAGAGACTTCAGAGAGGAGTACATACACACACACACACACACACACACACACACACACACACACACACACACACACACACACACACACACACACACACACACACACACACACACCTACCAACACATACTGCCACAGAGCCCCGTAACAAGAAGAGAGAGAACAAAGCCAGTAAAAGCTGCTTTAATCCTGACTTAATGACACCCAGTCATGTGAAGTAAGGTGCGCACACACACACACACACACACACACACACACACACACACACACACACACACACACACACACACACACACTAGGGTCTAGTTAAAACAAGGCAGCAACAACACAGAGGTCTGCCTGAAGTTCAGTTCATTGTCGCTCGGTTAAGGCAGCAGAGTGAGCTCAAACACAGAGCCGCCATGTACACAACGGCTAATAGTGTTAAATGTCATTAGACATCACAGTGTTTAACACTTCTGTCATCTCTACTTCTTCTCTCTTTTCTAGCCCTCTCATTAGTGCATTAAAAAGACTTGCGTAACACGGCTCAGCACCCAGCTACAAAGACGAGCAGAGTTATGCAAGTCCCTAGACCTTGATCTCCTCACACTCTCACACTCTCACACACACATGCACAGACCTGCGCAGGGCGCTAGGTGGGAGCTTCCCGGGGCTCCTGTCTGACGGTGTGCTGTAGCAGCTGCTCTGGGCTTCTGGCAGCTCCCCCTTCTCCCGCAGCATGGCGGTGGCTGCGGAGGAAATGATGCCCACCCCATCACGCACCCGCGTGTCCAGCGGGTAGTCCCAGTCGTCATAGGACACCGAGATCATACCCAGGGGAAACACCTGAGAGGGAAGGAGAGGAGATCTGAGAGGTGGCACATGTGGTGTGAAGGATTCAATTTGACTTCAATTCGACTTTTTTTTCTTTTGCCCCAGTTTTAAACATCCATGTCTCTCAAAGGTGTCAAGCAGATGATTTAATGGTTCCATGTGCCTTCCTGAAATAATTCATATCTGGATATCACATAAGTGTGAGCAGACTGTCCACAAACTGAACTGCTCATTCAGGTAACGCCTACATCTTGAAACTGTCAAAATAAAAGAATTGAAAAACCAAATAGCTCACTAAGTTTGTCTCTATAAACCAGACTGAGCAAACATTAAAACAAAAACAAAAAGCCAGCACGTCTGTCAATCTAGCTGACAATATTTTGTTTTTTACTTTTTAATTTGCCACAAAATGTGGAATCAGATCTTTGAAAAAGAGACGTAAAAACCCAACATAAAAGGGACTTGAGGATGATGGACAAGGAAAAGAGGAGGATAAACATTTGAGAGGCTCTTGAGAAAATAAGCAAACATTGGGTATATTTTGAGTATTAATGTGAGGGGAACATTTGAGCTGATTATACTTTGAATTATGTATGCACATATTCATATCCTATTTGGATAAGAGCTACCTTGCTCTTCTTCTTTTTGAGAGTGAATGTGTATGTAATGCTGTCAAACATCCTATTTGGGGGCTAAGCAAATGTTTTCAGAGAGAGACGAATGTAAACAAAGCAGTAAACTAAAAATATGACATGGTAATATGGCTGAAGGGAATAGTTCCACATTTTGGGAAATATGCCTATTTGCTTTCTGGATAGATGAAAAAATTTAAACCACAATATTTGTCTGTTAATATGCAGAGAGTTCGCTTAGCTTAGCACAAAGACTGCAAACATGTGGAAACAGCTAGTGTAGCTCAATACGCAGGAAACAAAACCTGCTTTCCAGCACCTCTAAAGCTCACTCATTAGAATGTTATATCCAGTTTACTCAGAACAAAACTATGTGAAAACAAAGCGGTTTTGTGTCGGACTGTTTCTTGGCGGGGAGCAGTAATAACCTGTAGTTATATACAGGAGAGGTAGCAGATGACCGGCAAAAAGCCTGGAATTAAAAACACCGCACGTCTTGTCAAACCACTCAGAAGTGGCCACCTGTTACTACATATGGGGCCTCACTATACCTCGGGGGTAAAGTCCGGGTTGCCAGTGGTGAGACTGGACACAATCCAGATGTAACCAGCTCCTATCAGGCCCAAGGAACGAGCTTCCTCGAGTATGTACCTGTGAAGGAGTAGAATCGGAGAGTGAATACAAACTCACTGCAGAAATGTGGCAGTGTGTGACAGAGAGACATGGAACAGGAACAGAAAATACACTCACACAGCCTCATCCTTGGAGCAGTACAGCAGTATAACAGGACTCTGGATCCTCTTGAGTGCAATGTGTGATTTTGAGTTTGGGTCGCCATCTACAGCATCTAGAGTCACCACGCTCTGGAGGTCCCAGCGCACAAAGCTGTAACAATACACCATCAAAAGAAATACAAGGTACTGAATCTTGTCAGCATGCCGTAAGTAAAGGTTTGGGATGAAAACAGAGAGTGTGTGTGTGCACATCTGTGTGAGTGTGTGTGTGTGTGTGGGCAGGGGGGGGGGGGTATTAATTACCTGTGGTCCACAGTTGTCTTTAGTGTGCTGATGAAATCCTGGTACCCGGGGAACTTGGAAGTGACGATGGAAAAAACATGCCAGTCATACTCCTCCATGATGGAGAGCATGAGCAGAGCCTCCTGCTGCAGAGCGGCGCCGAACTGGAAGAACGTGGACTTCTCATCCTGCAATGACAAACAGGCCAGCAGCAGAGACAGTCAGCAGATTTGTCTTAGGAACTGAATTAATTGCAGAGAAGAAAGAAAGGAAAAAAAAAACAAGAGCTGGAACGAGTGAGTGCGTGAGTGCAAATCAGACTCAAAAACCTGGTGGAATTAAAACCCTTTTCAATTTTCTAATCAGTGAGTCAGACGCGGAGTACGACTGAGATAAGAGAGAGTGTAAGCGTTAGAAGAAGGAATGAGGGAAAATGGGACAGCGCGGACGAGATACTGAGAGATTGAGTCAACAAGTCGGACTGCACTGCAAGGGAGAGTGACTGCTGGCAACACGACGGCCCGACTGGTCGGCGTTAACGGCCTCATAACTCACAGGTTTGATTCACTTCGACGCTTAATAGCCAATAAAACAACGGCCATACATTGTCTCAAAACCTAATTGAGGCAAATAACAACGCTCTTCCTGGTTGCTCATTGTGTCCGAGGCTGTATTATTGAACTGGCTTAATGTATTAAATGTACCACAGAAAGAAATATCACCGTCTTTAATGCTGAACATCAATCTTCTGTGGTACACTAACTATAAAAGACATGGTGTCATTTCTTAGCGGTCTCATTGGAAGTCAGAGGATATCCTCTATATAAACTTTGCCTCCAAATTTTCCAGCATTGATTCCCAATGCTATGTTGAATCATTGTGTCTCAGCATCGGAGGGAAACTGGGGGTCAGCGTGAGAGCGAGAGGCAGCGGCGAGCATTACCAAATGCAAAAGCAAACAGAATGAAACCCAAAGTGAGTGTGAAATAATTTGCTAATGATTGCTGAATGCATGTTTGCATAAAGTGTAAGCTGAGTTTCCCCCTGGGGGGGACACAACAAATAGACAGCGACACAGCCCATCCACCAGAGAGGAGAGAGGAGGAGCAGACAGGCAGAAAAAGAAAAGGCTGAAGGGGAGAAGAAGAAGGAGAAGAAAAATGTTCCAGTCCTGTGAGTGAGTGAGATTGAGATACCTGCCGCAGGAAGAGGTGGAAAAGGAGCGAGAGTCTTGGGAGAAAAAACTAAGACTGACACAAACAACAAACCGCCTCGCAAGGTCCCTCTTTTTCTCTCTCACACACACACACACACACACACACACACACACACACGCACACAAACACACACACACGCACGCACGCAAACATTCACTGACACCCCTCCACACAGGGCATCAAAGAACGTGACACATTTAACATCAAAGCCCTCATAAACACACATGGAGAATCAGCTGTCAGCTCCCGTCTCTCTGCCCCCACCACCTTCCCCTTCATGTGTGTGTGTGTGTGTGTGTGTGTGTGTGTGTGTAAAACCTATATTGTGCCTCTAGTGTTGTCCCTCGGTTTAACAAAAAGCTCACAGCTCAGGCCATCTGACACATAAAGCAAGCCCTGCAGAGATTTAACTCCCCTTCCTTCACTGCTCCACAAAAAGAGAGAAAAGTGGGAAATTGTACTTCAAAAAGATTAATCTCACTGTTTCCATCTGTGTGTGTGCATGTGTGTGTGTGTGTGTGTGTGTGTGGCTTTATACTTTACTCAGGTTAAGAAAAAAAAAGACAAAAATCTCTCCTTGTGCGGCAACAGGCACATCCACAGTTTTACCCCGATAACACGGACACACAAGCACAGATACTAACATGCAGCCGCCCACTCCCTCACACGACTACAACCGACAGTTGCATATCAATCAGCGCCGAAAAACAATCGATTTAACAATGGACCAGTCGCCAAAACAACCTGGTAATTGTTTAAAGGACAATTCCCGTCTCTTGCAATAACATGAGTCATATTTATGTGGTTTTGAGAATTACTGGTTGTCATTATATGATGTACTCTTTTTAATCACCGCATTGCAACACAGATCCAACGAGATCATATGAGATCAGTTTAGCCACGATCATCTAAGTGTGCAGAAATACAGCGATGGTGGCCGGACTACTGAAGGGGCCCTGGCATTCAGATGAAGCTGCCGAACAAACCGGTGGGGTCCAGCCGCTGTGGGTAAGCCAAAACAGATACAATGTCGATGTATGGGAGGCTCAAGCCACAGAGTATCTGCTCTTTCCTTTGGTGAGGGAAGGATTCAAGGACAGTGTGACATGTTTAGCCTTGGTGTTAAGTTAACCTCAATCTCATGTTAAAAAGCTATCTCAGTCGTGTTTTTTTCCACTTGAGAAATTCCGCATGAATGAGATTTTTTTTATTAAGTTTAATGATCTTGAAAGAGTTATTCATGTTTTCATCACTTCTCGTCTGGATTACTGTAATGCTGTGTTTACATGGCCAGTACGTGATAACACAGCTTCTGTGTGTCCACAACGCAGCCGCCAGACGTTTAACCACATCACGACAGCATGGTCGTATGATATCCCTCTTATTTTAGCCTCCCTTTACTGGCTGCCTGTTCGTGTAAGAATTCATTTAAAAAATTCGCAATCTTGACTTTGTAGGCAAGGCACTGCATGGTTACGGCACCGAGCTACCTGGCTGAGCTTGTAATTCCTTAGGTACCGACCCGTAGCCTGAAGTCCTCTGATAAGGCGCTGTTCGCTATATTCCCCGGTCAAGGCTGAAGATCAAGGGTGACAGGGCATTAGTGTTAGAGCTCCAATCCTTTGGAATAGATTAACTGAGGAACTAGACTAGAAAACTCTCTGCCCTCTTTTAAATCAGCTCTTAAAACTTTTACTCTTAGGCATTTTTTAAATTATCTTAAATGTTACTTATTTAGTTTGTTCTTTTTGTGTACTTTTGTCAGTTCTTTTTTACTTCTTTTGTTGACTTTAATCTTTTATTTGTCCTTGCTTGTAAAGCACTTTGTCACGGTAGTGGCACTGGTTAGCATCACAATTACAATGCAGATAGAAGGTCAAGCCAACAAGATGTATGACTGCACAGCCTGATACTCACTGCAGGGCCTAATGATCGGTCTCAGCATCATTTACCACAAATATGGTTTTCCGTACAGTCGGAATACTCGCACAACTACAACGTCAAATGTAGTAGGTGAACTAGGTTAACTTACAGCCATTTGGTTGATCATTTGGCCATTCATCTTTGTTTTCTCTTCCAAACATGTTTGGCTAACCTGAAGGTTTGAAACCTGTATGATTCTCCAGCTTCAATATAATATGATAAACCAGAGTCCAGAATCATCCTTTGAGTCATTTATCAAGCAAACATTACAAACTATTGCTGGTTCTCGATGCGATGACTTGTTGCTCTTTTTTGCTGCTTGTTAGAAATATCAAGTTTTTTAATATGTTAACTTGAGCTGCGTGGATTTTATGAAGGAAAAAATAAATTTATACTGAAATCGATAACGAAAATAATAATTGGTTCCAGCCTTAATACGAATACACACATTGTGTTACCGAAGCGAGGTTTAAGACCGGATATGCAAACCCCTAACATTACCAGATAATCTGGGCCGAACATCGGTACCAACCGAGGTCCCAGAACAGATTTCTCCTCTGATTGTCAGGAGGGGTGAATCTGGGATGAATCAACCCAAAACTCCTGTAGTCTGAGCCCACTGACGACAAGAGGATCCAAAATACTTCAAAACAGCTACTACTGCACCCAACATGCAACAAAAACACAGCTGATGTCAAATTGTGAGGAATCATATGCACACACACACACACACACACACACACACACACACACACACACACACACACACACACACACACAGTCGCTCTTATGTGGTGACAGGCTGAAGATATTGCAGAAGTGCTGCTACATGCCATACATGTTCATAACATGCTTTTAACATGTTTAATATTTACACCTGTCATCGTGGTATGACCCACACGTTTGCTTTTAAATACCGTCACAATGTGAGGAGGAAAGGACGAGGAAAGGACGAGGATGGAGGATAATTGAAAATGAATCTTTTGTAGAAGACAGAGGTGAAAGGGGAAGATGATAGTTTCTGGTGGTTACTGAATTATAAAGGCTCAAGAGAGACGTTGTCACAGACCTGCATCTTCTCATCAAATCACACAAGTCCACCAAGGAGCTCACGTATGAATAATGCACAACTATAACACACACACACACACTCACATACACACAAATGTATTTCCATATTATAACCCATATACTCTACCTAGAGATTTACTGATGACATTGTGCATCAATTATACAAATACAGTGAACTTCATGTAGTTTCACATCCACCCACGTGCATGCACACAGCAGCCACACACACACACACACACACACACACACACATGCACATAGGCCCCTCAAAATATAGCTTAACTCATGAGCCAGCATACCATTAAATAATACAATAATACACCACATATAGTAAGACAGCATCTCACTTTTCCTCTCTCTCCCTCACAGACGCATGCTACTTTATGTCAAATAAAATTTTTGTTTACAGCAATCAAGTGAAGAAAGTATGAAAGTGTGGAGAAAGCTGTAGAGATCCAGGCTAATGAGAGAGGAAGTGACACATTTCTAGAAATCGTTGGATTCATGTGGGCAACAGGGGAGGAGCTGAGTCCTACGAGAAGTGAAGGTGGCTGAAGAGAGAAATACGCAGCCAGCCGGTCTAGGAGCAATAATTGAAAGGTTGGTAGTACAGTACATGACATGGGGCAGCACAAAAGAAGAGGATGGAGCCATTATGCAGAATAATGAGAAAGAGATGGCGGTAAGGAGGACGATGATGATGAGGCCAGCAATGTGCTATATCAATATTAAATGCAGTAGGTCAGTTTGAATGGCGCAGCTACATTACGTTGGCCTGACAAAGTACGGCCCCCAGATGCTGCTATACCATCTCACTTAAGTCTGCACAAAAGTGCAAGAAAACTACAGCAAAATACGTTCTGTGTCAACAAAGTGAAGTCCCCAAAAAAAGCAAAGAGTTACAGCGGCAGTACTACAAATGCAGAATAATATGGCAGAGAGATTGAAATAGATCCACACATTATTCTGGTAAGTGGAATATTAAACATCACTGGCTACACAGTGCAGATCAAGTCTCTTCCAACCAAGTACCTGAGGGTTCAGGCACTGGAAACACCTAAAACTAATTAGGTAAATACTTGAACTTCAGTTCATGACATGCAGGAATCCAAGGGAACACTTCCACGGGGCATTTTGAGGAGGATGTATGTGAAGACATAATAATTTGCTGCTGTCCAAATAATTAGACTGAGAATTTCTCACATAAAAGGTGACATACACAGTGGACTACATTTTACAATATCATTTTGGCATGTCCTAACAGTAAAAGCATTATAGGAAAGTGTTATTAAAGCATTAATTAAAAAACACTGGTGATTGCATTCAGTTTGGGAATAAAGTTCCAGATATCACACGGTCAACACAAGCGAGAAGGGACGTGGTCGAAGTCGTATTGATGTTGTCGTTGGCACATGCTATCACCTAGTAGCCTGTTTGCACACGTCTTGACTATTTCCCCCCATGCAGATCAGTTATGTTTTATGTTTATTCACCCAAACATCCATAACTACTTCGGTGCAACAAGAACTTTGGTCCCAGGGATTGAGTTTGAGAAATACGATGCTATGTTACATGTCTTATTTAATTACTTACTCCTCTTCATCCCCTATGGGTAATACGACTGGAATGAGATCTCTTCATTGCATTTTGTCCTTATAAATAACAAACCAATAAAATTACTTAAAAAAAAGAAAAAAACAAGAACAATGTTTTCAATAGATTACAAATACACGAGAATCACTTTCGATGTTTTAGGTGACTTTGAAGCATTTTAACTTACGATAACGAAATCAGGGCTTAAGTCATGTAGTGTGAACTAGCAATTAAATGCAAAAGAGCCATCCTTACCAGCATTAATACAAATGTCCTGCTAGAACAAGTTAAACAACGTCTGCTGTGAAAAAGGCTGGTATGGTGCACAAAAAGGGTGTTAATTAAAACCAATGCAGTACAACATACCAGAGCATCTGAACACCAGTTATAGTAGTCTAGGATGTGATATTATGTTTAGTACATGCCCTGAATAAAGAGGGCACATGGGGTGATAGACTGCCTCTTTAGTGTTTTAAAAAATTCATACAACCCAGCAAAGGAAGGTCAACTCGGGTATTACAGTGGATGTTTTTGTAAGCTAAATCCCACCTGGCAATGTTGGACCTTATCAGCGTAATTATTAAAAAGTAAACACTGCAGGTTAGTATGTTAGAGGGATGAAAGGTAGGCACACTAAACGAGGGCCTGTGAAACACTAAAACGGCACTAAAATGCTCCGCTGGTACACAGCACACATTTTCTGTTGCAGTCAGGCTGCAGGCTGTGTAAATGCTCAGCAGATGTTCTGCAAACCCCAGTGCTAACAAACACGGCTCTAAATCCATCCGCTAACAAAGAATTAGCTCAGGAAAGCCACTTACAAACAAACACCTATGGCCTGGGAGAGGAAGCCGTTGTCACTTGACCAGCAGACGTAACACAGCCAAAGAACATCCAGAGAGAAAGAGAGAGCTGTTGAAGTTACCGACGCCTTTTAAAGTATTGCCAGTAAAATGGCACGAAAAGAAATCTACACACTCATTTCCTGGTGTTTGAACTTCAGAAATAACAGTTCACTGAGCATAATACTCAAACATGTAACATCAAACATTATTCTTTAAACATCGCTGAAAGCTGTGAACAGGAACAGCACAGTCGGCAACCTCTATAGCAGAGACACACAGCATTAAAAATTCTCTTTACAATAACAGAATGTAAAGGCAGGTCCCTCAATAGCTAACAAGCAGCGGCCCCATGAGCACTGAAAGCTCTTCGGTTTTAGAACACAGAGACATCCCAAAGCCCACATCCACGAACTGAACATCAACTCCCTCCATTCCCAGGATTGACAGGCAACTAGCATCTAGCTTGCACACACTGACTCTCAATGCTAACAAAGACCACTTTAGTATTTAACAAGACGAAAGTCCCAATGCTTAAGTCTACTGTAGTGTTTAACAGCCTCGCGCTCCCCAAGCAAACACAGAATAGCGTTTAACACGGCGCAGAGCCCCCAAGCTAGCATAGCCTTGGGCTGGTGATGCATTAGCTCTCACCAGTAACTCAGACAAGCATGGACAGCAGCGCCGCCACGGACTGACAACGCGACCAGCATTACGGCCTAACCTCAGAATGTCGTTTGGGACGGGAATGCAGCATGTCTCCTGACACTTGAAAACACATTTTCCTGCTCAGACCAAACACTTACTCCCCCACACACAAAAGTTTAAAGAGTCTTAAGTTATTTTGCTACCGAGTCAAAGCGGACCTGCTGTAGAGGCTGGTATTTTGGGAGGACTGTATGTATGAAGAGGAAGGGAGTAGAACAGACCGTGTTAGTTTCTGACTGTTGTAAATACAGTGGTGGGTTCCATATTTTTATTTGACCATTAATAGTAATGGGAAAATGCTAAAGGTTTTTGCACAAAAATTGCTTAAAGCAGCACATCCCAGACACAAGTTGAGTGTCTGGATGAGAGGTCAACGAAACTAAAATAATTTACTTTGAAAAAAATCTATCTTAACTTATCTGGTTTGAATTCCTCTCTTTCAAAAAGGTAATTTCATGTTGTTCATGTGCTTTTCAAAGATATGAAATTCAAGTCCAATCAATTCTATTTAGGGCCGGTTGCATGTTGGTGAAAAATCGAAATAACCTATTGAAAATTAGAGAGAGGAATTCAAACCAGATAAATTCAGATAAATAGTTTTCAAAGTGAAATATTGCAATGCTTTAAATTCATTACTGTCAAAACTTCAGCATAAAGTATTAAATCGATGGTTAAATTATTTAAAACAAAATTGTTTAGTTAGTCCTTATGCCATTGTTTTTTCTCCATAGAGGAGTAATTCTCCACTCATTGAGACACTTAATTTGTGTCTGGGATATGCTGCCTTGAGCATTTGTGTGCAAAACTAGTGTAATTTTCCCCAAGGCCATAAAAAACTCGAAACCCACCACTGTATTTGCCACAGTCAGCAACTAATACACTCTGTTCTAGTGCAGGTTTGCCTTAATTATCTGAGGGAAGTCATAAACTCACATTTGTTTTTGAAAATCCATTAAAAACTGCTTGCAGACATATTGCTGCCTTCAACCGCGTACAGCCATCCGTCATAGCCATGTAATATATTTATTTCCTGTCACCGTGTCAATCGAGATTCTTTACAGTTTCATCGTGATTTTTAGTGCTGCAAAAAACACTTATCAGCTACTAATTCGTGATGAGATTATCAGGAGATTAGTGATATTTTAATCCGGTGTCACACTCCTGGTAATGTGAGATGATTGAACCATGCAGAAAACCATCAACATTCACTTTTATTTTTCTATCTGGGAGTTTGTTTTTTACGCAATACTGCATCCACTGCGGCTGCTCATATTTTAGTTTTTCATCTGAAACCTGAAACATCATGTTCAGTTGGATCAAAAGGAGTTTCTTTTAAATAAATCCATTGTTTAATAAAGATTGAGTATTCCCAAAAAGTGAATAAAAGGAACCCTGATGTTCCGCTAATTTCTTTCCAAATTCTTGCCATTTGTTCTATTTAATCTATTCTAGTAAAATGTGGATACAAATCATATTTTCTTTTATTTAGTCAATATATTTCACAAGGTATTTCATGAAAAGGGTGAATATACACTAATTACTGTGGAGTAAAAAGAAAGCTGTTGTCAGAGAGACAAGCAAGAAGAAAATATATTCAAGTAAAACAGCCTAATTTTTAGGTTGAAACTGGAAGCACAAACATTGTGATTTTAATTAGCAAAACTCTCCAATGCAGATGTTCTTGGGGAATTATTCCTAATTTGACAGCACTGCAAGCTAAGTGGTTGTTTTCCTTATACTGCCGACGAATGAAATGTAAACTTTAGGTTTTCAATATTATTTTGATATTGCAATTCGTTGATGAATACCCCATACACAAACAGCCATGCTTTTTACCTTCATTTGAAGAAACAATACACCGACTATGCCCTTTAAATCAGGAGCCATACTCTGCAGCGCTGACTCTTTCACATATGGTGCTGCATCAGCGTGCAAAGAATCAACTCGAATATTGTAAAGAAAAGACACAAATATTTGGCTGAGGACAGAAAAAAAAAATACATTTCTTGCAGAACTTCGACGAAGCACATTGTATTTGGTGGCAGGAGTGCGTTTGCCAAGCACCGGCAGTTAAATCTGTCTCCTGAGTGGTAGCCGATGGTTTTTGTGCATGGTTGGCCCTGCCTATCCAAGTGTCAGAATGCTGCTCGCGGCAGAGGCTAATCACAACACCTGTTTAGAAGAGATTACAGCAGGATCCGCCAGAGTGCTGAAAGGCCTCTGCTTTATTGAAACTGAAGTGTCTGTCCGGGCTGTGACATCCACACGCACACACACACACACACACACACACACACACACACACACACACACACACACACACACACACACACACACACACACACACAAACAGACACAAACACAAGCATCTGTGTGGCAGAAAAATAATAGAATGTGCGTCTATCTATGGTGTGTGTGTGCTGCTACTGCTACTTTTTTTGAGTAATAATAACCGTTTGACTTATAGAAGTTCAGAGAGAAAGAGATGTTAATGTTATTTCATCCCCCCACATGGAAAATGAATGACACAGCCAACCCTATTCCTCCCTCAGTGTCTCCCCCCCCCCCCCCATCTGTGAATGAATTTAAAACAGCTCAAGAACTGAGCAAGACCCTGCATCCTTCTCCCTCCTCTGTCAGCCTTCATTGGCAAATCAGAGAATTGCCGGTATGATATTTATAGCTGAAGTGCCTTTGGGTAAAAAAGAAAAGAAAAAAGATCCCACTCTCTCTCTCTCACTTACTCTCTCTCTGTCTCTCACGACTGTGTTGGACTTTGGAAACCTTAGGCCTGGTGTAAATATGTCAGCGAGGGGTGAGTCAGCCCATCCCAGTTGGCTACCTCCGTTTTGTTGATTGCTGGACCATGCTACACAGGCCAAGCGCCGCAGGTATGAGACCAGACAGCCAGTCGTGGTTGGGGTGAGGGCACTTGTCCAGCGCCACTGCGGAACAAAAGGATCTGCCTGGCGCAGGAATACCACAAGCCAGATGATTAATTAGACAATTCACAGTCTTCCAGCGTTTTTAGAGAAGAGCTGCAGGCCCTGCTGAATACTGAAACATTGGTTTATCCCCGTTTTGGTTAAATTTACATTAGCCCAGTGTTTCTCAAGTGAGTTGTTGACAGCAGAGGCATAATGTTTATTAAATGCCACAGAATATCTTTATACAATGACATAGGCTTCCAGAGGACATGTCGGTTGGGTGCAGGGTGGGTTCTGGGAGGATGTGGTGAAGGAGTTTTGCAGAGATTGTTTGCAGGGGAAAGACGGGGAGGGGGGGGATAGACAAATCACTAATTCTGCAGAGGAAAGAAAAACGGTAGCTGGAGGGGGATTCATTCATTATATATAAGCCTTACTCAGGTCTGTGTAAGCCTTTTTTATACCCAAAACACTCACACAACACTATTGTGCAGAAGCTCTCGCTTTCTGGAATACACACATGAAAATCTTGTTGCTACATTTAGTTAAACCAGCAACAGGCTAACGCACGTTAATCCTCTCTCTTCCAGCCTCTGCTGAGTTTACCCCGATGTTTTTCCAGTTTAATGCCACCTCTGCTCTCTCTTTTCCCCATGTCCCCCTTCCCTCTCCAATACAGCCACTTGTTCCCGTCGCTTTTGTTCACACGACAGTCACCATGCACTGTTACCATGACAAATGAATGGTCAGTCTACAGATGGGCGCAGATTCATTTCTCCCGAGCGCACACACACACACACACACACACACACACACACACACACACATGCGCATGCTTGAACACACAATGCGTTTGCTTCCCTGTTCTGGCATTCCACCGCACTGGTAATGGATAGGTGTCGATGTGCACGTGGGCCGATGTGTGTGTGTGTGTGTGTGTATGTGTGTGTGCGTGTATGGCCAATGTGTCAAAGATCAGATCAGTAAATCTTTTTCCTTCAGTAATTAAAGGAAGGCAGTGCTCCCCGAGGAGGAGAGAGCATACAGAATGCCAGGGCACGGTGTGTTAGAAGTGACAACCGCACACGCACACACACACACCATACTTCTGTGCACACACACACACACACACACTCGCATATGCACAAATGACTTTTGCCAGCGTGTATTTTATCTCTGCTCTGCATCTGTGGGGGTGGGTTATGCATGTGTTTCTGTGTATGTCTATCAGTGTATGCACAAAGTTGCTAAGTGTCCATTGGGTGGAGTTAGAGCAGCTACATGGCAGATGCTTAAAGCCAGTGGCTATTAGACAGCAGAGCAGAGATAATAGGCTACGGCTGCCATTACCTACTACGCCCTATTAGCCTGTACCCGACCTGGAGACAAACAGAGAGACACAGAAACGGGGAGAATCTGTAGTTGCACGTATGTATTTTTATGTCTGTATCTGTGGGTGTGCATGACTGCGCTCTATTGCAGTGATTCTTAACCATGATTGGGTCGCGGCCGCCACCTAGAGGGCAGCAAACAACTTTCAGTTTTGCACCTGTGGGCCGCGGAACCGCATAGGTTATCAATTGAAGACACCAGAGATATTACTGTTATCCATGAGACGCTCAGTTACAATATCGCTTCCCACCACCTGGTGGCGGTAATGCGTCAGTCAGTTGTTTAACAAGCTGCAATAAGCAGAAGAAGACACTCAGCTAGCCGCTAGCCTGTAGCGAAGGTTATGGATACGTTTTTGAAAAGAAAAAATGAAGACGACAGTGGTGCCGTGTTTGGTATCCCAGCATGCCCAAAATCCTCATCTTTGCAAAGAAATCATCGATTTTCTTTAATTTCTTGTGGATTTTTCACAAAAGGAGCCCAAACACACACTGTCCAAAGTCGCCATAATCGCTGCAAGTCGGATCTTGCAGCATTTAGACGGAAAAAGACACATTACAGACCCGACAATGTGCCAGCAGATGTTACCATGGAGCTAGTGGCTTCAGAAAACGCTTGTACTTATAGTACAAACCTTATGTTCCTCTTACATAAACCATCAACCAACGTATAACCTCTGCGTAACTGAGCTACTCTCATGCTCGATCGTGTGCTCAGTCGCAGCCATTACGCACAGCAAGTCCGCTACTTACATTATCACGTCTTCGACCTTATATATACTGTACATAGTTTTTGCAATTTGCAAAGGCTAAAAATAAAAGGAAAATACTATAATATCAAAATATAAAGGGAGAAACACCTTTAGTGTGTCAGAGTATCATTTGGTTACCATGTGTCCATTTGGGTCTCCAAATATCCTTTTAGAGCTCCGCCTGGATCTCTTCATGGAAGAAACTCTGTAGAATGGTCATACTTTGTCCAATTCTTCAAATTTGAGGCAGTTGTTCACTGACAGTGTAGTTACAGCCGTATACTGTCCTTTACCTGTACAGATACAGCCACAGGCAGTTATTTATACTGAAAGATACTTTTTTATTTATGCGGACAAAAACCTTCAATTTTTACTGACTCCAACGGCCCACTGCTCTGTTCCTGTATGACCTACAGGTGTTCTGACACTTTTGATGCATATAGTCAGAGTGGGCCCCGGGACACTTTGTACTTGAAAAGTTGGGCCCGAGGTCAAAAAGGTTAAGAACCCCTGCTCTATTGGGTAGCGCATGCTTGGAGAGATAGATGAGAGAGGAAGGGAGGAGACAGGAGCGATAGAGAGGAAGGATAGAAGGGCTAATTTACCAGGCCCTCCTATTAGTGAGACAGATATTTTCCAGATGGGTGAGGGAGGGGAGGAGAGGTAAGGCAAGACTCGGAGAACGGGGAGGAAGTGCTAACACATTCACAAAAACAAAAGTGCATTACAGTCCGTGTAAGCAAGAAGATGAGCTGGGAGTTGACAGGGAGAGCGGGAGGGGAGGGGAGGGGGGGGAGGCGGGAGAGAGTGACAGAGCGCGATAGACAGAGCGAAAGAAGAAGGGAGAAAAGAGAGGGAGATATGCGAGAAAACCCCTCCGCGTGACATTCAATAAAAGGAAACAAGAGGGAAAAAAAGCCCATAGTTCCAATATCTGACTGTCTGCGGCTGACGTTTCCTCGTGTGCATGCGTGTGCTGAGGAGAGTGTGAGTGTGACACACATCACATGCCGACTCTCTATATCCATCTGTCTATCCATCCCCATCCACCCCTCCTTCCATCCTTCTGTCACCAGCCGGTTTGATGCTGCAGCTCTCGACGCAGACTTTGCCAAAGCGGATGCTCCCGCTCGAGTGGAGGAGAGCGGTGCAGATCTCGATAGGTGGAGGCTCGGGTGCTGGTGACTGGGGTGGGGGGGTTACTCTACAAGAGCATCGTATGGGTTTAGCGATGATGAGGACGATGATGATGATAATGATGATCAGGCACCGTTTTCTGTTCACTTCCATATCCTCCTCTCCCCCACTCTTCTCTCTGCCTCCCTCTCTCTCTCTCTCCCTTCCTGCTCAACACACTTTACAGACGTTTGAGCCACTGGGAGATCATTAGCACAGGATCAAACCCCGACACTCACTGTCCACGCGCGAACGGAAACACACGCACGCGCGCACTGGGCAAAAACACACAGTGTGCGCACACACACTTGGAGAAAGAGTACACAGGCCACACATCCACGCACACCCACACTAAAACAAGAAACGGGGGCACACAGAAGAGCACTGCAGCTTAAAATCGAAAACTCAGAGTGAGGGAGACAGTGTGTTACCGTGTGTGTGTGTGTGTGTGTGTGTATGTGAATGGTGGAGAGGCATCGACAAGCACTCTGGTGAGATTTGGGGGAGAAAGAGGATTGATTGAGTTCTATTTCTTTTTTGAAGAGGGACCAAAACTAGCCAAACCACCTAATCTGAAACACAGAAAATACACTTTTACTTCAACAGACTTGACAGACGTATGTGTGTGTGTGTGTGTGTGTGTGTGTGTGTGTGTGTGTGTGTGTGTGCGTGCACACCCACTAGCACACAAACTGAGCAGCCACCCACACATCACAAGCCCCATTCAATGACTCCAAGCAGCCTTTCTCTCCTACACTCTTTCTAGCACATGAAGAAAAAGTTGTATTCACACACACACACACACACATGCACGCAGAAGTTATATTCATCTCTCTCACTCTCTAGACAAATGCATTCATGCATGCATGTACATGCACACATGCACCGCAGCACCCAGACATTTAGAGACACAGTCACAGTCAGTCTCTCCATCAGGAGTGTGTTGAATAATTCAGTCTAAGGGAAGTACACAAGACAGTTCGGAGTGTGTTCAGCGCTGGCCTGAGGGCCGGCCTGTGCACTAAAAGCATGATGTCACCGCCAGCCTTCTCCTCCTGTCCCTTTCCTCACTCCTTTTTATCCGCTGCGTTTTCCACCCTCTCCCCCCTCCGCTATCATTTACTGGTTCAGTCTGGCTTTGACGGAACCAGTCAAAATCCAACCAAGCATGTGGGCGGAAAAATAAGAAAAAGTTTAGTATTTAGAGTTGTAATGCCTTAAAAAGTGTATTTCAACAATCTTTGCAGAATGGGATTAGCCACGCTTTTCTTTCTGCTCTTTCTTCCACTTCTGTCTCTCCTGATTTCTCCCTCATTCGTTACATCCAATCCTTTTTTTTTCAATCCCCCCTCCATCCCCTTCCTTATTCAGGTTTGCCAGCTGTTCTGCTGATCCACCGAAGCCTCTCTCAGATGTAGGTCACTCTCTCAATTAAGGCAATTAGCAGCAGCCAGGCGAGCCTGAGAACGAGCCGCTCTCATTACAGCAACAGGAGCCATAGGCCCGCATCACACGGCTAGCACTTAACACTCCACTTGGCACCTGCATTAGCCCTGCGTAGCGCCAATCTGCCAGTATTGGCGCTAGGCACGCATTTACTTGTACTAGCACTGAATTTGCCTCTGCAGAAGAACCGAGCCCCGCTGCTCAGACAATAACACTGTTCAAAATGGATTAGTCTAACTCTGTGCGTGAATTCACGAAATCATTCATACGGGATGAAGAATCTCTGCTCAGAGCCGCGATTTGAAATGTCCAGATCATCTCTGGACTGCCACAAAGCAAACCCAGAGAATTCAACACTGCAACCGGAGAGGAGACACTTTACACCTGACAGAGGCGATGCTCGTCGTTGAGGTCAACGATCTCACCGCCTCCGGCACATGTATAATAGCAATCTGCTGGCTGCCACACAGGAAAGCTATTATTGAGATTGTAGTGGTGTCACTTTGATCTGGATTTCTATTATCAGATGACATTTGAGTTGGTTGTTCCATATTTATTATGTTATTTTCCATTCTGAAAAAAACATTCCCGCCACCAAAGCAAGAAAACGGACTTTTCTAAAGCTTAGATTACTTTGTAACACATACACTTCCCAAAGGTCAAGAATGAATTACCCAACAGACAAGACACATTTGTAAAGAAGTGAAACTATAGAATATTCAAATAATTACTAATTTCAGAAACTGCAGCGGTAAAACTAATCAGGCGTGGAGATAATCTATATGAAGCTAGTTAGACATGTGATGTAAGCATCGTCAGTGTGCTGATCTGTAAAGCAATCTTTTAGGATGCGTCAGGCTTGTAGCCCCGCTGGCCATCATTAACTGGCTGCAGTGATGTAGGCCTCTCTCAGATTCCTCCATATCCAAATCTTCTGCTAGCTAGCCTCGGACCAATAACAGCTGATTAGTACTGGTCTGGAGAACAATGTTCTAGGATGCATCACCATCAGCGAGCCCAGCAACACCTCTGGCCATCATTAAACTGCTGCAGTGAGGTGGGCCATTTTGGTCCATATTGCTCATTTGCTACGTACACGCAATCACACATTGCCAGGGTGCAATTAATAATGGTTTCATTTCTGTTTACGACATCGCATGTTCACATAGTTATGATTAATTCTGTCCTCCAAGCAAGTTTATATAAACAAATGTGGTTTACAATTCATCAATTAGGTCTGTTAGAATTTAAATGTTCTGGATTACCCACTCGCAAGTGCAGTAATTACTAACCTCTTTTGTCCAAAACCGAATAAATAACATTCACCCAGTGTGAATGAGAAAAGTCAGCTGTTCACATTCAACGGACCCACCTTCCAGGAAATGACATGCAAAGAAAAAAAAACATGATGGCGGTCACAGACCATTCAAGTTATTACAATACACACTGTTAATGGCAATTTATCACGCACTTGTCAGACTAAATCATACATTCCACGTATGGATGTTTGTGTTGAATAAATGTGGGGAAAAGGCACATTAATGTATAGTAAACTGTTATGTCCGCTAGAGTAATCTCTATGACAGATTCTGCATTCATATGCATAAACAGTAGGGAACAGGATTTTGGTTTTGGAAGCGCTCTAGTTTCCATTTGTACTTAATGTGTAGTATTAACCAATCACGTTCCAGGCTTTGGTTGAATGCTGGTGAACAGAACGCGTGGAGAGCAAAACAAGGCAGAATGCATTGGCCGAGAGGCAATCTTGAAACCCACCAGCTATCATCCGACGATGACTTGGCTTTTTGTTGGTTTAAAACGGTCTTGTAAACTGGCTACAATCCGGTCGCACATGTTGTCTCTCAACTGCAACTCATGTCTTGCATCTGAAGTTGCTGATCAGAGTGTAAACAATGAGCAGCGCAAAGAAAACAAAGTCTTGGCCTGGATATCCGCTGGCTACACCAGAACCCCAGAATCCCCCGAGGCTTATCCGTCGTCGGGCCGATATCCGGTGGGTTCCAAGATTGAAGCGATGGTAATTCTGGAACAATGTTGTAAAATGTAAATAAGCAATGGCACCTTTCCCACTTCCTAACTCCCTTCTTCCTGCGCCCTTGCTCAGACCAAAATCCATCTTCTTACATTTTGATCTCAACACCTTTGAAGTTCCGTGACTGCATCTAACACGGTTGCGACGCTATTGCTGTCTACCTATCTGTCCACAGACAAACAGACAGATAAACACCTGGTTCCATCTACAGGACCACATGTTGCCATGAAGACACACACACACACACACACACACACACACACACACACACACACACACACACACACTCACAAGGTGAAGACAATACCAGCGTAGGTATCGCTGCTGGTAAAAATGTCAGTTCTATGGAGAAATGTAATAGATTCTTGCATTAATAATTCAATATCCTTGCACAGTGAACAATACCACGTAAAGCTGAGGAAGGAAAGTTTGGACTGTGCTTATTTCACTAGACACTTACTCTGTGTTACTCTAGAGACCTTAATTACTATCCTGTCTTGTGCTTTGCTTTAAATCTAGGCTTAGCCACGATAGCGTAAGCCATTTAATTGATCAAGCCAAACGGCTTTCCTGTAATCTACCCAGAGGACTATATTGTTGCCTGGCAGCAATCATTGCTTTTGGGTGGATAACTGGACTATTGTGGAAGAAGATGGAAATGCCTCCGAGAGAGTAATGTCAAAAGGAAAGGTAAGGTAGCTGCATTATGAGCTAACAGTGTTTAAATGTAATCTTGTAAGATTCCGTTTTTGGTGAGAAAATTGAGGCCGCAGTTGTTTGAGCGAGATGTTTTCACGACAAAATGAAATCAATATTAGAGAGGGAATTATGACCTGTTTAACTTCACTACAAGACTAGCTCTAAACAGCTGATAATACATTATCGACACTACTGATGCACTGCTTCTGTAGAAACAAACCAGAGTTGATGATTGTTGGAGCAGTGAAAAGACTAACCAAGACAGTTTTGTGTTGTTTATTTTACAATGATTAGTCGGTAAAATTCCTGTCAATGGAGTGGCTTTGAGGAGAGCATATTAATTGTGTGTTTTTTACGTAAACAAATTTTAATAATTGTCCAAATCCGTGTTGATTTTATTCATTTCGGACAAGTGAGTCAATAAAACATGTCAGCTACTTGCTCAAAGGGCCATGCTAGCTTGATGCCAAGCCCTATTACACCCTGCTATTTGAACAAAGTGAGGGTGAAGTGCGTGTCTCACTGTAAATATGTACGTTCAATATGTTGAGGTTGAATTCAAGTGACAAAACGTCTGTTAGAATTAGCTGTTGTGCATGTAAGCAAAATGATCTGGGATCTGCTGTTTGGCAGTGACGAGCTGCTGCAGTATCTTTACACGATTAATCATCTTTCCCATGACTAACGCTGATGGTGTCATACAAGTACCGCCTAAGACGGCCCATCTCATGACACTGCACGCACACACACACACACACACACACACACACACACACACACACACACACACACACACACACACACACACACACACACACACACGGTTCATACTGTACATCTTCACATCCAATTCTCTCTCGCACTTGTTCGTTCTCTCTCCCATCCTCTCAAATCACCTCATACTTAACTGTTACCATATATGGTTCAATTATTCCACAAGCCCTCTCATTCACCCCTCCCCCCCACTCATTTTCTCTTCGCTCACTCTTCCTCTTGAACATCTAATGCAACTCTGATCAACTGTGTTCCTCCATCCTTCTCTTTCTCTATCCATCTTCTCCCATGCGCCCCCCCCTCCCTCCCTCCCTCTGCTGTTATTGCCTCCCTCATCCTCTCTCTTTCTCTCTCAGATCTGCTCTGAGTGTTATTTATACAGCAACAACCCACGCAGAGTAGAGCAGAGCAGAGCAGTGAAGGGAGTTTGACTTGCCAAAGTGGGCATCACCACAGAAACACAAAAAAAAACCCCTCTTCTCTCCTTTGCTCCATCTATCCTTTCACCAGTCTGTTTCTGTCTCTTCGTCTCATCATAACTTTGCTCTTCATACTTTCTTATTGAGGCTTTGCACAAAATATTTAATAGTTCAATGGCAGCAGCTCAAATGGAGAATTGCGCTTCAGTTGCACACTCACGACAGCAGGGGATGAAAAAGGAGAATATCAAACATGCTTGTGGTGGCCCGTTCTTGATTCCTCTTCCTCTGTACTGAGCCACGTTACGGGGCTCTGTTTCTGACTCACACTAAACCGTCTAAATAATGACTCTTGCAGACGTTGATTCCTTTGCCGTCGTTTGATTTATTTATTTTCTCTTTCGACAAAGTTAACAGCAAAACATTATCAATTTAGCGCGAGGTCAAAGACTGTTCCGATGCCCCGTTCCACACGAAGGAAAACACAACTCGAGACTCAGTCCCACCCCTTCCTCTTATACCAGGTGATCCTCATCTGCTTGATCACGGAAGTTCCTCAAGAAAAGTAATTATACAGAATGCAAAATGTAACCTTCGTTCATAAATTAAAGGAACCACACAAACATATTCGCAAAAATGGGAAATTATGATTTGTAATCAAAACTAAAAATATGGCTCAAACAATACTTGATTCAACAAGGAATGTTAAGCATCCTGTAAAAATAGGAGGACTCGTGATGTACTATGACTCATAAAGTAGCATTTTATTTCACAATATTCTTTTTTTATATCATCATGGATTAACAGTACGGTTGCTTTTGAAAGCATTTGTCAAAAAAAAAAAGAAGCTTTTGTAGATTTCGTCATTTCCTGTAGCACATTTTCCTGATTTGGATATTAAATATGATGTGAAGTGAGTCAGAGCTCTGTATGGAGGTCAGAGAAGTGGGACTATGACTCAAAGGGTGCCGGTGTGAATTATTGACTGGCTGGGAAAATCTCATGAAAAATAACATGCATACTCACTCAACTTCATCTGGATAAAAGTAGAAAATAAATCCCACCGCCTACCTTGACTGTCTTCCACACTCTCATCTGAAGTCTCATTCCAGTCGAACTCTGGATGTTTCCTGGTTGTTCCTTTTTATATTCCCTTCATTCATTTGGTTAAACAATTAATCATACGATCTACACAACTTAAGAAAGCTCAAAGTGATATTTAAATGTCTAAAATCAGGAGACATTAAATGTACAATGACCAATAATCAGTTAATTAACAAACCATTTCAGCTCTATTGGGTAGTTAGGGAAGCTTATTGCTTATTTGCACATACAACAATTACTGCTTTAGCGTAAACGGATAACATACATTTATTTTTCTAACGCTGCTGGTTCTATTCAGGGCTGCAGCTATATTTGTGGGAACATGACGAACAAGAGAGACTTTTCCCGGATAACTTCCTCCAGTATCTTTGTAGGTATCTCGTGGGTTTTTCAGGCCAGTTGTAAAAATATAATCACCTAACTTTCTTTCGTCTGACTCAGGGTCAGACGAAAGGGGGTCTGACTCCTCCAAGGGGACGCCAACGATGGGCGCATCCTGACTGGAGACAAAAAAACCATGTTGGCTGATCTCGCAAAGAACAAGACCAGCAAACCTCGGGAGAACCCGCATTTCTATAGAATGTACACGGTTTCATTCTTTTGGACCCAACCTCCAACTGATCATGAACACCAGGGAGGACTGAGGCGTTCATGGATTTGCTGCTTCTTTACCACCACACTCTCTGGTGTAGCTCCATTGTTACTGCAGCTAGCAGAACCTGTCAATCACCTGGCCCTCATACGTGAATATGACCCCAACAACTTTCACTTCGGTATACCAAAAGACCAATACTCTTGTATCTCCACCTAGAAGACATCCAGTGTTGCTCTTCGTGCCTCTGTCCAATATCCCAGGTGGTGACGCCACAAGACAGAGGCCTCCTGTTGCTTCTTCAGGCTGTGCTCAGACCGGCTATGGGGGTTATTTGAACAACAGGTGCCAGGAGTACAGCTTGACTACGAGCTCCACTCCCCAACCTGGCTCCAAGAGTGGGCGCCAGCCTCCCCATTAATATGCACTAACTGTCACAATGACTGAATATCAAATTCCAGCAACACAATATGGAAAAGACTCATTTATTGAAGTATACACAACTGAAGAGGCAGTGTCTGAAAACTGAGCCCCACTCTCACAGCTCTGTGTGTCACGTAATTATTAGTGATGTCCAATTATTTGCAATGAAAAGAAGATTTGCTTACTGCTCCGGATAGAGGATCTAATGAATGCATCAAGTGATTTCGCTAATTAGCCGCACACTCTCAGCTTGAAGGTAGCTAATCAGTGATCTCAGCCGCTGTGGGGTGACTATAAAATCCCCAAATGCAAAACTACCTACTTTGTTGGGAAGAGATATCTGTAAATGATCCGGGAGAGGACGAACTTCAAATAAACAAGCACCAGGATACTTTGAGATGTGCTCTAAGCTCGGTGTCGAGCATGATCAATGACTTGCCATTTCAACTCTCTCTGCACTGTCAGCTGCAGACTAAATAAAATGTCATAGGGGACGAAGAGTAAACATTGAGAAAGTGCTCTGTTGTTTGGTTGAATGGAAACGCTGCACGCACAGAACCCGGCTCTCCGTGGCATGTAATTGAACACCACCGCTGCATGAAATGCCATGTTAGCAAATCTATCACTTTGCCTCCGTTTTTCTCTCTCATCTTATATCTGCACTTGCCTCTCTATTATTTCTATTACTGTTATGCCTTCCTCCTTCTCTCTCTCTCTCTCTCTCTCTCTCTCTCTCTCTCAGGACCAGCTGGGCCCTCTGAGGGAGAGAGAAACGTCTTAACATGGAGGAAGAGGAGTGGAACTGACACCAGCGTAGTATGCCGCTGACACAAGCTTCACTCAAATCTCCCTTTTCTCCGTCTTTTTCCCTCTCCCACCTTCCTCCCCTCTGCGCCTCTCTCCCGGTAGAACATGTGAAGCACATGGATAGTGGATGCCTCGAGGCATGTGCCTACGCTCTGAGCACATATGGCCTGGCTGCCTGTCTGGACGGTAGATGGGGGTGAGAAACACTATATGCATGTATGCAAGTGTAATGACTTATTGTAGATGTCTATTTTACGTAGAGTGGCATAACAGCTAATCTGTGCCACTACTTTCGGCAATATTATGTATCATCAGCTCATCCAGCTGATTTAACAGTGGATTGATTCTAAATATGCCTCGATACAAACCTTTAACATCTTCACGTACTTTTACTTTTCATGATTAAAAAAAGAAATTCAAATTTAGCCTTTGTTTGTTCCGGTGCTGCAGCTTACATGCCCAGTTAACATTTCCACTGATTAAGAAAACAACAATAAGGAAAGACAGATGAAAAAGGCAGAGAATAATAGACTCTATGAATGCATATACAGGCACATGATGGATGGTTATTCCAAACTGTCAGGAGAAATTGACGAAATCTGTTATCTCATCTGCAACTAGAAAATAAGCGTCTCAAAAATCCCATACTTCCTCGGTATTGTTTGCACTTGAGAGATGATTGATGTCAGACAGCGAAGCGGCGATAGCAGCTGGTCCCTCAAGTCCTGCAACTTTGTCAAACACGTCCCGAACTATGATTGATTGGGGTTGAATGCCTGTTGCAGTAATTGGCTTATCAGTTGAAAGGCTAGGAGGTAGTCGTGTACCTGTGTGCTCTGGAGAATGCATCCCTTTGTTCACGTGCAGTGAGTTAGTGTATCAACAGTAGCTCTGCAGAAGTATCAAGAATTACAGAACCTTTAGCCTGCCACCTATTTTTGTTTCAGGCAGCTACACGACAGTCAGTCAGTCAATACTTCGATCTCCCTGCAGACAGTGTAAGCTGTAAAAGGCTATACATGCACAGGTTTATTAACTTCCTGTCAGAGTTGCTTGTTTGCTAAATGTATAATCAATATGATTGTTTTTATTGGGGTAAAAGTACTGCAGGGTTTGTGATATTCCAAGACTGTCCCAGCCTGACTTATTGAAGCCTGAGCCCACAGCCAACAAATGTTTCAGTCTTACACAACATAAAGCCAGCACTTAAACAGAGATAAATCTTTTTCACAGGCTTGGAGGTATAACAAAAGTTATGTTTCCATTCGGTGTTCCTCACCAAAGCAACCATTGTGTCTTTGAGGACTAACAAACATGTTGAGTGCATTTCCTTCCTCATAAAACATTCACCAAGCAAATTTGAAATCGGCCATTGTTTTTATTCGTGTTCGCCTGCTAGCCGTCTTCTTCTTCATTGCATTGCTATGTTTTTTTTGCACGTTCCCGCCACCAACTGCTGCTAAACAGCATAGCGTGAAACAAGTGGCATGAATGTGTGTCAAACCGCCTGCATGCGCATCCTTGTGTGCGTACACGATATGAACACAACCACTCATAAATAAACAAATATGTTTCCAACATGTTGTTTTCATCGCAGAGGAAAGTTCAATTCATATTTGTAAACTAAAGCTACTGTTCTTTCAAAGCCTGAAACCAGATAATGTCATCAGGTGTAAAGTCTAGAGCTGCTGCATAGACAATGATTGGGCGACTGATTTTGTGAGACCACTGAACGTTTGTTTTCTTGAGCTTTTTTCTACTGTAGCGTTCTCAGTTGCTAAGCAGGGATTGTACCCTTAATACCCAGAACATTCCCCTGGGAGTCCTCAGTGTCATCCATCACATTTTCCCAAAGTTATTGACTATGGAGCAGTTCCACACTTTATACCACATCACAAATTAGATTTTTACCACTTTAGTTTTGGGATGTGGGAAAGAGTTGTTCATGTTAAGGTTACTACAAGGAACTTTCATTTTGTGTTGATTTTGGCGGTCCCTGTGGACAAATGTGGTAGTGTTCTGGGACGGTCCGCGGCGGGCTGGTCGAGGTTCTGGTGAACCTGCATGATTGGCGGCACTGATGACGGGCATTAAGAATAACTATATAGAAATAGCCAATGTTTTTATGCTAACGGTCATGTGGATAGCAATCAAAACGGCATCCTATGACCGTGCGCGTCTGTGTTAACTCTAAAATTACGCTGTTAGAATAAAGGACAGAAGGTACTATGAATTACTATTCGGTTACTTGTTTATCATATATTTGTGTTAATGGTTTGCCTTGATTTATTTCCCCAAATCACCGTCTAACAACTTACTTGGGATGAGCGGCATTACCCAACACTGATGCTTTGGGGAATGATGTTTTTCATCTGCGATATGAGCATATAACACAAAAACAAATGTTTCTTGAACCGAATCACAGAGAATATATTCAAACAATAACACGGAAATAAAATGAATTCCACATTATTCGTAACATTTTGGATGTGAATCAGACAATGCAGACAAACACTGCAGTGAACAGCTGGGTTGTTTTTCAGAGACGACACACTTTAATTATACAGCAGATGTTTACATTATTAATGTTGATGATGTTTTTCCGCACCTGTGTTTACTGTTTATTAGTGTGTTTCCATATAATATGAATATTGCATAGAGATACATCAAATCTTTTTTAATAAAAAAATCTAATTGCAGAAAACAACCTCCATGCTGCTGTGATGACATCACATCAGAGATTAAAATAATACACGTGGGCTCCCTGGTCTTCACAGGAACTCCATCATCATACGCATGAGTGTCATAGTTATCATTCTCACTGTCATCATAGTCATCATCATATCATTATCATAACAATCCACAACTGAGGCTTAGGAATAATGTCGAAGGGTTGGTCTGATGTTGAGACTGTTAAATTCTTTATTCTGATGTGTGAGTGGTATGCAATCAGCAATGCTGGTTTTCTGCTGTTGCTGAGAACACACACGCACACGTTCATTTACACATCTACACATTAAACAGAGCAAAAACACTTTTTTTTTTTTAAATGAGCAGATGAAAGGGTTGATCCCAATATAACAGAATATTTCAATAATCTAGAGAGAGCAACAGTAAAGATGCCTCCTCCTTGAGTTTGGAAAATGTAAAAGGATACTTCTGACTGGCTATATGCAGAGGCACCAACGTCTAAAGGAGGGGAAACCCATTTACAAACAACAGAATGTCTTTCGCACCCCATCTGTACTATGGCATATGCGGCAAATGTGGTCCACCTCTCTGGATACATTTGTAAGTTTGACAGCAATGTTCTATTAGCAGAGTGGTGGCCATGGAGGACAGAACCGTTCCAAATGCACAAGGATTTACACTAATCCTGCGCGGAAATGTATCAAATGCAATGTCAATAACTGACGACGGGAGTGCAGATGTTGCGCTTAAGATCCTAACCGCTCTTAAAAAGGTTTGATGGGTCAAATGCAGAGGACAGGTGTCCACAAGAGGATCAATAAAGTGAAAATGAAAGTCCCCCTCCACCTAAAAAAACGTGTTCTGCGTATAATTACTTCACTTGGATGTCTGACCTTCAATGTGCAGAATGATGTATGTGCAAAGTTTGACACTAGAAGGCTGTCGTCACATTCACCTCCTGAAGAGGGAAAGTTTCTCTGTGCTCACCGTGAACTTGAGCTCAAGATGTGTTTGTGTAACATCACAACTTGGAAGATGGGCAACAAACAGAAGTGTGATGTGGAAACTTGAAGCCTCCAGTGCACATACACTGACAACGAACAACATTTGCATATGCATCGATTTTTCAATGAGGGAGGAGGAGTAGACATCTACTGAGAATATTTTACTTTTTTTGTGGAAAACCAATTTCAGACTCTAATCTCTCCAATTACTCAAACACGAGTATTTAAGTAAGTTGTAAAACATGCCTGAAGGGGATCAATGTCAATATTAGTAGATGTGGAAATCTAATTAGATCTAGCAGCTAATAAGAATAAGCTAAAACAACAGCTTCCATTCCTCAATCAACATTTTTTTAAATATAAAGCAGTCATCCATACAATTTGTAAACTAATTTATTGTTATTAAATATGGTCTGTGCAGCACAGGGGATCATTTGTCTCCTCACAGGAGGACGGTCTTTCTGCTTGGAGTTGGCCGCTGTTCAGTAGCTGCCGGCTCCTCTTCAACATTCAGGTCAAATGCAAAGGACAAATCTCCCCACTGGGATTACTGAAGTTTGGCTTTAATTACCTTAGTCGGACATTATCTCCCGACTCTGCTGTTAAATTGAGTATGAAGAGCTGGTGTATTTTCCTGGTTCATTGGCTGATTCAATAAAAGCCTTCCCACAGCATCATCCATAACAATTCAACCGTCTTTGTTGTAGTTTAAACATCATTTAAATTCCATCTTGACACTGGAGACGATGACAACATGTGGAAAGTTACAGATCTCAGCTTTAGGGCTCTATATTTTTGAGTTTTGGCACAGTATGGCTACATGGGCAAAGGTATTTTAGATGAAGAACTAAGGTAGACATGAGGGATTCAAAAACCTTGATGTTCACTCTTAATCTTCTAGAAAAACGTTTTGGGTCAGTTAACATTTACATATTGTGATAAAGAAGGTTTTTTTTAATCTTACAGATCAGTGGGCTTTAGCAGGACATGCGGCTGTGTGTTGTCTGCAGAACAATGAGAGGAAATGTAAGTCTCAATAATATGACTCAGTGGTGCAGCAAACTAAGGCAGAAGAGAAATTAATTTGGAATTGAACCCCGGGGGACTCCATGAGAGATCCTAGACACTGCAGATGAAAAATGGCCTAAATGGTTCTCCTCAAGTTATGACATGAGATAAGCCAGGACAGCGCTGTTTACACCAACCCTATGCTCCAGACAGTCAATTATACTGGCATTATTTACCATATTGAAGGCAGCCTTGAAGGCTATGAGGAAAAGAATAGCACAGACAGAGCCGAGTCAAAAAGAGCTTGTCTCAAATGAGCCAACTCCTGTAAACTAGACAGATTTCCATTTATGTTCAGACAGAACAGTTGAGACACATAGTACAAAAACAGCAATAATGGAAATGGGTCTGAAACTGCTGAAAATTGTATAATTTCGACAAGAGGCAGGATCATTGCGTGCACGAAGCAGGGTGAAACAGCCCCGGTGGCCGTGGAGCTATTTACAGTGGAGCTGACACCTGGACCGACAATATAAAGAAACCCCTTAAGGAGGCTTGTGGGGATAATGTCAAGAGGCAGGTTGTAGATTTGATCTAGGAGACAGTCTCTATTAGAGAGAAAGAGCTCAAAGCGGCTCGGGACAGCAGAATCTTCCAGTGAAATAAAAATGTAGGGGCCATTGGTACGGCAAACATTGGTGCCAGTCTGAGGAAGAAGGGCAAGACGCATTTATCAGCGTGGAAACAGGACCCACGGGACCGTCCAGTCCTGAAAACAGCGCTGGTTATTTGTTTAAACCGCTTAAAACAGACTGTGTTCATGTTCAGTGCTGAAGTATTCACAGACGTCTTTCCTTTTTCTGCTACAGTATGCTACTACTCTTTAGAGGCAAACATCATACTGTTCGTACATATCTAACTGCTAGAATTACAGGTGACATTACACGTTTATATATCACAGCAACCCCAAATTGCTCCCCAACTGTCTCGAGTGGCCCGACTACAGTAACGGGCCAACCGCAGCCGACTGCCCGTTTTTTAAATGGTGGACAGGGGCTGGAAAAAAAATTGAATATTGATTGAGCGTATTTTTAATAATAACCATTATTTGGCTTTTATATTTTTAGTTTAAAAGTATTTCATTCATTTAAATTGAATTAATGAGAAGCAGACTTACTTTTTGTAATACGTGCCAAACGTTAAACTGTTTAGCGTAGTTATTTTAATACAATTTAACTTTTCTATGGGCACATAAGGTTTGCTGGTTTAGAAACACAGCTTTATGTAACTTTTGTAACTGGCTGAAAACGAAGCATTTACTATTGTTTGTCCTGTGACGACATACATTTTCCTGCATATGGCCCAAAATCCAAAACGTTTGGTCACCCCATGGTGATTGTGATGTCCGGTAAATGAATGTAATGTAATATACAAAAAATACACTGTATTATTTTCTCACGGAATATAATTAAATATGACAATATTATAGATTAAAGAAGCTGTATGTAAAACCTTAACCAGCTACAACATTAAAATGTGCACACGTAAATGAGTTTTAATCCAAGATTATAATATATACTGTGTAACACTAACAGGAGAAGGTTGCATAATTAGTACTTTCACTTTTTGATACTGTACATTTAGCTGATAATACTTGTTTTTACTTAGGTTACATTCAGAACACAAGACATTTATTGCGTTATCATTGTGGTTTCTTTCCTTTTACTTAAAAGGTCAACAGTGAACATTGATTTCCTTTAAGCAATCTTTTTAACCAAGTGATTTAGAATACCTTTAACCATACCGTAATGCTGCACTGATCAATATTTTTATAACAATGAGTCAAATGACAAACCCACAGAGAACTACCCCTCACTCTTTCCCCGCAACCTTTGGTTCACTCTCACTGCTCTCATCAACCTCATTTCCAGCTGAAGCCGGCAGCTGTTTTCAGCAAAAAAAAAAAAAACGTTCTGCTAAACCCAGCGAGAGATAACGCACGTATCGGTCCGGAGCATAGCCGAAGACCTAGCAAGCTCAAGAGCCAGGTGTTGCCCTCGAGAGTTGGTAGGGGAGATCAAAACAGAGATAAAAGGAGAGTAAATATTGGATTTATATTTGTCGGGTTGCAACAAACATGAATCAAAATGACTGCTGATGTAGTTCTGTGCCTGCTGGATGTTAAAATAGGCAGCTGTTTGCTAACACATTTGCGATAGCAACTTTATTAGGTGATCAAATGGCAGGGTTGTGTTTACAGCTTGCTCTAATGCCCAAACGTGGACTCAATTAATGCTACTTAAAGAATAATTAATTTGCCGTCATCCCTAGCCGTAACTAGGCAGTTAACTTAACAGAGAGGCAGCAGATCATCCAACAACATATTTTGAGGCCTGAGGACTTGTTGAAGCCCTTGGGTTTTTACTCGGAAATTAAGTCAGAAATCTCTCCTGATGGTTCCCAGCAGTCCATCAAGTATTTGTCCCTGTATCACAGCTTTCCCTCCTAGGAGTCCAGGCTTCTCCACTCATGTGTTAATAGTCTAAAAGGGACAATTGACTCAGAAATGGAAGACCAAGTGCTACAGCATAGACCGAATACAGTGTAGCTCCTCTGTGCCAGGAACAGATTAATATGTGATGAAAGACGGGAGATCAGACAGTTCAGCACTGGAGATATTGCAGTCTCAATAATGAGCATGCAATATACTTTGCGCCGGGTTTACTGCCGGGTTTATTGTCTGTTTATTGTCTGGAGATCCTGCCTGTTTTATTAACATGACATCAGCTGTGCCTCTAAATATTTGACTTGAGTTTTTCCTTGAGATTCTATAATGTATGTCACTGTACTTGGCAGAAAGGGAAATGTACGGGTGAAAGCTGGGAATAGTCTCTGGGGGAAAAATTATGATACAGAGCAAATCCACAAATAGATTTAAATTGAAACCAGTGAAGTCAAAGGGGACTTTTGTTTGCCAGCTATACAATTGTTCTATAGCGAAATAGGATTTAAATGCATGCATGTTCTTCTGGGAATATTTCTAACCTGAACCATATAGCTGATAGGAGTTATCAGCTGGTCTGAAACGCACACATGCAAACTTACCAACGCACTCCCTCACACACACTCTTTCTTCCCAAACACACAAACACAAACTCAGTACACAGTACATGGCGAAGCTTTCCCCTTGAAGCTTCTTTGAAAAGGTTTATAGAATCTTAAAATAGCAGTGTGGTCCGTGAGCACAGGGATTAAAAAAGGGAGAGCTACTATAGAGCTGCTGTAGTGTGGCATCACACACACACACACACACACACACACACACACACACACACACACACACACACACACACTACAGCCATGCCATTGCCATCTCATTGTGCTCCCCAACTGGGGCGTGAGAGAAGGAGGCGAGCAGGGGGGATGACAAGAAAAAAGGAAAGGGGATAGGGGATAGGTTGGCAAGAGGTGACGAGAAGAGTAGGGAGCGAAGAAAAGACATGGAGGATGACTGAAAAATAAAAGGATAAAAGAGAGTGATGCAGGGGAGGAGAAGCTGGAAAGTGTGTATGAAGGAGAGTGTGGGACAGATGACAGTGGAGGGATAGAAAAATGAAGCAAGATATAATAACATAGAAGGCTGGTTTGTGTAGGACCACTACCGAAGTGTGCCGTGTTTGAGGTTGACTGAGCTAGATTGCTGAGTGATTCCTGAACACTCGCGCGTACTCGCGCACTTTCTCGCAAACGCAGGTGCAAAGACAGCAGGCCCAGCGAAGGTCATTTTCTCATTGTGCGAGAGACAGAGGGACCTGTTGGCTGATAGCGACATCCTGCTGCTCTATCGCACGGCACAGACTGACAACACGACGCACCAACAGCGGCCGCGATGTGTGCCGAACAGCTGCAGCGGCTCTGCCGAGGAGCGATTGACATCTCCAGCAGCCGACGACAATAAGTGAGTCTCGCTGCCAACGCCGGCAGTTAAACAGACACATCAACAGACTTTTGCACAACTGCCATTACACTGTCGAGAATGTTTTCCAGAGGCATTCGTTGCTTTGCCTTCCAATTAAAATGTTTTGACAAAACACACTCGGACAGTAGGCCACACAAAAAAGTTCGACATGGCCTCAAGTGTTAATAACTGTCTCGATGTGTGAAATGAGTTTTACTTCAGTGAAGTTTTATTTAATTTGGTGTTTGTTACATCAAGGTGACTCATCTCATCATGAATCTGATAAAATCTCATTTTAAATCTGGACATCTCTTCCAGGCACTCTTGCTTCCCAGTCAAGGCTTCTACCTGTCAGGATGGGTGCATGTCAACAAAATGAATAATCCTCTGGTTCCTCCCATAAGTGCCACTGCATTGATAATCCAAAAGCAGTATTCAGTATTAACCTTTCTGCTTCGTTCTTGGCCTTTGGTCTGTCTCTGATTTATGTTCACACTAATTTAACAGTGATGCGCAGGGTTCAAACAAATAAATGAAAGTCACAACACTTAGCGTACCTATACTGAAGATGTGCTCGACTTTATAGTGACAGCAAATATATCAGAAGCGAGCGATACCTGCACTCTTGAACATTTTGCTGATTTTCAGCTGAGTTGAAGGGGTGACGTGTCTTTTTGCCTGTTATCACTGTGGCCAGATGCAGCAGAGCAGTTCAAATCCGGAGACACACTTTGACTTCAGTGGATGGTGAAAGAACTGCGGGGGGGAAGTGCGTTTGAGATAACATTTGATTCCCACATTGAAACTCTGATGAACTAAGGGCACTCGAGTTGACGTCGGCATTTCTGACAGCCAAAATGGCTTCCCACTACAGGCACACAAGGATGACTCGGTGGATTATTTCACATTTGATTACATGTTGTCAGCAGTGTTATGCACAGGCAGTTTTCAGGGGAATGGGCAAAAGAAAAAAAAAGATATAAAAGCCCTAACTCTAACGCTGCTGAGCCAGAGAAGGGCATGCCCTATGAAAGGGCCAGGGCAGGGCCTGCATAGTTTTGATTGCCAAGTTGAAAAGGGCAATTTGCACCCAAGAGGAAAAGGGGCAACCCATTCCTGCCCCCATGAACGCCACTGGTTGTCAGTGTCAAAGCGGACTTGTTTGAGCCAGCATCACCACTGATGGAATAAAGCAGAGGCGTAGGCTGTTGTGATTGGGCGGCAGCACCGCTAGCCAGGACCGTGAAGACTGAGCTGTCGGACATCAGCTGTGACTGACTGGTTTTGGCTCCAGTTGTCAACAGAAAACCAAACTCACTGGGATGCTGAGAGTTTCACCGTAGGCTGTTTTTGTGTTTTTGGATTGTGAATCCAACAGCAGTGCATAAGGAGAGTGGTTTTGTGTCACAATGGGTGGCTTACGTAAAACAACCCAATAGAAACAAGAACCAGAAGGGCCTGAAAAGAAGTCTTTACAAAACATGTTCTAGAAGTTAGTGAAGTAGGGACTATACTCGCAGGGCTTGTTGGTTATCCTCTGTAGCTAGCGAGCTGACTCTGTACCCAGCTGAGAATATACTAACTCTCGTCAGTCACAATAGCTCTCTGAGCTTTCCCGGGCCGTTTACCGTCTCCAAGCATTTTGTGCTCCGGGTTGTACACTAACGCAATAAAGAATTATTGAAATGAATATACTCTCTCCGAGCTAGCTAACTTTAGCAAACTCATTAGCTTAGTCGCTAACAGGACAATATGTTGACACGCTTTATTCAAAGGACCTATTTGTACCATTGACTCCTGTCTCATAACCTTCTTCATACTCTTTATACCTGCACACAACAGTTTTTCTTATTGTATTTTATATTGTATTCATTTTATGTTATCCTATTTCAAATCTATTATATTTTAACAGTAGCATTGTTGGAAGGAGCCTGAGAACAATCATTTCTGCACAGATTGTAAAGCCCTCCAAGGACAATGTGTGATTCGTGATATTGGGCTACACAAATAAATAAATACAATTAATATTCACTACCAACGACTGCTCAATTGTAGCTGTGCATATGACAAATAAAGACTTGAAACTTCAAACCAATCCACTTCAGTTTATATGCCGACAGAGACGATTAAATACAAGTAGATGGTGCAACAAAGCTTGTTAACTAAAATGTTGGACTTTTGGAATTTCACCATATTAAATACTGGTGTGGCCCTGCTTCAAAGCAGGTGACCACTAAGTGCTGTAATGCTGTGCATGTATAGCCTAACATTATTCGTGTATGGCCAACATTGTAATTGGTAATTTAATGTTGTTCTAATTGCTACAAACCGCTGACACACGATAGCCCGCAACGCACAAATAGCAACCATTGTTTGGTTGCAAAGCATGCATAACCGATCGTGTTTGCATATGAGCCAGACAAACATGCTCTCTATAGTTGGACATGAGGGCCAGCTTACACTGACGGCCAGGTAAATACAATCATTTTCCAAATTGGCCTGGTGTTGATCATTTTGCATCCAATAAACTGCTACATAGGCAGAGAGACAGGACAGGCTCTTTGTGCAGGTAAACTGTGATGTGTCTGCTGCTACATTAGGCACCACAGTGGTAACAGCTCTGATGGATTGCGTTGGCCCTTGTCCACACTATTAGATGCAAATTGTTTTCCCTTAAAGCAACAATGTGCTACAGGGTATGTGCACAGTGAGTGCTGGGTGGTGGGATTTTGCCTAGAGAAGCCTTTTTTTTAAGTCGAAGCATTGCTCTCTCATCCTCCAAGACAGTGATCCGTTCAGCAGCATTGAAGTATGATGTGAAGCACTTTGTGCATTCTGTCTACAGCTACGATTGTCTCAGAAAAGAAAAAACTGGATTTCCTATCGTAGGCTTGACGAGGATGTAGACACGTCTCTTCTTCTTTAAAAAAAAAAAAGAAGATGTTCTTCTCTGTTATCATCAACATTTCTGTAATAGCTGTTGTACTATGACAATGAAAACCACTTCAGAGATTACAGCAAAGACGATTGCAGCAAATTAAAAGATACGAGTATAAAGTGCACTTTGTCACGGCTCTCCAGAGCCATGAAACCACAATGCCAACCTAGAGACCAGAATTGTTCTTTTTTTTCTGACTCCTCAGTTTAGCTTAAACCTTTTTAGAGCAGTAATCTTGTCAAAGGAGGCACACAAAATCAAAACTCTCAAGTTTGAATTTTAATTAACCTGTTAGGTCTTGTCAATCATCTGTGAGGTGGTTAAGGACCTTTACTGCTGCTTGACAAAGCCCCGAACCAAGTCAAGCAAAAGTGTTTTCTGCTGTCAAGTGTACAACTGTAATTCAGCATTCGAAAAGTAAGGAGCATGTAAAACAGATAAGCTGTGTTCGCGACCGTGGTTGATGTGAAAGACAAGAGGAAAACCTTCAAAAAAAACTTCATCAACAGACAACTGACACAAAGTGAAAGAAGTGAAGTGCGCTGAGAAGTGGAGGGGCTGTCTCCAAGCCAAAAGAAGAGTGAACATCACCGTCCAAAGATTAAAAGCAAGTTAAAAAAGGGGATGATGAGGCGTGATGTCTCATAGCCAAAACTTCAGCGAATATTTAAATTGCCTTCCAAAGACGAAAACAACTCCAAGACAAGACAACATGACGAGGAGTGATGAATCAATGAATCTTTTTTTTCCCTTGTGAATGGTAACCACCACACAGTGCCAAGTGTTACAGCCAAAGTCGTAACCGATGAAGAATTAAAGGGACAGTTCACCCAAAATCCAAAGATACACATTTCTCTTCTGTAGATCTAATTATCAATCTAGTATTTAACATCCTAAAACTTGTGTGTGTTTCTGTGAGTTTTCAGAGTTTCGTTTGCGTGACATCCACGAAGGCTTCATTTACACTTCCTGGTTAAAAGTAACCCCATTTCTATCTCACATGTGGAACAGATTGGATGTACTGTATATTATGGAAATAAAATTGTATGTAAATCAGATATTTTAAGATTCCTCTTCAGTCCCTTTTTTAAAATGTATTCGTATTTATCGATGCAACTCATCTTTATATACATGAGATATTTTAGCTCAAGATCTTACCATCAGAATTGCATTAGCGTCAAGTTTAATTTCTGACAGGCACAGACAATAACAAATACACTTTGATCCATTTATTTATTAATGTTGATGTTTGACACAGTACAATGCTATATAGGGATTCATTGGCAGTGTCTTCATATTTATTTGTCTTTTTCATTCAATTTTATTCAATTAGTTTGTTTGGGACGATGTATAACATTACATAAATGATGCTCTTTGATGAGCTGAGAGCTAACTTGCCAGATGTTTGCTTCCACTGCAGATGGAGATTTCATTGTGCATTTAGGTTAAGTCAATGTCTGCTCACCAAGTCTATGTGATATTCATGTACACAGTATAATGCAGGCTGTTTCGAGGGTAATCACCATATGACCCACACTATGGGTGAGTTTTTATATTTATTTGCAGCATATTTTACCCTCCTCAACAGAGGCTCTCCGACTAACCGGTGAGTAAGTTCACACTAAGTCGACTACGTTTGAAAACAAATCTGTTGCTTTACATTTTGGCCTCTTTCAACACTATGCTGTCCTTTGAGGACAGAGAAAATGGAGCTTGTGGAAAACAATACTGCCCCTGGTCATGTGCTGCGTAGTCCGTTAACGTTCTGTTGCCTGCTTGATCAATTAATGCAAATGTCAATACTGATCCCTTGATATATATGTATTGCTTGACTTTTTGGACAAAACGCTTTTTCAATTTCTTGGCAAGAGACAGCCTCTCTAAAGTGTACATGTTCGTAAGTTATATCTCAACAAACGTCTGTAAACCTTTGTGAACGTGGCACATTTTTGTGGTTTGTTGACCGTAATATGACGAAGAAGAATTGTTATGTTAATGTTATTGTAGTGTGGAAAAAGACCTGAATTAAAAAAACACGAGTGTGGAGTCACTTTCACACCCTCAGTAATCATTTCATTCATGAAAACTATGATTAAGTGTGTTTGTCAACAACCTTTTTTTCCATGACAAAGACGAGATGATGACGAGATGGCACCAACGTCATTAAACACTAACTGTGATATCAACATGCAATATTGTTGATGAAAAAAAGACAAGATTAAATGTAGCTGAAAAATAAAACTTAATCAAAATCTCTCTTTTTGACATTGTTTCATTGCAGCAGTCCTGTTGTCTGTCAATGAAAGCAACAGCTTGGGAGAAAGAAACAAGGTGATCTTTGGGCTGGACTAGATTGACTGCAATGTTCAATATAATCTGATGACTAAAATACTAAAATGTCAAAGGTTTTCATTGACGCAAACTATAATAAAATAGTTACGGTTTTAAGATAAGACTAAGACAACCAGACTTTGAGTCAACTAACATTTTAAAAAACAGGACGAGGTTGACTACAAATCATTCAAACTAACAGGGAAATTTGACACAGGACTAAGTAACTAAAAAAAACAGTTGACAAAATAAACAGCATTTTAAAATGAGTCATCTTAGTGTGGAGGGAGAAAATCAAATACCACAGTATTTTTGACCAAATACCTCAACATTGATATTGTGATCTTGACTATTAGTGCTTTCACAAAATATTTACACAATTATATTTTTGATAAATAATCATCTGTAATGTGGATGTACATTATTAATGAATTAATTATAATAATGGAACAGCTACAACAGTCTGGTAAGTTCAGATAATTACATTACTTTACTGTAATGCAGCCTGGAAAAAAGGCGCTTATGCGATATTACGATATCTAAAGACAATATCTAGTCTCACATCACAACAATGAGTTAATATTGATACATTGATCAGCCCCAAGTTGGAGTTGCTTAAGAAGTCACAAGGACACGATCTCTCAATGGATTTAAGTCGGTTGTGTTGAGTGTGGTGTAAAGCTAAGCTATGGAACTGTGCATTAATACCTGTAGTGCAAACGCAGCCAGAGAACCTCAGCAGCAGGCACAACGGTACTAAATGCTGTAGTCTGGTTTAGTCACCATAGTAACCATATTAACCCAGCGACTTCCTCCTTCCCTCCCGCCCTCTCTTTCTCTCGCACACAGACACACAAACCCATCATCTAATCTTGCGTCACAGGGGTTCAAGGCAAGCAAAGATCTCCCAAAGCCTTCCAACAGTTCCTCTCACAAGCCGAGCTACCGTAGAACAACAACCGTGGATGCAAGAGTGGGAGAAGACACGAGAAGACGGGAGAGAGGGATGGGGTGGCGGTGGCGGTGGAGATGTGGGGGAGAGGGAGAAAGATGGAAACAGGACAGAGACACTGGGCCGGAGGAGACGAAATTAGAGGTGAAAGTGGGGAAGAACTTCTAGTGAGTGACGTAGCAGTGTACTGTATGTCTGCAAGCGACAGCAGGTGAAGGGAGCAGGTGTTAAATACTAAAGCGTCTCAGCAGAGAACCTGGGCAAATGGCCCCTACTGATATGGGACATCCCAGACCGGGACACACAGTCACACATACACACACACACACACACACACACACACACACACACACACACACACACACACACACACACACACACACACACACACAGATGCAAATGCACAGACACCAAGGGTAGCATCCCACCAAAGCAGAAAGAACACGCATGTTTAATTCACAACCTTCCATTTCAGCATGTTCGTGTTCTTACGCCACGCACTGTGTTCCCTAAATGTGTCTCCCGTCTCACAGCACACCATCCGACTTCCCGTAGATGATTCCTGACTGCTGACATGCATTATAGCGGGCGAGGAGGAGGCAGAGACCGGGGAAGATTGAAAGAGAGGGAGGGAGACAGGGGGAGAGGTTGGACCTGTTGTGGCATCGATCCTTTTGTTTTCATTTAGGGGAATAAAACACAAATTGATGATTCTTCGATTTGTTCGGGCTGGTCCCACTGGGGTGGAATGTATTTTGGACATTGCCGATACTGGCTGAGGTACAAGTAGAAGTGTCGGCAATAACAAACACTGGAATGCAAAAACAAAATTAATGGCAAGGTTCATCCCTGGCGAGTAGATCGATGTTTCATTTGAAATAACACACAATAAACAAAGCCCACTTATGCCTGTAGGTTATCATTCATACGCTTGTTGTTTCTTTTATTCATTCATTGGTTCATTGCTAACACGGTTACTATTCACGCGGATGTGTGTTAGTACTTGTAAAGTATTCTGAGGACATTTGCACACCGGGCTGGTCTTGTTTTCCCCCCAAGACTGTTCATGTTAAACATCTGGGAAAGCTGTTCATATGGGGGTCTGGGGTCTACTTCATGATGTCGGCAGTTTGTTGTACAGCAGGCGGCGGATGAGTGGGACTTACTTGCAGCCCAGGACATAAATGATCACATAAAGTGGTGATGGTGAGAGCCTGTAAAAGGAGGGAACCGCTAAAGCGTCCTCCGGGCCTGAAGGCTCTTCCTACACAGAGTTTACATTCATTACCGTACATGTACGTAGATGTTGCTCTTTTTTTGTACGATATTCTGAAACCACTGATGTTGGTGGACGCAGTAAGGTGGAGAAATGATTAGATGGTTATGAAGTGGATCCCAAAGCAAGGACTGTTAATCGGAAACTAAACAACAACGGCCCGTGTTCGACCTCGCTTGAAATGAACACATTTATTCTCAACTGAAAAGCAGTTGAAAATATTCTAGTTCCTGGGAAAACAAACTTGAACTGACCCCAGAAATCGCACCGCGTGTAAACTCGTGAAAAATCTTGACAAATAAATACTGTCCTTTTTAAAAGCTGAGGAGTGGTTGCAGTGAGTTACTGCTCTCCACAATCTTATTTATTACAGGTTCCAGGGATGCCTGCAATGCCAGCTCTTGTTTATGTGATAGCGTGATGGCTCTGCGGACAGCTATTGATAAAAATGACAAGTGGAGAAAGCCTTTACATGAAATGTGACAAATCATGACAGTTAAGTTTGCATCTTGGCAGCTTAATGCTGCTTTAACACCAAGTATTTCACACTTGCACTGCCCACCTCCACATACATCCATTATTTTAGAGCACTTGCCTGCCTGCCTGCCTGCCGAAGTTCTTTTTCTGTATTTTCTTGGCACCATCGTCTTCTTTCTGTTTTTTGCTCACCATCTAAAACATCATGTGTAGACTGCTACAGAGCCAGGATAACCAAGGTAACAGGGGTTCGAAGCAGCTCATTTTCCCACTCCTATACTATAGACGTGATTGCGACATTAACCGAACAGACGTGTGTGTATGTGGAGACAAGGCTGCCTGCTCAGGCTGCAGAAAGCACAATGCTGTTTGTTAGCCGACAGTAATCAGGCTGAATTGTTACCAGCCCACTGGCATTTCTTTTCGATCCTCCAGATTACCGCGACACCACTGACAGCAGGTAAGCAACAGACGCACAGCATCTATTCATACCATTGGCGTTCACATGTGTACGGTCTTCTGAAATCACCGAGAGGAGCGTCAATTAGTCAATCAGCAGATAAATAATTGCCACAGATTTGATAATCAAAGAATCTCTTCAGTCATTTCTTTGCTGGGTTCATCTGTTTAATTTCATTATACATTTACTATATTTGTGTTTTGGAGCGTTGGTCGGACAAAAAAAACATTTTGAAGGTTTAGGATCTTGGAAATTGCGTGGCTATGTGCCAATTTCATTAAAACATTAAGAGATTGAGAGAGTTTAAGACCACCTTCTGTCAATAAAAGGTGTGTATAATAAAAAAATAAGAGTTTCCTGAAGTTTATTCCCACGTATTATCTTCCAGCAGTTTTCAACCTTTTGTAGCAATTTATAGACAAAGCCATTCATTGATTAATCCAGAAATAATCAACAGATAATGAAAACAATCTTTAGCTGCAGGAACTGCAAAAACACAACGGAATGATTCAAATATGGATCCAGGCGATACAGAGGAGGAAAAACATCAATATCCTCTCACACCTTTCCCCCCCCACATATCTGAACTATGTACTTCTGGTGCAGATAAATAAGAACTACAACGACCACACACATCAGAACTTGAGCGGAAACACCAATCTATCGACAGTGCTTTCCCAGTGATTTGCTGACTCACTGAGCCTCTGTACTTGCCTGCCAGTGGGCTGCTGTTGCATTTAATTTAAACCAGGCAGGAAGAGTTTTATTATTTACAGGACAAGCCTGAGGAACCGTTGCAGGGGGCCGGTTAGTTACCTTGGAGCTGCCGAGAGTGACCGCACTCTTGTACTTTAGGCCACTGAGCAGTTCAATTAGAGCGGTAGGGGGTTGAGTTCCTTGTTTAACGGCACATTAATGGCAGCGATTGAAGACGGGAAAAACACAATTTATTTATTCCCCCTATCATTATATTCCCAACGGGAGGTTCAAGCCGGTGACCTTCATGTTGCAACGTCACTCCCCAAACCTTCAATTCAACTCTCACTGCCTCGCTTGCTTTCCTCTCTTTTGTTGGTCTTTTCTCACACACACATGCACACACACACTGCATCAACTACTACTTCAAAAAGGCTGCCGTATTGCTGCAGTTATTGGTTCCTGTGTTTTGGCTGCCGTGCCCTGAGAGACTTAAAAGCTAAAGAACCCGTTGTGTTTTTATCAAAGCTTCTTCAGTCTGTCTGTCTGTCTGTCAGTTAGCGAGGTCTTCAGAGTCAATACCAGAGAGAGAATTCAACTGAGGAAGAGATGTACATCCCCACCTTTGCACTAAGCATCACACCAAAATAAAACAAAAAAATCAATCTTAAAGGAAATCTTCTCTTTTTTCTTGCAAAACTGGAAGTCTATTTTTCTGGCATCCCACAGAGCATTAGACGCGATGCAGCTACAGCTCAGGACTTTTTTGGGGCTTTGCATAGCCCAGTTTTAGACCAAGCAGGAAAATGCATTATTAAACAATGCTTGATCATCTGTTGAAATAAAAAAAAAGATGTGCCAGAGAATGCTGCAAAGACTTCTACTGACCTTATGAATACTGTACTTTTAAATGTGCACTATGTAACCTTTAGTGAAGGCTAATTTACATAAAACAGCTTCGAGTGATACCAGCCATCAATCCAGTGGGTTGGCTGTGTTTCTACTCTATACTTAAACAAAACAATAACCCAACGGAGCAGCAGTGATAGCACAAACAAGCTTCCAAAACCTCCTAGTGTGTCATTTTCTAATCTACAACGTGCTGAGTACAACATCCTCGGACAGTGAACCACATCCGTTCTTGCCTCAAACAACCTCGAAATATCCACGAGACATTCATTTCAAAGAGCTAAAAGTAACTCACGGGAAGAAAAATGTAACATTCATCAAAAGCTGTGTTTTTACATTACATTCACATTCCCACTAGCTGAGGACACAGTATACACAATATATCTAAAATGGGCACTTCATAAAATATATATACAATATATATATATATATATATTGTGTGATTTAAGGAGCTTGTCATTTTTCATGCTGTAGCCTTGTGGGTGATGTTGAACTGTGAGCTGCATTTCAGGTCATGTGACTTTCTAAATGCCAAGTTCGTCAATGAAATAAGTGTCCGAGCTAATTGCTAACGTGCCAGGTAAATCTTAAAGAAGTGTAGGTTGAAAAGCTTTATCGACATTTAGGTGGTTGAGAGAAGGGACTGCAACCCCCTAATCTCCAAACCACAAACACTGTGTATCCCCCCAAAAAAACATCAGGAGTATGTTTGTGCTTTTACGTGTCTCATGTCACTCACCTTGTCAGCCATAATCATAGAGGAGCCTCCGTGGACTCCCAGGACTGGAAGTTGCGTCTGAACGGAGAGGAAGTCAAGGATCTGGGAAATGGCCTCCTGATCAGTGCCATCGGCAAACACCAGGCCATGGAGACGAGTGCGTGACAGAAGCTCACAAACCTTGGGACACAGGGAAACAAACTCGGGTGTCAAAAGACCGTGTGTGTTTTATAGACCGCATGTGTGTGTGTGTGTACTATTGGTGAGTGTGCGCAGCCTTTCCTCACCTGTGTAATCACAGACTTTGGGTCTGTCTCGTTTATCCTCAGTATTACCACGGATACGTCAAGGGCATCATCAGGGCGCCGAGGTGGGCGGAGATCCTGATCGGAAATGTAACGCGTCTGGCCCATGATCACGCCCACACTGAGACCTGGAGGCTTCTGGGACGCCACAGGCACCATCATCTGGGAGAGTAGGAGCAACATCCAGCCCACTACACCCATCATACCCTGTAAACCATAAACAAACACCTACAATTAATTAATTCATGTCACAAAGCTCTGTAACGACATGTCTCTACTATGACAGTTTCCTGCCTGCTATCAGCAGCCTGTCACAGGTACAGGTGATACATACTGTATGTTGGGTGGCTGTGGCTCAGGAGGGTTGGCGGTTCAGTCAAAGTGTCCTTGAGCTAGACACCGAACCCCAAATTGCTGCCATCATTTAGCTTTTGCCATGTTATCAGGCGTTTATATGTGTAGCAAACTGCCAAGGTAAAAGAATACTGTAATTATTTCATGAGCTGCTTAAATCTTATCAAAAATAATTCATCTTGGATAACCGGCATTGAAGGTGTTTATATGGTGCCATTATTTTCTCAGGACTTTCTAATCCCACTGTGTGTTCACACTGAGGGGATGATGACAAATCAGTGCATGCATATTGATAGGAAGAGAGCTTTGTTCAGCTATAAGGAAAGTAAGAAGACAAAACTTCATTTTTTTGCATAAACTGAAAGACCTTATCCTGTTCATTTATCTAAAATCACCTTATTTTCTAATATTTCATATTTTTGTATGTATATCACGCTCGTACTTTCCGTCCTACAAGACAAGCAAGAACTCCCACTTATTGCTATCTTTGTCTGCTTGAAAAGAAGTTGAGTCACACCTTGTGAAACGAGTTAAAAATCGACTTTGCTGCGCTGTGGACAGAATATATTTCAGATCATCAGGATATAAGAGTCTTGTGTATTCTCAACATGCCTTCGCAATAAGTGCTGTAAAATGACTCGCCGGGTTTCTCAAAGGTGGCTGATATTTATCTTTAATAAAAACAGTGTGACTCAAATATGTGGTCTGAATGTAATTATTAGTGCATAATCAAAGATTACATTCGAGGCACAAACGGGCTGGGAGTCTTCTTTCTGACCTCCACTATTCAAAAAAATCACTTAATTCAGTTTCAAGGTGTGCAACCATGAGGAGAGCAGGGTTAAACCAAACTTTATTTTTCGCTAAAGCGCTAATCTGGCTTCATGAGACGCCCTAAATCTCTCGTCCACTGTCTGCCTTTATTTGAACGTAATCTATGCCTGTGGGCAATGTTCAGAGTAAAGTATCAGCTATTAATGGATAACATAACCCTGAAATAACTGTAATCTGATTTACCCCAGTCATGGGGGTATGAGGGAAAACATTCTAAATCGCCGAAGGCACTCAAATGTCTGCATCAATCAATAACGTTTACCGAGAATGAAAAATAACATTTCTTTCAACTCTATGTCCCACCCAAATTCCAGTCTAATACAGAGGACTTTAAGCTCCTGTTCCCACTCCGGCTTACTCTGTGTTACCTTTTCCTGTACTGTGAGCAGATCTAGGAGAAGCAGATGAGTGGAGGACATGCAGTGTGAAATGCCCTGGGCTGAATGAGAGCTAATGAAACCATGATGCGAACGCTACGTTGCATCTCAGCCAATTTCTTACACCGCCAGAGTCCAGCAGAGCTGAAAAACACCCCAGGAGGAAACGTCACGTCCACACAAGTACCCCACTATATCTCTTCATCCTGCCTTTTCCTCGTTTTCTAACATTGCACCCATAAAAGCTCATCATTTTATCTATTAATTTTCTCTAAATATGTAAAAAAAAAAAAAAAAGTACTCTCTTTCTCTAATTCTGCCAATCTGTCTTTCCGGCTGGGTTAGTGTGTATATCTGATCCATGTCATCTCACACCCGGTCTAATCAGGCCAGTTAGTACTTTCCCAGCTTGTGCTCTCTGCCCTGGTGCCCACCAGACTAGCCTGCAGCTCCCGCAGCACTTAGCATACGCCGCTAAATCACACACCGCTACACTCCTGTCCCAGGAAATTAGTGTCAGCTCCAACCAATGGCACAAGATTACGCTAACTTTCCCTGGAGTTAGCATCAGAGCTAACATTACGACGAGCCAAAATCTTCCAACGTACAGAAGATGTAAAACTTTGGGTCCCCTCTGTCTTGGAGGATTTGCATTTGTGCTGACTCCTGTGATAAGCTTCCAAAAGAGATGTCATGAGGGGTAACTCTTTCCCTCCGTGTTAGCATTTATGCAAATTCTTCCACAAAACAGAAAAATGCAAGATCTTAATAATGTAACATTCAGTGGCATAATTCTCTAGTATCCTGCCAACACTAAAGGCTGTTCACTCTTTTAATGGCAGAGGAGTATACTATGGCTGATTTACTGCAATAAAACGTAGGGGGCTTTTGTTTGTGCTCATCTAAACACGTTTCCTAAATTGTACGAATTTGCCTCGAAGCAGCAAATTAGTCTTGTCTAAAAATGTTTTTATTTCCGTGTCTAAAGTTAAATCTAGATTTGTGAAAACGATGTTTCTGTCAAAGCGGGAAACAACACACCCTGTGCTCAAACGGGAGCTGGCATTAAGAGGCCCTCAAGCTGCTTCAGTGACAATGAATCAGAGGACGTCTTTGTGCACAGCGCAACATAACGCTGAGTGATCTCCCTTGGATATAAGCACATTTTTTGGTTCAGCAGTGTTAGCCCTAACTCCTATTAAATAAAGCTCATGTGGGTGTAATTGCTTAAATCTATCAGTCCACAATTGCATCCCTTCATTCATTGTGAAGCAGCTCTACATAGTGTCTCTTGATGACAAAACAAATTAGGCTCGTGGCTATGTGGGCCTTGTTTCCCCAAAATATCTTAAAGAGATACTCCACCCGAAATCTGTCTTTTGAATAGCAAACACTCGAACGTTGTGGGCTTGAAATGGGGCTGTACGAGTTTGTAGTTTTCTCATGAACAACAAAATGAATAACTCATTTTCACTGCGGAGTAAAACGCATCAAAACATCCACTGAAACCTGTCAAACTTCTGCTTCTACATCCCACTGTCCACTCTCATATTAAACACGTTCCTGTCGCTGATTTTCTTCGCCCAAGATGGTCCGACTGTGGCTAAGTGGAGAGCAGGGCCTTCTTTCGATCAGAGGATCGGCGGTTCGATCCCTGGCTTAGGCTCTATTAGTCGCATATCGATGTGTTATTTCCCCCACTAATGATCTCTGTATTGAAATTGACAAGTGGTCCATGCAATGTGCAAGCTGAACATTGGATTACACAATTAGATCTTTTGATGCCGGTGGAGCCGTTAAATACAAAAACAGCAAAACAAAAAGGTTGGCCAGCATTAAATGAGCTCCTGGAGAGGGATCAGCTGAAGTGACAATGTGATTTTAGACCAACTATTTAGTCGGTAAAAACATCAGGTCTTTGTATCTTCATCTTTTGATGCCCTTCATCATCTGATCACACTGTGGTGCCTCAACAAGGATGATGGTGTTGTGTTGTTGAACCCGGGAACGTTTTGCTCAGAGAGCACACAGAAGTTGACACTCCTCCTTAATCTAGTTCATTTATATGTTCTTTACTGCAAGCTTCTTGAGCAAGAAAAAGAGTCAAACTTTGACTTTAACACTACCCTACAAACTTATGCTCAATGAATTATGACATAACAGTTGGTTGTAAGCACACTACAGTCTCAATGCTGAATAATATCATATGTCATATGATAATTTATTTTGTGGGCTGTGGCACAGCTGCCAATCTAAAACGATGACCTGCCACCACAATTTCTACTCATAGTGCTCAAACAACATTTTTACCATCATCAAATGTTGTTTTTTCAATTCTGTTTGTTAATCTCCATAGAACCCAGTTCCAAACTTAGTGTCTGCATGGGCCAGATTTATGTACATATTTGCGCTCTCAATCTACATGAAATTAGCGTCTGATTTAATAAAGCAGTAGCTCATCATCAGTAACTGGGACCGTCTTTTAGGTGCATTCTGCATATAAACGAGATCTCCAAAGATGCTGTTTGTTCAGTGGTGAACTGGGGATACGATGGGGTAATAAACCATGAAATAAATCAAGCCAAGAAAAATGTAGTGATGCTGAATTCCCATTAAATGAAACCATTTACTTCCCTGATTAAACTCAAGATGAGAAAATAAGTTGTCAGCTATTCGTATAAAATGATCTTAAGTTTTAAAAACCAAATGCAGTAGAAGTCATTAAAGGTGCAATGTGTAATATGGCCAGAATCTTTGCTCAAAAGATTTCAAAAATGAACTCACATCACCAGAATGTGAAGAAGTTTCAGTTCTAACATTATTTCAAAGATGTCCATGAATTGTTTTACTGACTTATCTACTGAAAATGTGTTTATTGGACCCAGTAGTTGAGGTGAAATTCGTTATAACATATAAAATGTCTTTAAAAAAAATACATGCAACTACATGTGAAGTGTGCAATCACCCCAATGCATTATCTACGAGGATGTTCGAGTTCAGGTTCAGGGTAAATAAGCCACAACCCTCCACCCTCTTTGGTGCAATATAATGTTTCCTTATGACTGAAATACTTTTCTTTCTAAGAAGCTCCCACTCTCATTTCTGAATAATTCACTGTAGCTCTCCTACACATGTTTCTGCTGTCATGGTGATTTCTGCAGAATGCAGGATTAGTAATTTTCATCTCTCCCACCACGCCTTTAATATACAATTTCAAAGTACTGCAAAGGCAATTGCAAGGACTTTTCCTTGTAAAAGCAAGCCTAGAATAGTGTGTGAGCCTTAATAAATGTACCAGAATGTGCAGTCAGACATTTTTTATCAAATCTCCCCATGTTATGTGTGCAATCCTCCATTAAATGCTAAATGCATTTGCATGAATAAGAGAGGCACACGTCACTGATTGCACGCAAGCTATGTCTCAGATGACAGGCAAACTGCGCTTCCAGGCCAATGCACCTGTTTGATAAATAACGTGCACATGTCGGTAATGTATTTGCTGACTTTGCCAATGTTGTCAAGTTACATTGTTTAGCAGTCTTGTCCTAAGTAGCTAGTAGCCAGAGTGTAATGCGTGTTTGACTCTCGTGCAAATGCATGATCTGCCAGGGATATTCTGTGTGTGAAATATACAAATGGTAAATTATTTTATGTGTCAAATGATTATTTGAATTGTTCGTTAAAAAAAAAAAATCGGACATTGTTTTGTTTTTCAGATACATTCATTGATTATCAATGAGAGAGCCAGAGTTTAGTGTCTAGAGAGCATTAAGAAAAGGGGATAAAGGGAAGTTGAGGAATAAATATTCGCTTTCCCAACTCCTAATGTCTCTTTTTAGAGGAGAGCAATTCATTATCATGTTTGTTGAGAAAGATACATAATGTGCAAAAGTTAAAAGAAGAGTGGGCCACCCACCTTTATTGTTTCTTAGTTTTATTTGGCTGCAACAGTACTGTGAGAAGCTAGCCAAGCTTGTCACATTACCAGGCTGTCTGTGTGCTAAGTTATGTCTCAGTTGGGTAAAAAAAAAATTAAAACACATTGCAGATGGTGGTATGACGTCTTCAGGCACATATTGGAAATGTTTTAAAAAGGTGTGGAGTCCTTGGGAGAAAAACAAAACATTTTGTTGCTTTCTGTGTATTTTCATTTTTTTTTTTTTAAAGTTGGCAGTAGTTTTCCCAAATCCGTTTGATTGGCAGCAAATGTCTTGAATCAGTTCATCAAAGTTGACTTACATCTCGTTTATTTACAGAAATAAATAGTGTCATAGATGACACTACACTAGGCGGCACAGAGGCAGTAACGTCTTGGGCATTCAATAGTGGTGGCTGTCTGTGGTAAGCATGTCGGGTGTGGTCTGGAGTTGGTAAACAGGTAAAACACCACATCCCCATGCATCAAGGTAAGAAGATGTACATTCAACCACAGACGAGGGGACATTTAGGACTTTTTGATAATAAGGGTTCAAAGGGAACTTTTCTTCACTGAAAAAATAGACTCATGTGATTTTGATAACCACATGTACATGTTTATGATTTGTAAAATCATTATTTAACAACCCGGAATATGATCATGGTTTCTTTTGAACACTGGAAAGACTTAATTAGGCTAGATGTTTCGGGGGAAATTAAAATTATGTAACTCTTATTAAACCCAACGCTCAAGAACGATCAGACTCAAGTGACTGGATGTAAATGACGATAATGTAAAAAGCGCGTCCCTCCTGCTCTCTCTGACTTTAATTGTATCCAAAATAAAAGCTATTGAGGGAAATAACATCAAAAGAAAAACCTTTCTAATAAATGAAGGAACTTGTTTATGGTCCTTTTGTTGTTCAGATCTTCAATTAACATATTTGAACCAGATGGTGAATCAGAAAACAAATCAAATACAAAACCTGAGAGTGTGATCCGTCCTCACTCTGGTATGAAACTTTAGTGATATTTAGATACATCCGATCAGTCCGATCGGCCGCAACGTCCAAATCAATAACTGATATCCAAAGAGGGGGCGTGCCGGTCGTTGAAATACTTCTGGGAAGGCTGCTCCCGTGTATCCTCGCTACTCAGAGCTGAAATAAGAGCTTTGTGACGGCCGCCAAGACGGCGGAGCAGAACAACTTCTGGTTCAAGAAAGGAGTGAGGAGCAAGGAAATGACAAATAAGAGACTTGAGATATTCCCCGAGTGTTTCTAGAGTTTCCCCCTCCCCTAGTGTTTCTAGCACCTCCCTGTCTGTGTCTCCTTGTCTTTGTGTGGGCGTGGTTTCCTGGCTGTCCTTGCTCCCAGCTCTGCTCATCATGCACACCTGCCTGCAATCAGCTCGGCACCTCTCCTGGCTCCCTGCACACACCTGCCAGCAATCTACTCATCAACTCTGCCAAATATCAAATCCGGCTTTCCTCCCAGTTCTTGCCAGATCGTTGTCTCAGTAGTTCCCGTGTTTTCTGTGAGTACAATTCCCTGTGTTGTTTTTTGGGGCCTGTGATTAACTGTTGTGTCCCAGGATCATTTGCCTCCCTGCCTACTTGCCTGCCACTTCAGCCTGTCAATGCCACTTACCAGTCCACTTCTCTTCTCTGTGGTCTCACAATAAATCCTCTTCAACTTCACTTACCTCTTGTCAGTGTCCTTTGGGTTCATCATGCGGACCATAAGAATGAGGACGCCATCTTCCTACATAGCGGGCTACCTAGCTACACTCGTGAAAAAATAACGACAGAAAACTAGTGACGGTGTGGCTGTGATTGATGAAGCTCTACAAGTCAATTTAAAGAAAAAGCTCTTAAATCAGCACATGGTTAACTGCAAATGACGCTGGCGGGACCGGGCGTCTCGTCTTTTGTATTAACGCGTGTAGAACAAGTCATTGCGGCAACAAACCGACAGCAAGTAGCACAAACCATCTGGTTAGAGGCTTAGAGCTGCAGTCATTATGGCAGGTGTCAGTTATTACAGCTTCCAGTGAAGGACCTAGCACGTCGTATGTAATTAAACGGATGAATCGGATTTCAGATGGAAGTGCTCCCAGCTACTTTTACAATTATTTTAGGAAAGAATGCAAAGACTTGAAAGTATTCACTGATAGTATTTGGATTAAATGTTTTTGAATCTTGCAGCTACTATGGCATACAACTGTTGGTGTCGATGGTATACTATCTGTTTGTTTGTTTGTTAGTAATTAGTTTGTCCCTTTTCTTAATGGCAGACATTAAATGTCAGTTGCCATCTTGAGGGGAGACACACGCGGTGAATAGGGAAAACATGTTAATTAATAGATGCCACCATGAAACTTCCCCTGTTGATTACTTGCATGCATTAATTGTTTGTTTAACAGTATGTTTAAACATGCAAATTGTGCATCATCTTATTGAGTATGTGCTAAATTGCATAAACAAATCTGAACATTGGATAAAGCCAGGTTCAAAATGATTGTTCCATTTTATTAATGGAGGGAATCTTAGATATCTCTTACTGTTACTACATAACTCAAAAAATACTGTTGGGAAAAAATATTTATGTTAGCATGTTTTTTGGAATAAAACTCTAAATTAGGCTTTGAATGATATATGAGCAAACCCCCAGTGAAAACCTTTAGAATTTAGAAATGAATGATGGGTTTGGTGTATGTAAGTGCTACTGAAGTGCAGATTTCTGGCTCAGTCTGAGAAAAAGTAATTTTGAGAAAGATGCATGTATTAAAAATTTCATATATTTTGAAAGACACTACAGGTGAGTCAAAATGAATAAATAACCAATAGATGGCAGCATGAAATCTCTCGTTGATTATTTACACTTAGACATTTCATTTTTGAATTAGAAGTTTTCTGAAATTGTATGTTTAAATACAAATGAGGCATTTTCTAATGCTAACGTTGGGTGAATTTAGGGAAACATCTACAGACACAAATGGACAAAGTGTAGTAAAGTAAACAATTGGATGTTTTCTTTCAACTAGTATGAAAGAAGAGTCATGAAAGCAGCCTGTAGTGTCTCCCCTTAATTAATGAAGGTTGCTGAACTGTGCAAGCACCATTGAATGGAAATATGTCCAGGACTTCATCGTTTCATGAATGTATGACAAAGGTTGTCGTCAAACCATTTGATATTGAATCAAATGACTCCCTGCACTTTAGCAAACACATTTTGGAATATCAGACGGAATAAGGTGCACTTGTTATGTTTAATTTGAAGGTACAACAACAGTACACTTAGATATGGAAATTTAAGCAAACAGAGCAACAAACACAACATGGTCCATAATTATTCACAAACGTAACACTTGTGCCCCTTTACCTCGACTACAACAAAACAAAATAAGAAATTGTTTTAATATCAAAGCAATTTCAGTGAATGTTTTTAATACAGGTGCACTTTCACATCATATACTTAAATATGCTTTTTTCTGACCTGGGAGCAGCCAGGGTTTATATTTGCCAGAGATTGCTTTTCATTTACCAACGCGCAGTGTGCATCATTATCCACCCACCCAGAGAGCCAATTGTAAAACACAAAGGTTTGTTGTCTTTATTCGACAGCGGAAGATGATGGAAAGGTCTTGTTTGAAATATATCATTTTATATTTGTTTAACATTGATGTAAGTTCAAAGTGCCCCCAGCTTGTCCTCAATAGAAACAAGCCTTCCTGCTACACAGTCTTTTAACAGCCCAACAGCCTTTTTTCCACATCAAAATTTCAGCAATGGGGGAAACAAATGTGTGTTTGGAGGACACACTTCTGGCCAAATCATTTTCGGAGTTCTGTCATTCATATTTCATTGGTAATAAATATGAATAAACAAGGACAATGCCAAACGGAAAGGACAAACTCCCTCATTCATCAGGGGACTGCACTGTGCGTTTGTGTACCGGTAACTGTGTTTGTCTGCATATCTTTCGCTGCTGTGTCTGTGCTCACTTCGAGGGTGTTATTTATGTTTCTTAGGCAGCAGGATGTGAAGCAAGAGAAAGACACAACTCCTGCGGGGGAAACTAAAGGGCAAAAGGTGAGGTTGGGCCACGAAATGGGAAGAAAGGGCATGAAAATAAAGTTATTCTGAAGCCGTGCCACGGTGAGGACGTGTATAGTCATCCTGGCAGGAAAGATGGAGAGCGGCCATATTGTGAGGTAGTTTGATAAGCTCCGTTATATTTTACATTATAATTGCACTTAAATCTATTTAGGATGTGAAGGAGGTGTGAATGTATAATAATGATTTAACCTAATAAAGGTCCCAGTTAAAGAGCTTTAATTGTTAGGTGCATGGATATAATCAACCAGCAAGTCAGAGTTATTTGCACAAGTCAGGAGGATTTGTATGATGAAGTGACAAACTTGTATTAATGTAAAACTGTATGTTTTAAGTGTAGCTGACCCAAAAACAGTGCAAACACCAGGGATACAACAACACAGCACAGTGAGATGAGCTCAGACTGGGACATCCTTATGAATATACGATGTGGTTTTTCGAGCTCTCAATTATTCAAAAGACCTGAAACATTAAAATGACACATGACGGTTGTAGACGATCATTGGTGAGCCTTGTTAGACGACCGCATGTAATGACGGAATAAATTCTCCTTTTAATCTTTTCATTTTTAACCAAAACCCGAGTTTGTACTCATTTTAATGCACCACAAGTGCGCCGCTCTCTCCAGCGATCTATTATTGATGAAAGTGAAGACATTTATTAATCCATCAAATGTCTTCTAAAGACTACATATTGCTGTAATAAATTGAGGAAATAAAAGTACTGATGTGACGTTTTTTTGAGCCAGACACATGTAGAATGACAAACAGCAACTGTGTGAAGTAATAATGGACATTTGAGCTGGTCCTGTTCTTATCTGATATTTGGAAGATGTGGGACCAGCTTGGCTTGTATTCAGAATTGTATTCCAAAATGTATTCTTCTTATGAAGGAACATTGCCCACGTAGAGCATGTTCTTTTCCCTTTCATGTTTTTCTGCTCAAGCCACTCAGATATGCACATTATCTCGTCAATGTGCTGCCAGTTTTACATGTCGGTCTTGTAAAAGGCCCGACGGCAATCTTACTAAATTGGACTTATTAACAAAGCCTACAGCAGCAGAAGGTTAAATACGCGTCGTGCGCTTAGTTTCTCTCACTTAGTTTTCATCTCCTATGCACAAAAGAAATCTGCTGAATAAACTAAATATTATGAATGACATGATTTTTAACTGGAGATTTTTTAAATCAGATCAGTCTATAAAAAAATGTGTTTGCACCTTCTTTGCTAATAAATAAAATGATTTGCTATGTATATCTAATTGTATATCATGGTATTGATAGTTTATTGTAATACAGTAACACAAACATTCTTACGGATAGAATAATCTTGTGAATTAAATTGATAACAACTACTTAAACTAAAAATCCAATATAGCAATATTCTGCTCATTGCTGCCCACAATAGGGCGACATCTCAGTAGACGGTGGACAAATGTATTTCATCTGGAGCAGTGATTCTCAAAGTGGGGTCTGGGGACCACCAGGAGGCCGTGGCAGTCCGTCAGGGGGTCCGCTAAATAGTTTGCTATTAATCATAAAATTGTACTGACAATTGTACAAACAAAGTTCCAATGGCATGAGAGTATAATTAATATATGCTTAATCAGTGTTACAATTAAAAGGGGGCCCTTGTCAAATGTAAAAAAAAAAAAGGCCCACAGTCAGAATAATTATCAGACCTTTCTCCCTCGCAGCAGAATTATGTATCTAACACATTGTGAAACCGATGTCAAAACATATTAGGGGATTTACTACTGAGAAGTGGGGGCGAGCGTCCCCTCTGCTCACAATGCTCATTAATTAAGACTTAAACAGCAAAACATGTTTTAAAATCCATCGCTGACGAAGCCTGTGAGAGACCTGAGAACACTCAATCTTTATTTTCTAAGTGACACAAACATTGTGGCTTTTCCCACAATGGTCCTGCCATGTTTAAATAAAAGGGACATTTTGTGTAAAGGAAACCTACTGTATCTTTCAATGCAAAACCACCCAAAACATGACTTTAACACGCAGGTGAAGCCGGCTATGTTACAGATTCAATGTCGGTCATGGTAAAGGCATACGTTTGATGGCAACTTTTCAAAAGCCTCTACCATGTTATCTATCTTTGATCATAAGTCTCTGGGCACCAGTGTCTGGTTAACATTTTTTTTTTGATGTGCCGCTTATTGCTGTTAAAAGCTGCACTTGGCAGGAGGAGACGGAGGCTTCTAATGTACCCGCATCACCAGATGCCCCGTCTGGCCGAGACAGCACCTGTCGTCCGTGTGGAACGGAGCATTATACCTGGAGTAATGTATTTTTGGATGATTTGCGAATCCTTTGGGAATGGTTTTGGCCTCTGCATCTTGCTGCCTGGCAGAGCTCTGAACAAGATCATGTTGAATAAAAGAATGTGAAGTGACTAGACGCCGACACACTAAATCACAGAGTGAACGAGGTCCTATTGATGTCGAGATCTGGTCTAAATTACCACATGTTAAAGATTTCCAGGCAGATAACCATATTATTTGATTTGATGATACATTTATGGCATGATATACCTCAGCTGCTTTGCTGTTAATTCGTTTTTAATATATAAAGCACAGAATTGATTGCATATTGTAATTTCGTTGTTTTCCCGTTTGTCATACTTCACAATAATGGATTACCGTGCTGTACTTTATGGGTATTTATTGGTATGCAGATATTGTGTTTTACATCAGGAAAACAAACTAAACATATTGCAGGCTTCTGTTTTTTTGTTAACATATTTATCAAATCAGTTTGTTTCTCCAAGGTAAGCAGCACATCCTTGAAAAATTGGTGTAGAGGGGTATGAGTATAAAAATCTACTCAAGCACCACAGTGCTACTTAATCAAGGCCTGTGCTCAGGCAGCAACCTCTGGTTCCGAAGAGTGAAGCCAATGCTGAAGTGCCTTAAACTTGCATTCTTTCTAACGGCCACCACGAATAACTCTGATTGTATGGAAGTCTATGAGAAAATGACTCTACTTCTCACTTGATTTATTCCCTCAGTAAACATTGTAAACATGAGTTTATGGTCTCAATCTCTAGTTTCAAGTCTTCTTCAATACAGCATGTTGTTCATCTTGTAAATGATGGTCCCATTTAGAGTCAAATAGACCATAAAGCAGGGTATGCTTTAATATATAAATGCACTTTTCAAATCACACAAGACACTGTGCTTCACAAACAGATAAATAACACATTAACGCACAAAAACAATCAACAGCAGAATCAATAAAAGCAGAGTCAGTGCTCTAGGAAGTCTCTATGCTGTGTTTGTCCAAATTGGAGACGAGAGACGGACCTTTGACTGCGGCAAAACGCCTGAATTACACCAGTCTAAGTGAGTGGGGAACCTATATATCATAATGCTCTCATGAACATGCCCACGTTTATCTGCCTATAGGTTCGCCCTTGGATATTTATCTATGTAGGTGGGGAACATATTTGCATTTACCCGATCAAAAGACATTTGCATTAGCCGGCAGCATCGCTCTCCTATCAGTGGCGTGACAGTGATCGCGAGTGACAGCCTGAGCAACAGGCTATGACACCGACTTAAAAGAGCCACAGATGTATGGCAGCACACCTTAGCTTGCTAACCACAGTGTCTGTCTACTAGCATGTACACATGTATTGTCTTAACACTTGGCTGAACAGGCCAGCAAAGAAAGGGTAGACATTAACATAGTTAGGTAGGCTAGGTGTGTAGCTGGCTTATTAGCCTGTTACCAAAGGGTTTACAAAGGGATCAGCATGTAGGAATGTTTGTTGACAAGTCTGCCTGCTCCACACACTTAATTTGCATTAATTTCTCCATTTGCATGATCAGAGAATTGAACATGACACTTAACAAGATGCACACACTGGCCTTAAAATAATTTTCCAGGATACATTCATTAGGAAACTAGCAGCAGTTAATTAAATGGTGAATGCATTTTTTTCTGGCATTACAAACATCCTATAATAATATCATTACAGTCATTATAGACGACTATCAGAGCCATACCATAGAATCACTTGATCCCATTCATGTGCACGAAGGAGCCAACAGGAAGTCAGCCGGCTCAGCCAGAGGAAGTGGCTAATGGCGCATGCAGCAGCCAGAACAAAGTTTTTCTTTCTTTAAAAATAAAAATGAAAAGTCAAAATCACTTTTGTTTGACTGCAGCAAATAGAGGGTTTCATGGTGTCCAATTAAAATCAATGTTTCATAACAAACTGTATTTGAAACCACACGCTCCGTTTCAACTACAGTTACTTTGAACTGTCTATTAAACAATGTTGAGCATGTGATGACAAACTAAACAGTTGTTTTTGGCCTGTAACTCTTGAATCAAACATTGTAATCACTGTTTATTACCACTCTTTGTGTTTCAATTATTTGTGTATTAGAGGAACTTCTGTTTTCACAAGAAACATACTATGAGGAAAATAATAAAGCCATTTAACTTGTTCTGAGGCAGAATGATGAAAGTCCTTATGGACTTAACATCATTGGCACAGTTAGTGCTGAGCACACAATTGCCAGACTTTCTTTTTTGAAGTATAGCTGCTGGCTTATCAAGAGAATTACAATAACTATTCGTACAGCCTCTTGTAGAAACAGAATGATGGTGCTACATAGTTATATTATTGTGCAGCTCCATTGAAGGAAGTCCTACCCTACATGTGTTCTCTCCTCTGGCATAATAATGTCTGATTCATTGTAAAAAAAACAATGTAGTAATCATCTTGGTAACACATTGAGCTCACTGTGCCTTAACATATGTAAAACATAAAATTGAGTGGAAACCATCTTTCCTCAAATCAGCGAGACCTCTCGCGATGATCCCCGCTGGAGACAGATAAAGCGGTGAAACAGCACTGATACATTTATGCGACTGATCTGTTCCTCGTAACCGTGGAAAACTGAATCAAATTGGATTTAAAATGCTAAAGGACGTCTTAACTAGGGCAGTTTTATATCAGTTTGAGCCCAAATCTGGTATCTGTAAAAAGCATAAAATTGGAATATGGGTTTTGGGTGTTAAGTTGGCCACAATGAGACTCGAGGCAACTCCTAAGCCTCTTTTGGAGCTTGGAAAAACCCTCAGACAGACAAAGTGTAAAAGCCATCATTTAAGGTAACAACTAAGCCTCCTAGGAAGCCGGGAACGTTCTCACTTTCAGAGCCACATGTTGTGTCTGATAATAATCAAGCTCATTCAAAAGCACACTATTCAAATAGACCCAGTGGGGGGGGGTTACAATCCAAAATGAAACATCCCCCATCTTGAAAGCCTTAAGCTTCCGACTGAAAGATGAATACTGACATCAAAGGAGAGCACATTTCTGTGCATCTTTTTTAACAATGACCACTGACTGTAAAATAATGATGTTATTATTTACGTAAAAAGGAACATAGACCTTTTAAAGCATCACTAATCAAGATTTTGACATTAGCAAAGGATCTAATCACTACTGTATATGTCATATTAAAAGTGTTGCTGGCTGTGATCAAAGCACAGAGAATTATCGCCCAACTCTGCCGTTCCTCTCAGCTCTATGGAGTGTTTCAGCGTCTGTCATAGTTTGGGTTGAGTCTCAGCACTCTCATCAACCTCGTTTCCAGCTTCACAAAGCAGCTGCTTTAAGTGAAAAGGCCTCGTTAAACGCAGCGTGTGCTACCTGCACAGCACCAGGCGGCAGTTGGAGACTAGCTGATAAACACAGCAGAGCATTTAGCTGCGAAACAGTCAAATGGTCCACTCAAAATTTGGTGGAGACCAAAACAGAGCAAAAAGGAGAGTCAATGTTGGACGTATTTATTAGGTAGCAACTGTGTGGGCACATCTCTAAATCAATACTAATAATGTTTACAGCTTGTTAAGCTGCTGTCAATTGGCAAACAAATGTATAAGAATACTTTATCCTCCGATCACTAACATTAATCAATCAATTTGAGTTGTTATAAGTAAGGAGAACAGGTGTATTACACTGTTTGAGATGGTGTAAGCAATAGGGGAAATGACTAAGCAGTAATGTTACAACATTTTTGACCTATATTCACAGATATTTCTGTTGGATCTTTCCCCAAATCACCGCCATAAGTCGCTGCGAGGCGAGCTGAGCCAAAGACCTATAGACGTTGTTGAAGGTCTGAATCGCTGCCAATACAGCTCAATAAAGGCCACAGATTACTTAACATCCTGTTAACCTTTATCTCTTAAAGAAATGATGTCATCCATAATAGCAAATACATTCTGTGTGAACAAAGAGAAAAGACTGTTTCTATTTGCGTCTTCTGCACACTGAATAACATCTTAAAGGCAACATTCAAGCGTCACTGAATGGCCAACATGATCCAAAAACAATACTGCAATTCTGCAAAAAAAAAAAAAAAGTCAATGCTAACATTATAACAACATTAATTAAACACTCGTATAAAGAATAAAAGTTCAAAAAGCCATTTTCATCGACCATCCAGCTGGTCCATCCACCTGCAACGGAGGCATTTGGGGATATGAGACTGCTTTGACAGATTTGCTGTTTAAAATAGAAACTGCTTTTAATTCATACTCGAGACGTATTGGTGGAAATGTCTTGGTTACAGCTCTATTCTGCTTGTCAGGCCTCTAAATCCACCCTTAAAACCACCTCTCAGGATCAAGATTATCATCAAAACTATCTGCCTTTGACTCATGAAAAACACAGATTTAAGATTGATCAAAAGTAGGTCTTGATTTCCAAAATCATATAGCCTGAGAAACGACTATTATTCCTCCCCCCATGTTCAGATCTATTCCAATGCGATTACTTAAGTCTTATCAGTAAAGTTCGGCTGGAACCGGATAAGTCTTATCTGGAATCTAAGACTGAAGGGAACACTTATAAAAACACTAAAGATCCACAGATTCAGGTGTGAAGCAGCTGTAAACATTTAGACTTAAGCCCCTTGCATGTCAGCCTGCTAACCCAGGCGGTGTTAGTGGCCGTCGCTCGGTCGAAGGGTAAACGGGGTGCCGTTCCAGTTTTAGGGGGTTTGTTGTGTTTGATCTTAGTTGTGATTTGTTAATAAGCAACTTCTGTTTTTTTTATTTGAGTTCACCGATGACTAAAGAACAACTACTTATCGATCATAACGTTGGAACCAAAGAACTGTCAATATTCAAATGATGTAAAATACTGAATACTTGTTTTTGGGGGCATGAAATTATCAAATTTACAGAAATAGAGCATCATCGCAACACAACTGCCCTACTTAATTCTAAAAATATCCGTTCAAAAACCTGTATTAGTCAGACCCTACTTAATACCACTATGGCTCACTAACTCATTAAATGAGACCACCAACTGTGTTTTGATGAAATGATTAAACAGAGCACGCTCTTAAGAGGCTTTTGGGTTATTAACTTGTGTCTAAAACTTCACTTTCACACACATCACACATCAATATACAGAAGATCAGCGGGGGTCAAATGACTCATTATCATACGTCACTCCGCCCTTTGCACTGTTATTTGCTCGGAACAGGAAAAGGGAAACGCTCATCATCGTCCTCTAAAGCCTGACCTGTGATTGTACGTACACATGACAGGAACTGTGAGCGCAGGGCATCCCTTTTTACATTCTTCAAACAGTGGACAAGGAAATGGGTCAAATCTGTTTGACTGAATGTCAAATGGAACCAAATTGTGGTGGTGGTGGTGTTTTTGGGACATGACGCACTCTGGCGCAACGCAGTACGGGCACCGTGGCTGGTTTAATTGACTTTAAAGAAAGCACTCGCTCAGCAGATGACAGCTGAAGCTAAAGGCCACGCCGGAGGCTTGGTGGTCGCACAGGGTTTGGCTGTTAAGGTTCTAGGCAGAACCACATCACCAGTTTGTCAACGTCTGTGGACAGTGAGATCCAACCAAAAAAGAGATTACTTGCTGCAGTTCTTATCTCTGGATGTGTCAATACATCCTTCAGGACAAATGCAGCTACAATGCAGGGCAGGAAGGGGCATATTCCACCCACAGGTTCTTTGGCTTTTCTCTTTTTTAAGCATCTCCTTTATAATTATTCTTGATACGCTCTAGGTTGCAATCTTGTGTGTGTACTCCTACCTAAAATCCTCTCTGTTTATAGAAAAAGGAGGAGAAAAAAGGGAGCGGATATGAGGATTTGCATTCTAATATTTACTCTAGTTTCAACTGAGCTATGAAAAACAACATATCTAGAACAACAAAATAGTGTGGAAGATACCAGAGCCATATTCTCAGTCAATGTGTGTTACAGTCAAACAAAGCTATATTGTTGATGTTCTTTGAGACTGTGTCACAATAATAATTGCATTTGGACTACTTCAGTACACCAACAGAGGTAAAAACTCGATATGTAGCTTCCACGAAAAGAAAGATTTCTGCATCAATGCTCTCTGAACCTTTCCCCACTTGCAGGCATATGTAGATTTTGGGCTAATTTTGGGCTCTAGCTCTAAAAATGTCCTGCACACAAACACTGAGAACAGGATGACACAGAGCAGTCTGATTGCTCACCTATTGCAGCCTTTTATCTGCAAGAAGCCCCTGTGAATGTTTTTTTTTTTGGGGTTTTCAAGAAAGAAATTTGTATCTAGCAGGGTACAAGAACTTAACGTCTATCACCAGCTCGAAATACTCTCGAGAGGGCCATCTTGTTGAAGACAATACAATAACATGTTGAGAACAGCACATTTAATGTGAGGGATTAGATAACTGCGGCGCAACAGAGCAACACAGTTCCGTTTCTGACTACACTGACAAGCTCCTTCAAGACAATGAGTCCTGAACTACCTGTTTTGCCAACAGTGGGGACGGTTCAGCGAACAGCTCAGTGAGATGCATCTCGACATCATTTCAACACTATGTAATGCTGGAGCCAAAATGGGACTCATAATGTGGTATGCATCGCATCACATGCGAACATTTTCATTTTCATGCTTCTCCTGTTTGGCTTTGTTTCAGTAGTTGGTTAATATGGCAGCGTGCGAGAGATGAAAATACGATGCTCAACTGAGCAGGAAACTCTCTCTGGAGGGAGGACAACAGAAAGAAAGTGAATAGAAAAGTAGGCCTGTACTATAAAATATTGTTCAGGGTTTTAAAAGGTGTTGTGACATCACAATTCATTGCAGCTTTGCACAAGGTTTTTTTTTTTTTTTTATATGACAGCAATGGAGACAGCAACAACTCGCGACATTCACTGCTCTGACTCTCCTGCGTTTATGCCCTACAGAGTTGATCTCCTTTTGTGTCATCCCACTATTCAAGAAAGTAGGCTACTGCTGTGTGGCGCACATCCACAGCCTCTCTCTCCCCGGTCCTCCACAACAGCACAATGAGTCTAGCATGGCGTGAATGATAATTTGCCCTCAATGATCATGATGCATTTACACACACGCACACACTATTTAGCATAAAAATTGAGAGTCATTCCTTTGCCAGCCAGTAATGATGAGGCTAATGGAGATTTATGGGAATTAGGGCCTTATATTCTGTCATGTCAGACTCCTATACTTAGATATGTCAGACTCTTAGTTACCCACATGTAACATCTGTCTGTGTGTGTGTGTGTGTGTGTGTGTGTGTGTGTGTGTGTGTGTGTGTGTGTGTGTGTGTGTGTGTGTGTGTGTGTGATGGCTTCCATGTCCCTGAGAAAGGAAAAGACACTTCGTGTGTCAGACTTGGCACGGAAAGCGGGAGGAAAATGTGTTTCTACAACGTGACTGCATTCAACGCCTGAAAACTGTAATTTGAGATATGAATTCATTTCACGGCCTCTCATCAGTAGCCGGGGATAATGTGATGCAACAGCGCCGCTTAGCGGCCCTGTCGGAGTGTGTTTCTCTCCTGTGTTTCTCTCCCCCCCCCCCCTCGATCGCCGTTACCGGCCGCGGTGCTTACCTTCGGTGTCACAAAGCGTCGCTGCTGCAGGTTTGCGGTCGCGGAGGTTTTGCGCCTTCTTCTTCGGAGTCCGTGCGATGAATGTTGAGTTTTACTGCCGGGGTGTGAGGGCCTGTGCAGGCAGCCACCGTGACCTGTCCGTTTACTGGCATTTTGGTTCCTTCTCACAGCGTCAGTGAAACCAGAGGAAAAGTGTTCAAACTTGAGCTGAAAAAGAAGCAAACAGAACACGCTATTGCTTGTTGCATTGCAGCCATCAAAAGCGCAGACTTGTTGAATTTTGATTCTTGATTTACAAAATGACGCGCGCCCACAGGCTGGCGGTGCCCATATAAGAGTGATTCATATATTACCCCATGCCACAATATTCCTCCAGACTCATGAACATTTTAAGAGTTTGGATCAAATAACAGCTCAGACCAAGTGCCTGTGTGTGCACGCGCGCGTGTGAGCATCTTTTTTTGGGCATGCTGAGACACGGGCTTATTGGATGGAAAGCTTGTGTGACGAAAACAAGTTAAATTCAAAGGTTGGTGTACGGTGAGAAAGACGAAATACTCTCTTTCTGTGTGTGCGTGCGTGTGTGTGTGTGTGAGCGCGTGCGTGTGTGTCAGAGAGAGAGAATGGGGGGGGGGGGAGTGAGAGAGAGCGTTAAAAACAGCCTGTGGCTCCTTGGCGAATATTCCCCTCACGCGCCTCTCTCCGGTGCCGGGCTCGTCTATGTAGGGCATGCAGCAGGTTGTGTCTCGGAAACTCGCACGGACGAAAGCGCGGTGAGAGGGGCACAAGCCAGCCTCTGCTCCACTTTGAGAGGAGAGTGAGTGTGCGGCAGATATATAAACCCACTGAAACGCCGACAATTGCCGCTCAATATCCGCGTCGCCCCCCCCCCCCCCCCCCCCCCCCCGAGAGGGGAGAGAGTTCGTTCTAAGCCTAACCCCCCAAAAACATACTAATTAAGCGAACTCACCCCATTCCCGTGACACATCTCTCCAGGCGGCCAGGTGGAGATGACATTGCAGCCTGTTACTCCATTCGGGTGCCCTCGGCAGGAGTGGGAATCACATACGACTCTCCTCCGTCAAATTAATCCATCAATTTCCCCTCCATCCAGTGCCCCCCAAAAAAACACACCGCCACACGGATAAATCCACCTGTCTGCCCGTGAAGACCTCCCCCTCCAAAAACACCTCACCCCCCGGTAGATGGGTAGTATTCCTCTCGGTTAAGGTGTCAAACACCGTCCATTCAACGGCGGAGACGGGCTGGGAGAGGGGAGAAGAACAGACGCCTTTGACGTTCGGGGATCAGTCAGACTCTAGAATCCAAATTAACCGTTGGTTTGGAATCTCCAGCGGCAGCCCCGCGCGTTCCGCAGTGAGGGCTCGTGGACAGGTCCGCGCGCCTCCTCCTCCTCCTCTCCTGTCCTCCTCCTCCTCGCGCCGCTCTCGGATTTCTTGAAGACTGAAGGGGGGATTCCGTCACAAATAACATCAAAACGCACACACACACACATATATATATATTTATATATATATATATATTTATATAATATATCCACACTCGCACAATGTCTCTCTCTCTCTCCCCCTTTTCTCACCCTGCTTCTCCCTCACGCGCTCTCCGAACGAGCGCCGCACTCCGAAGCAAACAACACCCTAAACAATTCGGAACAAGTTCAAACGGGTCGAGTTATTTTTGTAGCGTTCTACGCCGCACAACAGAGGTGACGCTCCGGCAGCCCACCGAGCGCCCGGGCGGAGTGAAATAAGGAAATATTCTCTGGCAGTCTCTTTACCCCGCAGCCCGCACGCCCACGCCTCGCTGGCTGAAGGTACTTACACATCAGCCTAGTTAATTAAACATATGGGCAACGGGCCTGGATGAGAGAATGATGGTGTGGTGAAGGTGAGAGAGAGGGTGGGGGTGGGGGGCGACTTGGGTGACTTCATCTTCCCATTATAAAATATCAAAAAGATATGTGGCGAGTTAAGAGGGTGCGCGCTTGGGACATTTCGCCATGTCTAGCCCCTTAAAAAAAAAAGCGACTCCAACTTCACTGTTCGTTAAAACTGATATGTCTCTTCATTGTCTGTCTCTCTCAGGGTTTTTCTCTCTCTGCGCGTCGCTTTTCCTGTCGTCCCTTCTCCCAAAAATGAAGTCGCATGAAAGGTGGCGCACACCAGTCGTCGTTTATGGCCTTACCTGGTGCCGCTTATAGCCAAAAGAAACCGCGTGCGCGCGTTTGTGCAGCGTCTCTTTCTCCGCCTGTGCACGTTTGTGTGTGTGTGTGTGTGTGTGTGTGTGTGTGTGTGCGTGTAGTGCTGTGACGATTGTCTTGGCGTCAAGCAAGTCACCTCATAGCGCCTCCGCTCCTCGGAGCATCCACTGTGCACAGATAACACATTTCAATATCCGCTGAAGTGTTCTAACTCAATCTAGTGGTCCCCGTCCCCGAATTTAAAATACCGCTTCCATCACAATTACTGCACCAAAAACGTTTATTGCTGATGATGTGTCATGTCCCCCCCATCAGCGCCAGGGTTTGTAAAAGGCTAAGATAAGGGAAAATAGAGCCAACGCTGAATTACACAGCTTCAATTAAACATAATTAGCAGATCAAAACTGCAGCACAGGGGGGTCCTCGGGGAGCACTGACAACCGCCCTCCCCCCCCCCCCCCCCCCATCTCCCTCCATTCCTCTCTCTGCATCTCCCTCTGAGTGTTCCCATGAAGTCCCATTGCAGACAGATGGTGCATGGGGTCATGTAAGCAGGCCGGGGATCTACCAGGGCTGACTGTAATAAGCTGAGTTACACTTTGAGGCCAAACACAGTGCAGCGTAAGCACACCGGAGGGCATATTATTAAGGAACACTTCACTTCCCTCCTCCTCCTCCTCCACCTCCTCCTCTATCCCTAGAATAAAAATCTCCACCTGTTGAGGTCCTCTATCCTCCTCCGTCAGAGCCCGAGCCTCCAAGGCTTGGAATAAAAGAAACAGACGATTGCGTAACGTGGACATAAAAGAGAGGGAGACAGACCACACAAGGAGTGGATGGTGGACTACTTTTCTTGTGAGGAAAAATTCCTGGGGTTCCAAATGTAAGAGCACTGCCTTTCTTTCATACCATCCCATCCACGACCGCCTCCTCCTGCTATTCACCAATTAGAGGTGCCTTGCTGGGACAGGCCGGACCCATGCTGGACACCCCCCTGGGAACTGTAGAAAGTGTTGCGCAATGCCATTAACAGTTCAATTTGCGTCTGTTAACCAACAATTAGTTCTGATCGAGTATGGCTAGTCTTATTCTATATTTAAACATTTAGCTGTTTCCAAGGAAATAAAATCATACATTCCTCCGGGCCACCATAAATAAGCTTTTAAAAGCAGTCCGTCCTATTAAATATAATCCCATTCAAGGTTATGCATGCCTGCAGACCTCCCTATAGTAATTTCCGGGACATGACCCTTTTCCTGATTCTGGTGCATGGACTTGAGGATCTCTCTCTCTCTCTCCTTTAGTACACATTGTCATCCGCTGCACACCAGCACAACACTTGGACAATAGTGAGTCAGCTCTGCTCTGTTTGTAGACAGTTGTGTGTGTGTGTGTCTGTGTGTGTGTGTTGGAACATGTGTCCCTGTTATTAATCGCTTGGCTCGGTCGTAATGCATCTTTCATGGGCCAACGACACATTGAACAGAAGTTACCCGGGCATGTCGTGATGCAGAGACGATGCCGGACACACTCAGGTTCAAATCTGGCTCCCAGCATCCGAACAGCCCAGTGAGCCATATAACTATCACTTCATTTGATAATTCGTTTGAAATTCACAAGGTGTGTGAATATGAAGTATTTGAAAGACAAAATTAGACGCATTATCAAAGCGTCTATGAGCTAAGTATTTAGTTATTACTCTGTATAATTACTGAAGACAAAGGCTCATTCCACTAATGTTGTTTGGCTGATAGTGAAAGCCCAGTATACTCCAATATTTCGAATGAATCAGAGGAAAGAAAAAGAAGTCCAATTAAAGCAGCTCCAACTATGAAACCAGCAGGCAGGCTGCCAAACAAACTGATAAATAAATAAACAAATTAATGAACAAATAAATAAATAGAAGGGAAGAGAAAACTATTACACAAGGCCTCTGACAAAAAATGATGTGGGCAATTTTTGTATCCATGGTAACTGACTTTTTCAGAGTGTCACCACTTTTGTTTTGGCAAGAGGCGCAACCCAGATACATATGGAGTTTTTGGTTTTTTTTACGAGTTCTCCCGGACTATATACGCAGGTCCCCATTCATAAACACCTGGCCACGCTTATACTGCTCCGGGACGCCGGCCGGCTCGTTCCACAGGCTGATGTGCAAGCGGCCCCGCCGATCAAACGCCTACGGCACACGCAGCCCTGCTGCAGCCGGCTCACGGCTGATGCAACAAAGCACACGCTGCTAATTAGCTGCATAGCTAACTGAAGCACAGTCCACCAAAAGCCTGTAGCTGTCGACTTTACTCAAAAATCTTCTACGTAAAGAGGCACATTGTTTCCATGACAACAAGGCCCGATGGCACACTTTTTTTATGGTTGTATTTTTACTATCAAATTTGTATGTGTTTTTAAGAATAGCATTGTGGGTTTTATGCTTTTTGTTACATTTTGAGGCACTTACTCAAAGTCCCTAATCCTGATTACCCGGTCACGCTCACATGGTCGGCTGCCCTACAGCAGTTCTGGCAGCAACACGGACCGGCCCAAAACATGCACTGGCATCTTCATACCAGCACACACTTGGGCTTATCTGACAATCATCCGTCAATTTGATTGACAGGCAAACACAATAGAAATCCACAAGAATGATTCACTGTAATGTTCCTATGCAACTGGAAGTAAGCTGGTCGGTGAAGAAAGTAAGTGGGCTGATGATAAACCCACAAGATAGATTTCTGTCTTTTATACAATGATCTTGACTCTTGGGTTGTTTTTTTTTCCCTCCGACTGAGGCACTGCCACAGCGAAGACGTTGCGTTGTAGCTACAGCACATGGCTTTATATAGACTCAGGAAATGAATCACTCCGTCAATAAATGGCAACAAAATAAACAGGAATGTATTCAAGGCTCTCTATCTGAAACAGAACGGTGTGAAAGCTGGCATTTACCGAGTTATAGATGTTCCTTCTATCTAGTCTGTCTTTTTACTTTGTCTCCCTCCCTCTATTGCACTCTCCACCTTCTCTCACTCTCGCCCACAGAGAGTGGGTGACCTGGAATGAGCTCTCCTACAGACGGCACTGCTTCCCACAGCCAGATAGGGGCAGTATGTAGCGCTTCGATCTCAGGCAAGCTTTAGACTGACTCTCGAGGGTCCACGTGTCTACCTTAACGATATCATCACCCCATTCAAATGTATAGGCACCTTTTAAAAAAACATTCATCTCAAAAATTGATAGGGGATCACTTCCTGTCACAGTGCTGATCACAGTGAAAAGTTCACGAGTGCAGCCGCCAAATCAATTTGTACGGAGTGATGCACTGCTGTGTCTTATTCACTTGGCCACACCAGCAATTATCCTCAGCTTGAAAAGGTCAGTCAATATTTTAATAATTAATTGCGGGAAAGGATTTCGAAAGTTTTGAATCGTTAGTGAGACCTCCCTTTGTGAAACTAGTCCGTCCTCATTTTAACAACAAAAGCCATAACCCTTTTTGGTTGAAATAGGTGAACTAAATATGCATAAATGCGAAAATCTCTTAATTTTTTTGGCTGCAACATTCTGTATTTTTCGTAAAGTAAGTGTACTTTTAGGTCTTCCGCACAGGCAAGCTTAGAGATTTGAATAATTCATATATTCAGTAACTTTAGGGTCGAATAAAATATATATTACAAGAACTGGACTTAGTTAACTGGACATTCCAAATGTATGCATGCAACATGTCTATCTTTACAAATGGCTCAGCTTTATAATAAATATAATATAATATAATAAATGAGAATAGCATGCATGTAAAGACAAGGAATTATTCAAAAGTTTGAGACATACGCTTGTTTGCCTCCCAGCACTTCTGAAGCCATACAAAAACACAAGTGTAACACTCACTTGTTGCTGTGTATGAGCATGTTTTCTGTTGGTACTTTAAGTATAATTTGATGATAATACTTTTCTAATTTTACTTTTGTAAGATTTTCGATGCACGACTGGAAATGGTATCAATCCTCTCGTCTAACCCTCGGCACAACATCGGGTAAGCATCGTATCCAAATGGTCAAACTATTCCATTGACACGAAAGAACTTATCTGCAGGTTTCATGAAGTCTTAACTTGGGTACCACAACAGTCATGTGGAGGTCACAGACTTTCAGGCCTGGGGATTGCACACAGGGAAGCAGACACCGACTCCTCGATATGACCCACCTTGAGTAGCAACCTGCAACACACACACACAAAAGAATATGCAAAAATGATGTCATCCAGTTGATGTGGGGAAACACACATTTAGACTTTGTCTGTTAATTTGCACTTAAAGCACCAGGGCACACTGGTACCCAATTTGACAGCTTGGAAATCCACAGTGCTACAGGAAAATCCCATTTCTATATTCAGGGTGTTCAATTATTGGGGTGCTCAGAGGTTACAGTACGTTGGGTACTTTGGGCTCTGTGGAGCTACGGAGTTGGTACAATAGACCTTTTCAGTGTTGGCGGCTGTAGCCAAATCAAACTAATTGGCCCAGTCTACAGAACAATCTAAAATAGCTCATCTTGAGGCTGTAACTCTTTCTGACCTTTCTATTATCAGCATAGCCGGAGGCTGCATTAAATATCTTACTGGCAATAAACAAAAACCTGACTGAGATTGACGCATTGCTTATTTTCAGATGAGATCTCACAGTATGACCTCTAACTACAAGATTTACTGGAACATTTAAAGGATTGTCAGAACATGTGAGCTGCTCAGGCTGTAAAAAACTGGGAGCTGGGCTGTCTGTTTTTCAGTGTCGATGAGGCTGTTTGTCGACAGAGCGCACAGGATCAACACTAGAGATGCTCCATGGAAGTGGGATTGAAAATGTGAACCTGATTATGACACTCCAATGATGCATTTTTAGGTCCCCCCTTGAGCTACTAAAAGCCACAAGTACACTTGTTTTCCATTAACATGAACTAATCGAAAACTGAAAAAAAAAAGTACATGTAATGATTTCAATCAGTGGAGTAGCTTAAACATTTAGTGCTGTTGATTAAACATAGATTAGACTGGAATAGACTTTATCTGGGGATAATGCCCGATTATGGGGGTGAATCCAATAATCAGACAATAGCGCAATGTCCCAACTTGGCCATCGACCAACTGCTGATTGAGTCTGTATCCTGGTGGTGGGTTAGGGAAGGCTGTGGTTTTAGATGCTAGCATCAGCATATTGGGTTAATAAAGAGCACAATGATCCGTTATTGGCTCCTCTGTGGGTACGAAAAGAACCAGCGGGACGAGCCTCTTGTGTAAAGTATTAGAGGGAGCAAATATTGAAAGAATAAAAAAAGAAAGAATGGAGCATTCAGTAGACTATGAACTTGAGGCAAAGATACAGGGATGGATTGTACATTCAGTTAACTCTGAAATACTGTCATTGTGTGCCACAGTACACATAAATTGATTAAGCGATTAATTGACTAATCAACGTGCATTTCAAAATCAACTAATTTCCTTTAATTTATCAGTTAAGAAATATGCCAATACGGAATCAATGATTTGACAATCAAAACAATAAACTGTTAAGTTTACACAAAAATAGATAACATAATAAAATAATGAATACTGTAACGTAGATGTTTTTTTTCTGGCGACACAAAATCGATGATAGAAATATGTTTCCATGTGTAGATAACTGGGTGTACATGAATACAGATAAGTCTGTGTGTGGATCAATCTGAAGATCTGTATTTCATGCTTATTATTATTTTCTCGCCCATCGGTGGTGGGGGGTTGGGGTGAGTGGAGATTGTGATGTGAAGACTCAGAGAAATGATCTACAGTTGTGTATAAAGTATGAAGCGATGTTGTCCTTCACCAGACGCTTGTGTGGCATATTCAAGTTAACGGTTACATGAATATATTCATTCTAAAACATTATACAGAAATAATAGCAAAAAAGCGCAACACTGATAAAAATGATAATAAATGAAAAAAGAAAAGAAATGAAAATGTAAAAAACACAATAATGTCACGATGCAGAAATGTATATTTGTTACACATGACAAACTATCAATTGAAGTCAGTGTAGATATATTTATAAAAAAATAAGTCTATAATTTGGTTCATTAAATAATTGGCCACCATTTGTTCTTGATTATATATTAACAATAATAGTCATATATTTTGTTTGATTATTTGATCTATTAACTTGCTCATTATTATCTTAATGAATTATCATTGATATGTCAACTAATTTCTTGGTGAATGAATCAAATGATTGATTGTCTCAAATGGGCCCTCATGAACGTGTTGGTGTGCATCTGTTTGTGTGCTAGTATGTCATAGCCTGAGGCTGTTTGGTCATTTTATAATCTCATGCAGTCTGGTTTTTGGGACATTTGTCTCCTGACTGGCAACCTCCAGCTCTGCAAGGATATATTGTCCATCTGCTGCATCTCCTCAAGGACCACCGATGGAGAGAGTTGGGCGGCTGCATCATGCAGTGTTACACACAGACTGACAGAAAAACACACAGTGTAAGGGGACACTGTGGCATTTTCTTTGCACATGTGGTCCGGTCAATGTGATCAGTGAAAGGCCACGCAAACATGGTTACACGGGGACTATTTGTCTTTAATGAAAAGCAGCGTCTTTGCCACCTGCTGTGTAATCTTCTGTGATGCCCACTGGCCAATATTATCCTCGTTACACCACAGCCGGGAGAACAGCACAAACAGGCTATTATAGACTGTCACATTGTTAGTGTCATTCTCGCTCCAACATCTTAGGAAATACTGACAACAAGTGCAGTGAGTTCACTGGTTATGATGGATACCAGTGGAAAATGAAAACTAAAGATACTGTTTGTATGAAAAAATGTGTGTGCAATTGTTTATATGGAGTTGTGAACTATACTGAAGTGCTGTGACTTCAATCGCAACCTTGTTCACTCATTCACTAATCCTTATATAATAGACACTCAATAGTTTAATCACCTGTGAGCTGGTTAATTGAGATTGAAGCAACTGAATGCAGTGTAAATACTAAAATAATGATTTAACTATAGCAAGTTTTGTTTGGGTGAAATCTATAGTAAAAGCAATGGTAAAAAATAGCATATTTTAATGTCATCCATCCATTATCCGTAACCGCTACGGGCAATTTAGAGTCATCAGTTAACCTAAGCTGCATGTCTTTGGACGGTGGCAGGAAGCAGGAGAATCCGAAGGGAACCCATGCTGACACGGGGAGAAGGCAGCCAGGGAATCGAACCCGGGCTGACTAATTTGAAGTCAAAAAGCTTCACATTTTCTTGCTGGAGGACCCCACAAACCCATTATCTCCTAGTGTCTTCAGAATGATTGCTGCTACCGGCCAATACACACGCCAACATCTGGATAAAGGCAGTACTGGCATTTATTTTTCTCTACTTCAAGCACTGATAAGAAGCCAATTTTCTGCCCCAGTTTGCTCACAAGATTAGCAATATGGAATCTAAATGTAAATTTCTCATTAAGCCAGATGCCAAGATATTTATACTTCATAACTCTCTTAATATTAGATCCACTCACAGCGGTTTCATGCTGATTGTTGTAATCTAACGTGCTCTCATCCCTACTCATGTTTGTCCGCTTGGACAGAAGTCCTTTTAAATGGTATCTTGTCGTGATTAGGTCAACACAACCACTTGTTAACGGTTAGAAAAAAGTTCACGGTTTCGAAACGAAACCTCATCTGACTCATCTGTCAGTCGGAGCTGATTTTCTCGCTCTTAATACTACCTCCGTTGCGCTGAGACTACAATGACGCAGATGGGATTACATCAGAGTTAACTGAAAACCCGGTGAGTTTCACACAGACTCCAAAGGGAGCCTTGTGCGTCGGTATCAAGGCGCCGAGGCCCACTGCTGAAGCGTCGTTACAGGACCCAAAATGGACCACTGCGGAACACCTTTTGTTACTAGCAGGAACCCAGACTGGACACTCCCTGACTTCCTACTGTCTCTCGAACAAATACTTCTGAAACCAGTTACAAGCATTTCCATCTAAGCCAGGGGTGTCAAACTCATTTTCACTCTGGGGCCACATCAGCATCACGGTCGCCCTCAAAGGGCCGGTTGTAAATGTAAGACGGTGTAAATGTAACTACTCCTAACATATTTAGTTTAGTTTCCCGGAATATCTGTGACTTCCACAACACGTACGAAGCAGAAATAGGTTATTCTTTCCATGGTTAATGGCGGACAGTTGAATGGCTTTCAGGGCGATAAGCCCCGCCCCCTCTCCGGCGCGTCCAGTGCGAATGAACACAAAATAGCCCCCGGCGAGACCGGCGGCTCGAATGGCTCAACTCAACTTTTTTTTTTGTACTCAAACATCTCCGCGACTTATTGAGTGGCATAATAATCGCGCGCCACAACAAATCGATAATGAAATTCATTGCCAACTCTTTTAACAATCGATTTTTATCGATTTTATCGATTCGTTGTTGCAGCCCTACAGACAATTGGAACAGTTGTTTTTCTGTAAAGTATTTTTACAATGTCTCTGTGACAACCCTGCTGTTTGCGTTTTCATTTAAAATCAAAAATGATATATTATTATTTACATATATATACATACATACAATTATATATGTGTATATATATATATATATATATATATATATATATATATATATATATATATATATATATATATATATATATATATACATATATATACATATATAAATAAATATATGTATGTGGATCAGATCCTGCTAGCAACACCTCACATCTCCGAAATCGTCGGAGCAGATTTTTAAATCGGCTGAATCTTGACAAACCGATCGCAGATTTGGTGCTTAAACAACTAACTTCTCGCCTCAAAACATCCTAAAATTACTTTCTGTGACTTAACAACAGTAGTATTTCGAAAGTTTCAACTTCCAGTTGTGTGATTTCTCCTCCGCCATTGTTTCCTGTTGCTGGTGCAAAATGCATTCTGGGATATTTGGCTGTCCCAAGTACAGACAAGTCACCTCCGATGCATCCCCGGTAAAATGGGCGGAGCCACATCCGGGCATTAGGACCGTGCTTGGCTCGATGTGAACTTTGAATTGGAACAGTACTTGGGCTGAGACTGATGACGTTTCACAAGTCCACGAGTTCACAAGTACAGAGAAGTGCGCATGTTGAGAAAGACCCATCACTTGTTGGAAATCCTCTTTATGGGTTGTTGCATCTCCTGTCCACCTGTTGTGATGGTTTTAATGTCGGCACACAGACAACATGCTATCTCATCACTTCGACTTTCTATCTCATAATTTCAACCATGGGGATATTTTTATTTTCACATCTAACTTTTAATTTTTGTAAAAAAAAATCAAATTTTTTTTTTTTTTGCTGGCGGATTCGCGGGCCACATGAAATGACGTGGCGGGCCGGATCCGGCCCGCGGGCCGTATGTTTGACACCCCTGATCTAAGCTAACAGAAGTAAAAAATGATCAACTGTATCAAATGCTTTTGACAGGTCTATGAAAAGGGGCAGCACGATGGGCCTCATTATTTTATATGGGCGTAGAAATGTACTTCCTTTGGAATTATGTTTGAGGTTCATCATGGAGAGAGTGGTGAAGTTGTTGTAAAAAGAGAGAAGCATAGCCCTTAAAGCAAAGAAGAAAAAAACTACAGAAGAAATGCGACAATAGTGTACGAGGTGGAAGGCAGAAAAAGGCACACTTTGCCAAAGTGTTTCCATGGGAGTAACAAACTGCGAGGTGGTGAATATTGTGTCCCCTGAGATACGGACTGTGGCTCAGGTATATAAAAAAAAAAAAAATCACCCAAAGGTGATTTATTTCATAATTGTATTAGGGCTTTACGGCATAGTTTAAAGCCTCATTTAATTGAATGTATTAACTGCTGCTGCCTAGCAGCAATCTAACAGCACCATCAATTACATTTGTGTAACCACAATGACATCAAATGGTGTGATGGCCTCATAAAGTATGATGACAGACATTGAAAGCTATATTCAAACACTAATAGGAGCTTCAAAATATATAATATATTTTAATTGTGACAATAATTGACGAGGATGACAGGGTATCAATTTCATAGTTATTTAATACCTTTTGCCACTGCATTAGTGAACTAACATTTTTAAAAAGCGTTATAATATATAACTGGTTTTAATATGAGATGCATTTAGTGAAAAGGTGTTTACACTAAGACAGTCGGCCGGGCCTTCATCATTTGTGCGTAATCGTGGTCTACAGTGGCAGTTCTAAATTTGTTTGCATAATAATGTTTTCTTCATTATCCATAAAAGAAACTACAATATTTGTAACAAGAGAATTTGCTGAAATAGTCCTGTGCTTATTTATAAATCCACATTGGTGCAGAGATAATAAGGAATGATCTGAGTTAGATATTTGCCAGAGATTCCAGTATTTTCACTGAACAAAAAGGTTTTTGAGGGCACTTTAATCTCCACCTGAAGTATCATGAGACATCATCCATGCACTGGGAACTATTTCTGTTAAAGCCTGAGAAAGGAAAGTGGTCCAGTTCACCCTCTCCAGTGGATTTCCTGGAATCAATGGAATACTATGCCTCAAAAACAACACTGGGCCAGAAAAGCTGGAAGGTAAACTGAGAAATGTGGCACATGGATTAATCGTCAACATCAGCAAGAAGGGGATATGTCTTTTTCTCAACATCAAACAGCAACAAAATGCTCATCAAAGGCCAAATAAACCTCGTCTTGCTCAGATACTAAACATTCTTCAAATGTAACATGAGTGGGTAGACAGACAGTACCTGAGTTCTTTTTCAGTTAATAGAACAACAGCTATCAATTAAATCTAGATTTTTTTAAAAACTAGATCATCTGGCGATGGTATCACACAAGCAGTGATGCCAAATTGGGCCAGGGGGCATAAAAATGGCTCCTTCCCCATTTCCCACCCCCGTACTTCCGGCACCCTTGCTCGGACCACACCCAGAATCGGCCTTCACTTTGATCTGAACTATACACCTGTAAAGTTTTGTGACTGCATCTTGCACAGTTGTGAAAAAAAAATCTGTTCACAGATTTTGAAAGATTGGCAACATCTTGTAAAGTACTCAAAACAGCTTCTGTGGGGGTTCCCTCTACAGTTGGTACATATTCCATTGTGACACACACAAAGAATCTGTTGCGACTGACAATCAAATTTGGCCGTCCTCACAGAGTATGTGCAATTAGTCCCAAATTGTCTAAAATTGAGCCAATGAGATGGATCCCTGGAGCTTTGTTTCTTTCCTCAAAAAGATCTGATAGTTCAGATGAAAAATCAAAGGTTTGATCCGACTCTTATTATGTTTTCCTATGAGCTTCATGCTCGTTTACAACTGAGATGAAGGTCTTTATTAAATGTTCCAATGATAATTCTACACCCAGGATTTCAGACGTGTAATGAATATCACAGTGAAGAAGTTCATACAAAACAGTCAAAGTTATATAAAAGGCAGAGCGGATGTTAAATCGTTAACAGCGAAATGCTGTCGCTGGAGTCCTGCTCTCACTGCTGGTAAACACACATGCTGATATACACACACAACATATACACAGCAATTAAGTCATTTGTCTGGTTGAATTCACGAAACGGCAACATGTGCAGAACTGTGTGTTTGTGAGTGCGTGAACAAGTGAATGTGTCACGCCTAAATGAGGTGTGCTCACTCCAGCTGTGTCTTGACTTTATCCCTGACTTTCTGCAGCTGCTCCTGGCTACACACACCTACTGTAATAATGTACTCTTCCCACAGAGGGGAGGGGGAAGAGACATCAAAATGTGTGAAAGTCTAAACTGCTTTCGCAAAATGTTAGTGCTAATCAATCACGTGCCAAATTCAGTGCGCTACATGTAAAATGTGATGAAGGAATACATGTGGCGGCTTCCTCTTCTCTGCATCCTGATTGCTGTTGCCTGTACATTTCTGCCTCCGGCAACAACACTCAGAGGCGTAGGTGGACTGACCATCGGGAGTGGCCAACTGGGACCTAAAGGCCAGCATTGAGTCTTCCCATAAAGACGAGAGAGACAGTGAGAGAGAGAGCGAGAGAGAGAGTGGGATGTGGGGGGTGTAGAGTGCACCATTGGACCATGGCTCTCCCCTTCAAACTATTGTTTAGTTGCTGTAAATAGAAAAGTATATATGACTAATGAATATGATACAACAGCCAACTGAGGAATCAAAGTCAGTCTGTAATAAACAGAGGAAAAGGGCCATTTCAGAAAGACAATGAAAACAGTGTATTTAATAGCCTGCAACCAGTGAGCTACTCCATCCAATTAACAATTCACTTTATCGACAATCCTTTTTCACAACAGACATTCTGACAAAGACATTCTGACAAAATCAGTTGTAAAAACACAGGTGTTACTCGTAACATTAACAATGGGTAAGTTCTATTCAAGTGTCTGATTAAGTCATTACATGCACAATACCCAGGACCCTGGAGCAGCTCAATGGAATTCAGCCATTGCTCATTTCATTATCGACAGCTTTTCCTGATGTGACATGAAAAGAAACTATGCATGCTGTCATCAAATTCATAATCCCATAAATCTACTGTCTTGTGGACAAACATCACATTCACTGAGCTATATTTCTTCAGTTTACACCAGGGGTGTCAAACATACGGCCCGCCACGTCATTTTATGTGGCCCGCGAATCCACCAGCAAAAAAAAAAAAAAAAAAAAGATTTTATTTTTTTTATTTTTTATTTTTTTTACAAAAATTAAAAGTTAGATGTGAAAATAAAAATATCCCCATGGTTGAAATTATGAGATGAGCCATTTGCGCCGCCGGTCTCGCCGGGGGCTATTTTTTGTTCATTCGCATTGGACGCGCCGGAGAGGGGGCGGGGCTTATCGCCCTGAAAGCCGTTCAACTGTCCGCCATTAACCATGGAAAAAAGAACCTCTATTTCTGCTAAGTAAGTGTTGAGGAAGTCACAGATATCCCGGGAAACTAAACTAAATATGTTAGGAGTAGTTACATTTACACCGTCTTACATTTACAACCGGCCCTTTTGAGGGCGACCGTGATGCTGATGTGGCCCCAGAGTGAAAATGAGTTTGACACCCCTGGTTTACACCAACATTTTTGTGTGGACCATGAGACTTTAGAGTCTGTTTTTTGGACTTTTGGCCGCCTGCCTGGTCCCTTGGTTCTGTTTGCCTCCGCTGACTCCCTTCATGTTTCCGACCTGTATCCTGCCTTTTGACTGCTAAAATCTTCTTTTCTTTTACTCCTCCGACCTACAGATTCTGCTTCTGGGTCTCACTCCAGAATTGAAACACTGATACCTAAATTCTAAGGCTGCAAAATTTGCCCAAAAAAGTGAGAGTAATGTGGTTTAGTCTAGAAATGTACAGTGTATTGATTTTCATCCATCCTCTGCTATTATTTTAGACACTGCCATGATTATTCTTCCACCCTGGCTACCAGTTGCCCTCAGTGTGTTCCAGCCTTTTCCAGTCACCTGGTCCTCCACCTGGCTGCATTCTCATCCCTCATTACCTCATCATCCCCAGACTACACACAGACTGCGACACTATACAGTATTTCTAGTCATTTTCCAGATTGGCTATTGTTTCCTTATCTACCTGCTTGTCTGCAAGTAACTCTGTCCACAGCTTTGGACAATTGGCTGCCAGCCTAGTCCCTTCTGGTCTAGTTTGCCTCCCCTGACTGCCTACCCGTTGCTGACCTAAATATCCTGCATTTCGACGATAGTAAAGCCTGCTTTCTGCAGAACTACTCCTACCTGCTGATCTTGCCTCTGGGTCTTAATCCAGATTTGTTAAAGTGATAACCTAAATGTCGAGGCGCCAAAAGTAGGATGTTTAGGGGCAGCGGGAGTATGTTCCCTCAGCCCTATGATCCCTCAGATCAACCCTCATCGCCAATGAGGTCAGGTTTCGGCCCCTGTCTGTTGGCCCCTGTCTCAAACAGTTATAGACAGATTTTACATTGGCCAAGGATGATCGAGCATAGGGCTTAGGAAACATAGGGCCTTATTTGGATGGGGAAAGAATCATAGGTGCTGAGGTAACATCGGGCCCAATTTGGATGGGGAAAAAAATCATAGGTGCTAAAGGAACATAGCGCTGAGGGAACATAGAGCCTATTTTGGATGGGGGGAAAAAATCCTAGGTGCTGAGGAAACATAAGGTTGAAGGATAGGTTCTGAGGAATAGGGCTGACACCCATGCCAACAATAGCGAGAGTGTTCTGGTTTAGTCTCAGAATATTCAGCTGAGATTTTAGACACTGCCCCCACATTTTCCAGTCACCTGATCTCAACCTGTCAGATAACCTGAATCTTATTACCCCATCAGCCCCCCCCCATATACACCCATGCAGTAATTCTATTCGATAGTCTGCTGCAGCCTTGCTTTCCTGTATCTACCTTCTGCCTATTGTAGTGACTTGAACCCAGCAAGTTTTTTGGACTTTTGGCTGCCTGCCTGATCCCTTCTGGTCTTGTTTGCCTCCGCTGACTGCCTACCTGTTGCTGACCTATATCTTTTTATCTGAGTAGTAAAGCCTGCTTTTGTACTACCGCTCCCACCTTGCTGATCTTGCTTCTGGGTCTCACTCCAGAATAGTTACAGCGATAGCCTGAATTTTGAGGCTCCAAAACGTAGGGGCAGAGAGCACGGAAACCATGCCAACAACGGCAAGAGTAATGTAGTCCAGTTTAGTCTAATGTACTGTTAGAGCGATTTTCATCCATCCATCTACCCATGTACTGCTTTACTGGCTTCAGGTTGTGGTGACAGTAAGCAAAGTGACCCAGTCAGCTGTCTCCCCAGTCATGTCCTACACTTCCTCCCGGGGATTGATTTACAATCTTTATTTAACCTTTAGTTGACTGCCTATGGACAACCAAATCTTTTGGCTGATAAATTATTTAAGTAAATATACACCACAAAATCAATTCGGGTGAAGGGTTCAGTTTGTTTGAGGTATTTTTCCAAACACAATTGTTTGGGCTACCTACGTCTTGTATTTGCAGCTTCTACACAGGGAAGCAGGAGCTTATAAAGAGCACTGGAGGAGAGTATTATATCCTTCTTGTTTTACTGCAGGCTGTTAAGGTTAAATACAAAATAATCCAAACGATAATTCAACGCAATGTTAAATGTCACATCAAAATTGATCACCCATTATAATGCAAAGTTTATTTTAAAGCATTCTGTTGAAATCTATTTGACAGAAAATGCAATATCTTTGTAGACCATACGGGAGTACTTTGTTTCAATGTTTCCACAGTGTGAATGGCGGAGTGTCGAGGTTACTGCAAGTCTGTTTAAGTCCACCGTTCTGAATATGCATTTTGAGAAATTGCGAGCTCGCAGAGCATCAGTATGCAGCGAGCGAGCGAAAGAAAGCAATGTGATGAATTGCAGCTGTATATCCTCCACATGGCATGTATAATGTGAATAAATGTCTCAAATTGCAGCACAATTAGTCACAAAAAGCAGGTCTGGCAAGTCTGAGGCCACAGGTGTGACCCCTGCTGCGTGTCTCGTCTTTGTGTCTAAATAGGAAAATATCAAATATGAGTGGTCTAACCACTTTCCTCTATTTACAAAATGATCTTAAATTGTAATTTGGCTTCATCTAATAGGCTTACGAGATACATCAGCTTTCATAGCAATTCCATTTCTGTAATTGAGTGCCAAGACAGGTGTTATCTCATGTTCCACAGCACCATCCCAACATCAAAGCATGATCTCAGAAACAAGTGGTTGCTGATGATCAAATAATCACCCGCTGTGGAGAAAACAACATGATAATTCCATCTCCGTTGCCCCTTTGCTCTCATATACTCGAGAGTGGAGTAGATCTAAAGCAGCACTAAGCGAACTACTCCGACTGGTGTGTTTTCAAAACACCCTTGAGGAACAGAGATGTTCAATTCTTGAAGCTGTATCATTATGTTTAACAGTCATTTAAAGAAATGCTTTCACAGCTTGGTGGATTTAATGAAATACAACAGATGTTGTACAAATAAAAGCTTCTGAAAACTGCAGAGAATACAAATATTGTCCCTTCACGTTACTTGCATTTTATCTGTAAATTAAAATCAATCAATCAAATATCATAGAATAACATTAATATTAAAGCGACTGAACATCCCCATACACCTGCTGTACTCTCTGAAGATACTGTAGGTTACTGATGCTCAATGTGAAGACAGAATGACTTCCCTGGTGTGACATTAAAGCCCTCTACAGTTTGCATAGATTTCAAAAGAAATGTATTTTGTATCAGCTGGTTGTACATTGTAGCTTGTCATTTTCTAAACTGAAAATCTGATGCATTTGGTGATTACCTACCCATACAATTACCACCGCATTTTCTTTTGTTGTTGTTGTAGCTTTTTCATCTTTACAATGTAGACACAGACAGGAAAAAACGATGACAGAGATCGGAATACCGTGCGAATACCGGAATCGAGTACTTGCAACGTCTCTTAGAATTCCTCCATATAATCGTATTGTGACAAAACTCTTTTGGCTTACAGTCACAATCTCCAATTAAATGGTGTCAGATGAATTATACCGACAGTTGTCACAGGAGGCCATTCATTATTTGTACTTCAGAAATTAGTTTTTCAAATTTTGAATAGTGTAACAATTTTAATCAAAGTGGTGAGCATAGATTTTCGTTTTTTTTAATGTGATTTTAGATATTTGAGAGAATATTGTACTAATAAACTAAATGCTGTAATAATTTATCTCATTCATTTTGTCAAATTGAATTGCCTCCAATGAATGATCGTAGCTTCAAACTTACGTATTGTTTCTGCTCATTACCACATGTTTATAAGTTTAGTATAAGGCTGTTTAGTATGTTTTGTGCAGGTGTGTCATATATGCAACACCTGGAAATCTAAACCAGACTTCATACAACATACTTTTATGTTTTGTATATGAAAGGTGACTATACTTCACGCTTACTGTTTTATATATGGTAGCACTCTGTGTGTATTGTACTGTATGTTCATGCCATGAATGTTATTTACTAAATGTATAGTTCATGTGTATGACACAAAACTATTATTGAAGAGTAAAAAATATAGCATTCCATGGGTCCACACATGGCGATAATGTTTAATTTCTTCCTTTCGTCATGCATGTGATGAACGTAGGTTTTGCTGTCTCTTGTTCGTGTTTGGATTAATGTCCTGCATTGCTCATTACAGCAGCTTGAAGCTTTGTGCGACATTCTCTGATACAAATATTTTACATTTTAGTCCCGCAAGGCTCCTAAAACATTTCTATGCAAATAAATACGATCTGCTGCTATATATTCCTTAGACCAGGGGTGCCCACACTTTTTCGGCTTGCGAGCTACTTTTAAAATGACCAAGTCAAAATGCTCTACCTGCATTAAAAATGCTGAATATCTATTTATATATATATATATATTCTGAGTATACTTTATATTTACAATATATGTTGGCGTACCTTGCATAACTGCATGAACCCTTATGGCACAATACAATTCTGTACATTTTTGGTCATTACCTTACTCTGATGACTTGCACTGAATGGGATTGGCCAGAGCTATAGTCCGGACAGCTGCTGGTAGCCGCCTCAAGCAGACTTCAAATGATCATCAGTCATCGTGGAACGGTGTTTGGACTTAATGTTCTTCATGTGGGAAAAGGCTGACTCGCATAAATGAGTAGAGCCGAATAATGCAGTCAAGAAGGAATCACATTTCCTCATGTTTGGGTACTTTTCCTCTGTGAGGAAACTGTCCATGAGCCCTGGACTTCAGCTGAATGTCAGCTTGCAGTGTCAGAAGCTCATCCTCCACTCCAGACGAGTTCAGGTGAAACAGCGTTGCAATTTTTGGTGCGAGTGAATCAACCTCAACATCTTCCCGAAATGTGCAGCACATAAGTGTAGCAACTGGCTCGAGTAAAGCAAAGTCTGGAAAGCGTTTGTCAAACTCTGACAGACACTTGTCAGTCTGCTCTGTCAAGTTACGCACACGCCTTCCGTTGACTCTCCAGCTCTGACGCGAGGTTTTGGTAGAAATAAATTGGAAGGCTAACTAATTAGCTCGCCGGAGTTTTGCAGTAGCATACGTGGTGACCCGTGTGTTAGAAAATCAAGTGGCAAATGCCATGAGGACATCACGTTTTTTTTGAATGGCATGCGGTCTACCAGATCGACGTATTGGGCACCCCTGCCTTAGACATTCCATCTGATCCACAGATGCAGCTTCTTATCGTATTTAAGGCTATTTGTCATTGTCAACTAACCCATACCGTCTCTCCCCCTCACACACAGACAAACAAACAAACAAACACATACACGCCCTTACTATATCCATCCTGGACTCTCGTGGGTGTGAGAGGGGATGTGGCGACTGCGGAATCTGCAGGTTGGGTCCATGCACCATTGCTGAGGGGTTCGGTTGGACTGTGGGTAAAAGACAGATGCACAAAAATACATTTTTTTGTGACTGACAGAAATGCATGACTGTAGTTTGGAGTGCAACAGCAGTCAGGTGTGTCTCTGAACTGGAAGGGGTAGGAAATGTGTCTCAAGGACACTTCAGCAGCAGCAGGGATTTTTTTAAACTGATGGACACACAGCGGGGCTCTCGCTAGTCCAGCAGCCACGCTTTCCTCCACTATCCGGCCTATCTGGCCTATCCAGGTGGAGCCTGTTAAGTGGATGTGGATGGATGTACCCTGCTGCTTTTCTGTCTTTGCAACACTATCTATCTATCTAAGCCTTTTGCATTGTCTCTCTCTCGCTTCTTCAACACACAGACAAAGACACACATGAGCAGGTCTCTCTGTCCCAGAAGGAGCTTTCCCTCTGACCTGCTGCAGAGACCGGGTGTCTCGGAGCAGCTGTTTCAGCTCCAGACTCCTTCGGGAGGAAAAAAATAATGTTAGTGCTCTGCTCACCGATCTGTTGCCTGCCATCCGGCCAACGGTGCCTGGTAGGAAAGCATCCATTACAAACTCGGCAGCAGTAAGCCTGAGCTACTTTTTTTACAAGCTAAATGCGTTTTACATTTTAACTCTTCATTCCAATTAGATCACCAACATTTAGACATTTAGTTTCTCAAATATTTCTTTACTAAGTAGGTTGTTCCTTTCAGGATAAAGCCATTGCTTTCCTTGAATGATTCACAGGGCCTATAGGACAAGGGGCCATGGAACATGCCAAGCATTACAGATATTTAATGTTTCAGTGCCCAAAGCAAGCTGTTGTCAGGGGGGGGCAACACAATTTCTATCAGCAACTCCTGTTCGAAACACTGCTGTCAAAGAAATCCAAATAATTCAGGTAAGACTTGCTTCCAGAGAGCTTGGCTTCTACCCTGTAGCTCGGTACAATAATTACAGAATCATAGAGAAAGAAGAAGAATGATGGCCTCATGTCATTGATCTCATCCTGCAGTGGTTCCCCATTTTTGGCTTGTCACCCCTTTAAAATGAAATCATGTCTAAGTGCTGCCCCTTGTCACTGGTAACACAGTTGTGACCACTTCAACCAATAAAGAAAGATTATTTCATTTAAATATTTCAGAGTGAATAAAAAAAGCATGTAAAGGAGAGTCCTGAGTTTCTGAGCATAAACATGTTTTTTCTGCTTTCCTATCCTGTTTATTTTCTCACAACCCCTTCAGGGATTGTTGACCACCAGACGGAAACACTAATTCAGTCGAATGTATGGTAAGAGAGAGCTTGGGTTATTTGATTGCACATTGGTAGCAGTATTTTGAAGCAGCTGTTTAAGTAGCATAATTGATTATGATGCTGTCAGTGGACAAAAAAAATGAAAGAAGCAGTGACCTGGTTTTGGTTAGAAAACAAGCTGGCAGGTTGGAGAGCTGCCTGCACTGACCAAGACTCTGGCTGCCAGCTGCAGAATGTCAACAGTATATTACATGTGTTCACCATAAACATTGCAAATATGTCTATTGGTTGAAGTCAATGCAAATCACTGTTTCAGGCACAGCGCTAAAAATAGCTCAAACGTTGCCAAAGGCTTGTTTAAAAAAATAAGAACACCGCAAAAAAAAAAACAGCGAGGTCTTGCGTCGTGTCTCTCTCCACAGTTGGTTCAATATCAAAGCCAAAAGCTGTTTTGATACCGGCAGCCAGCCGGTCATGTGGGGGGGGGGACGGCAAGGTCGTTCAGGTTATGGAGTGACTGAGATGCAGCAGTTTATGGCGCTCTGCTGTTTGTTTGTTGGCGGGCGGGTCCATCTGGCGGGCAACAGAAGAAGTGTTCATGTGGAGACGTAAACTACGTGTTCTTGTTGTAGCTCGCACCTTCAACCGTAATGAGCCGTTCGTGCCTTGCGCCGTCATGACGCACTTCCCCCCATCGTGTCCAGTGCGCACGCGAGGACATGTTAAAAGTCCACAGCCCTTATTACACACTAACTAACGACACACTTCCGGACAATAGTCATGTACTGGAGGAAACGCCATCTCTTTTCAACTTAAGGCTAACTAATGCTGTACTAACATTAGTGTTTTGCATTCACCCACCTTGTTTATTTAACTGAACACCGAGTGTGCATCACCGTCTATGCCCGACACGGCCCACCCGCGGTGCTCATCAGTTCTCACCGGAGTGTGTGGAACTCAAGCCCCCGGCCGGTCACCGAAGAATAGCGGTCGTTAAATATTCATCCTCCGTTCCCGGTGGCACACTTTTCCTCTCTACTGACCGACCCCTGCTGCTCTGAGCCGGGAGCCCCGTCAGAGGAGCAGCAGAGGTAAAGGAGGAACCGTGTGTGTGCTTAAAATATAAACGGGACTAGTTGCAATTTCAGTTTTTGATATTTGTTTTTTTTATTTCTTCCCTTTTTACATTTAAGATGATGGGGAAACGCGACTACGGAGCTCCAGTGAGGGTGTTCCGGAGGAGAGGTAGGTTTTTCACTCTCACTCCAACTCCCTCCCCCCTTGCTCCTTTTGCCTGCACACTTAGGTTTATCTACTTCTCTTCTGCAAGATAAATGGTTGTCCTGGAGTTAGACTACCTAATGTATCTAATTTTCACTCATTATAAGACTATATTAAATCATGGAAAAACAATGCACCAAGCGTAGGTAATTGCTTTGTGTTGTGAAAGCCTTACACTCGCTGCAGGCCTGTAAACTTGCCTGAACCAACGAACTGCAAACTGTTGGAGGTGCTGCAGGTGTAATGATGCTCCACTAGATAGCAGCAGATTGCTTCACGTGTGTGTGTGCGTGTAAAGTGTGTGCGTGTAAAGTGACAAAGATGGTCTACTGCTCCCCTCAGGACCTGAATGCTTTTGATGAGCCTCATCAAGTTCACTTCTGTCATAAGTCTGCTTTCCTCTGCTGGGCATGTATCCCAGTTTCTCTGTGTTGTCTCTTCTCTACAAATTCTATCAAAAGATGGAGGACCACCTGCCAGCAGCAATTGCTTTGGGAAGATGGAGACTGGTTGCTACTCAGGGCTTTTCACGTTTGATAGGCTCTTTTCATTATGCTTCAAAGGCAGATGTACGGTTAGAGACAAACCGTATAGGAAATCCAGGAAAAAATGCTCTTTCATTACGCACTCTGTCTTTTTATGCACATGTGCACCCACTCAAAGACATAACTCTACATAAACTCACTGTGTGGACATGCACGCACATGCTCGCACATACACAACATGCGCTTTTTGCTGCTTGGTAATGATCAGATAGACTTACACACCAGGACCAAAAGATCAGGATCTGGCAACCCAACACCTATCCTGTAACAGGACAGATCTGGCAATCCGACCCCTTCCCTCTGGAAGAGGAATAATTTGGTCGATGGCACTAATAATCACAGCCCTGTTACCGATCCTCCACTGTCTGTGTGTGTGTGTGTGTGTGTGTGTGTATGTTTGAGAGTCATTCCCCTGTTATTGATACCCAGAGCGAAGACGTCATATATCTACAATACAAGTGGGTGTTTCTCCTGCCTCTGCTTTTTCTCCTGCTGTTACGTATGTGGAAGTACTGTAGGTTGGTGGCTGCCTGCATTTCTCAAATTGATGCTATTTAAACATGTGAATGTTTCTTAGAATGATGCGTCACTTATCTTCGCTCATATACACACATACACACACACACACACACACACACACCTGACAGTATATGTTACTCTGGAAAAAGAGGAGGAGTTGATTTAAAGTCAGATAACATAAAGGTTGTGTTTATGTGACTTCTCTTTTGCATAAGCGTAAATGCAACGCATCAATAAAGAAATGACAGGTTGTTAATAGTTGGATAACAGCAGATTTGATGACATCTTACTGGTTCAGTCTTATTTTCTGCAGCCCATGTCTGTCTCTCTTTCTCTCTTTCTCTCTACCTTTTGTATTATTTATGCCCCGCCCCCTCAGCCGCCCAGAGCTCTCAAGTTTCGCCTGTAGAGCCAGATGACAAATTAAGACTCCTTCTACGACTCGCCACAAGGAACTCCTTAGGTGCACTCAAACACACACACATGCAAACGCACACACATACACACAAACAGGCAACCCATCTGCCCTTCTCTCTTTCTTCCTCACACACAAACACACACACACACAAACACACTAAGACATACACACACACATACTCGCACACACACTCCGAGGAGGGCAGTGTGAACAGAGTGCTGTGCTGAGTGAGGGAACGTGTTGTAGTGAGCAACAGAGGACGGACTAGGTCAAAGGAAGAAGCTTGACCTAAAGACTCTGTCCCAGAGTTTTTTTGCTTCTGTTCTTTTTTTCGTAATCGCTAGAGACTACACCTACTGCAAGAACGCAACAAATTTGAAGACTGCAGAGATTCCGGCGACCAGCACACTTGCTCTTCTGTACTGTTTGTCATTCAATGTGGAGGTGACTATAATGGAAAGCTGTCCTGGTGAATGAGTGTGGTGACGCTGCCACAAGACTGTGTCTTTTACTGCAACTCTACAAGAAAAAGACTTGGCCATAGAGAGAGAGTAGAGCTTGAGCTGGAGTGACAGATGCATGTTTTGTTTGTGTGGTTTTAATGTCTGTATCCAATTTAACAGAAAGCACAGCTGCAGGGTCATACTGTGTGGACATTTCTAAACCACTGAAAATCACTTTTGTAATGCCTGAATTATACTTCTGCAGCTGTGCACCTTTGCGTTCTGTGCGGCCCGGTGAGTGCACCTCTTGTGAGTGCCAGGCATATACTGTATAGTGCTGCGGCGTATTAAGCGTGGCATGTGATTTTCATTTGTACTCGCCTTTTTCCAACTCCTTTGTTGGGCTGTGTATGATTTATTTGATAGACGTGATTCAATAGTTCCATAATAGTTTGGCCCAAGACAACTCCATGACTGGAAAACAATGATGGCGTTGGGTGGTGAGGAGGAGCTCCTGTGCCTCGAATTGATAAGGTTGTTGTCGTATTCCACCTGTTTCCCCTGATGTCCAATTAATACTTCTGCAAACCATCCATGTGGCTCTGCGGAAGCTCTTTGAAAGCTTTTCCACAGAGGTATAAATTAGACATTAGAGTTCGTAGTGAGGTAACACTTCATAATACAGTTAATGCTATTCATACATAAGCTGATTTAGATTTAGATTTAGACATAGATTTCAAGAAGGTGTTTAGAGTTGAAACCCATTGAACACTTTGACCTTAAACCCTGTATTAGAGCTGGACATTTATGGGTAGAGATTGCAATCTCTTGATAGGGGTCGTGTAACTCTATGCAAGAGTCAGAGCTCTCTCAGACTAGAGATTTCAGGGTAGTGTGCACAAATAACAAGATAGGGCTTAGAGAGATTGCAGTGAAGGAACTCTGAGCAGGTGTTGGGGATTCAGAGCAGGGTTTAATCAGGAGTTTGGGATCCCTAGGCAGTTTGAAACACCACTGAAGTGTATAAAACAGTTTGTGGTGTTAAGACAAGCACTGACATAATCATTTTGTATCATTTTGACACTGTTCCTGAATGGGGAGGTGATATAAAGACCAAACTTTACTTAACTACTGGGTTTCATTGTGTCAATGCTAGAGTTTGTGTGTCTATGTGTGTGTATGTGAGAAAGATCAATGACATTTAGCTCTACGTCTGGACAGGAGCCTTCATGGGGACCAGATTTGGGCAGTGTGGAACTGCTTTGGCCATGTGGACCTGTCCTCAATCAGAACCTGCATATAGTGCTTGCGCAAAGTCAACTAGGCATATCTAAAACAAGGAATCTTTTAAAGGTCAGGCTCCTATTTTCTTAACACATCATCATTTCTTTATTTTAAACCTACAATACAGTGTTGCCTTCCGTACAGTGTGCATGTAATAATTGTGTTTGTGTGTTTGAAGGTTTACAGCATCCTAAAGAGAGGGCATGGTGTGCTCCTAGCCACTTGTGAAAATGCCCAAGAAAGACTCCAAGAAGGATGCAAAGAAGGGTGGAAAACCTGAACCAGAGAAGAAGAAAGAGGAGGAAACGAAAGGGAAGGATGACAAAAAGGGAGGAAAAGACAACAAGAAACCTAGCAAAGATGATAAGAAAGGTGGAAAGGATGATAAGAAGGGGGGCAAGAAGGGAAAGGAGGAGCCACCCAAGGGGAAAGACGATGGAAAGAAAGGAAAAGACAAAGGAAAAGACAAAGGAAAAGACAAAGGAAAAGGTAAGAAAGTGGAGTCCGAGGAGGATGAGGAGCTCCTGAGTGATGAGGAAGAGGACGAAGAGTTCAGTGAAGATGAGTATGATGAAGAAGAAGACTCAGAGGATGACAGGAGAGGGAAGGGGCGAGGAGGCAAGGGGGCCAAGGGAAAGAAAGGGGGAAAGGCTAGACGTGGGGATTCAGAAGAGGATGATGAGGAGGATGACGATGAAGAAGAGGATGACTACGAAGAAGAGGATTACGGCAAAAAGAAATCGAAAGATGGCCGCCCCCATAAAGGTGGGAAATCAGATGCTGATGCAAAGAAGAAGAAAGGCAAGAAGAAAGAAGAAGCTCCACAGCTTCCGATAAAGGAAATGCCAAAGAAAGGTCTGAAGAACATGTCCAGGATGTTCATGAAGTTTTCTGGGATCAAGAGACGCAGGAACAGCAGGAAGAAGCTGAAAAGTACATCACGTTTGTTCCTGGGGTTGGGGAGGAGAAAATCCCGCATTGCTAAGAAGAAACGTCGCAAGTCCATGCTGAAGAACACCTCTCGATTCATGATGAGGTTTAATGTCAGCAAGAAGAGGAAACAGGAGAAGAAGGACAAAGCGAAGGAAAACGATGGGAAGAAGCCAAGTTATATGCTGCTCCGTCTGGGAGGGAATGATTCAAATCGGAAGAAGGGGGGCTTCTTCAAAAACTTATTTAGGAAAAAGAATGGTGAAGGGCCTCCTGAAGACTTCAAGAACAGAAGTGTGCTGCTGGGTAAGGCTGCAGCAGCAACCAACTGGCTGACCAAACGCTTCCTGTCCACTAAAATGCGAGGAAATGCAGGACACCACGGACAAAGGCGATATGCCAACTCTGAAGGTCATCTTCATGGTTACCAAAACAATGGTTATGAGCATGAGGAGGAGGCTTATGAATATGACCATCGACATTCAGTCCGCCAGAAAGGTTATGGAGGCTATGATGATGGTTATAATGGTTATGGAGACGAGGCAACTGCGTCATATGGAAGTCAGGGTCAGTTTGGTTACTTTGACAACGGAGCAGGGGTGGCAGACTATCAAGACCTGGGTTACTATGAGGAAGAAGGACTCTATAATTCAAATGGAGAATATTATGAAGGTGGTCTTTATGATGATGGCATGGGGGACTACTATGACCCTTATGCCTCCGCTCAAGGCTACTATAATACACAGGAAGCTAATTATCATGGTAACCAGCAACAACAGGCAATGGCAATGTATGGTGACGAGGGTGTGGACTACTATGCACTAGTGGGTGAGGACCGTGTGTATGGTGGAGATGTAGATGGTTTCGTTGACCCTCAGGCTCAGGGTTATTACGATGAAAATGGTCAAGGATTTTACTACGGGGATGGGCAAACAGGTTACTATGAGAACCCTTATGCAACTATGGGAATACAAGGGGGATTTCCACCAGACTATCAACTCAGTTATAATGATGCGGGCATACCCTACCAAGACTTCAGCTCCCAGCAAGCAATGGCGCTCCCACCAGGGGGCCAGCAGTTCTCTGGCTTTGGAGGGCAAGAGATGGATCAGGTACAGGGCCTGTATGGGGACCAGTATGCAGACCAGTATGATCAATATGGGGATGATACTGGTGGAGTTCAGGGAGGAGAGATGACATTTAGAGTTCCTAGGCCACAAGTGCGCCTGTTTGGGAAAGAGCGTCTAGATGTGCCCCTGCACCCTCCACCTACTTTGCCACCTGATCCAGAATTTGAAGACATGTCAGAAATCCAGTATGAAGACCAGTATCCTCTGGCACCAGGTCAGTTTGGTGACATGATGTCAATACAGCAGCAAATGGGAATGTCACCACAACAACAGATGATGATGATGTCTCCGCAAGAACAAATGATGTTTTCTCAACAACAAACCATGTTGTCCCCTCAAGACCAAATGATGATGCCCCCACAGATGATGTCCCCACAGCAGCAGATGATGTCACTGCAGCAGCAGATGATGTCACCACAGCAGCAGATGATGTTACAACAAGAACAAAGTATGGCCGCCCAAATGATGCCATCACAGTCTCTGATGCCACAGCAACAAATTATGTTACCACAGCAACAGATGATGCCCCAGCAACAGATGATGCCCCAGCAAATGATGTCACCACAGCAGCAGATGATTCCACAACAAATGATGTCACCACAAGAGCAGATGATGTTGCCCCAGCAACAAATGATGTCTCCACAAATGATTTCACCACAGGTAATTCTAGCTCTGTTGTGTCATTGATTTTGTGCAATCATACTCTTTAACGCAACCTTGTTGACTTTCAACCTGATTTCTTCAATAATCTGGGATGACCATGTGGAAATGCAATCCTAATTTAGAGGGAGAGCCAAAGCATGTCTAACAACTTAGAAAATGTTCCACAATTGTTTGCTTTAGGAAGTGAAAACAAAAAATATAGCACAAGACAATGAGTGAGTGAGAGTAACACTGGAGTGAATAAAAAACACATTTCTATGACACAATTAAGTATGAATATTTGTGACTACCCAACAGCCAATGAAACAATGAACATCTTGATTACATTCTTGCCATGAGCAGCAAATATTAGAATTGCTCTTTTTCCCAACAACTTATCTACGACAAGTGACATATTATTCCATGTCTTGTCATAAAAAATGGTTTAAGAAACACAGTAGTAGTCAAACTCTTTCTTGCACTGGATATTTCTATTGATTTATTTTTGACACAAACACCACTGACATTTGCTTGTGAGCCTCAGCTTGCTTTCTCAGGCCAGTACCTTGGGAGTGTGGTTGTGTGCCAAAAGGGTGCTTGAAACCTTTGGTTGGTACCTATTTCAGTTATACTGGTTTTTGCATGAACTGACATTTAGGAATGTCCAGATAGTTATTTTGCACCTGATCCCAATCGGATACTTTTCCTTGATAATACGGCTGCACAGTTCAGACTTCAAGCCACATTTTAGTTATTAAAATCAATCCCATGTATATGCTGGAATAATTCTACATTGCGTAAAGAAACAAAAACCTGCCTCTCAACTGTTCCTTAATGTTTTTTTTAATTCTATTCTTTTACAAAACAAAAAATAATTCTATTTAAAAAAACACCCAATATTTCTGGCCTTGTCTTGTCAGGAATTTCTCTATATCTTTTATAAGTGTCCTTCAGTCTTTCTTCCACACACGTTCTTGATATGTGGTCCACAAAATAATTTAATTGTAGAGCAGATGTGCCAGTTTAAATAACTTATTTTCAAAAAGATGGGCGGTTGTATTTAAGTTGTTATACCGTACATTTTCACTACAAAGTTAATACTATATTCAACACTGCTACCCCATTTTCACGAAATGTATGCTCTCTTAGCATTTGTGGTTCTCAATTTATTGTACACATCATTTTTGTTGTGTTTTTACAACAGCAGATGATGACAGACCCAATGATGATGTCACATCAACAGGGTTATGGCCCAGTGACCCCTACTCCAACTGCCATGATTATTAAGCAAGCAAATATGTCCCCCGGTCCTGCGCGGCGCCTGCAACTCTCTCCGACTCCATCCCGCCGCTCCGTCATTATGCCCTCCCCACAGATGCAGCGCCATCCTTCTGCCATGGCCTCCCCAGTACCCTCCCCTATGCTTCCACAGAGACGCAGCCCCTCCCGACAACCATCCATAAGGAGTGGGTTCATAAATGCCCAAAGACCTCCCTCTGTTATGTCGAGACAAATCTCACCTCCTACCTCCCCCATGGCCTCCCACCACGCCCATCATAGAATGCAACCTCAGAGATCACCATCCCCTATGGCTCGAGGACCTTCCCCCCCTCACTCTCCCCGTGCCTCCATGATCCGGCGAAGTCCTCCACCCTCACCAAGAGCATCAATGAGACGGCGTTCTCCACCTTCCTCACCCCGTGCTTCCATGAGGAGGCGAAGTCCTCCAGCCTCACCCACTCCAGCCCGCAGCCCATTTGGGGGGAGGAAGATGCATGGTCCACCCTCCCCTTCCTTCTCCCCTGGTCATGCATCTCCCCCTCACGCTCCACAGCTCAGTAGAAGACCATCTCCCTCTCCCTCCCTATCTCGTCGCAGTTTGTCCCCTGCAGGACCGCGGCCCGCCCCATCATCTCCTACCCTGTCTCGTCGCTCAACTCGCCTGATCAGGGACCCCACACCATTGGTCCGGCCCAGGATGGGGGGAAATGTTCCTTTAGGTACCGTCAGACCCTCACCTATGGGTCTCCGAGGGCGCCCAATGCCCCCACCCACCCAGAATGTGCGTCCATTCCGTGCTTCCTCCATACGAAGCAATAGGTCTTCTGTTCTCACTGTAGACTCCTCCTTCTCCTCCCCTTTTCACTCCCCTCACATGGTACACCGGGCTCCCCAAAGGAGGAGAGAATCTGGCCGATTTGGTCCTCGCCCTGTGGCTCGAGGACATCCTCTCAGGGCCCAGCAGTCTATAAGAAGGATGCCTCCTGCCTCTCCACAGCTCTCCCTTAAACACATGCCACAGCCTGCATCCCCACGCTTCTCTCCCCGACTTTCTCGTCAGTCCTCCCCCCTTCTGCCCCCTCGATCTGCCCATCCACCCACTTATGCACCAGAAACGTATGTGTCTGGCCCCTATGCTGATCCTTATACTGAGCCGTCGTATCAGTTTCTTGCCCCCCCTTCTCCCATATTATCTGGTGCTTTGCAGAACCAGGCTATCAGACAAGCGTCTTTCGCTTCCCCCTTCAGCCCAGAGCCAGCCCAGATGGTAGACATGGGTGGGATGGTTACAGAATATGTAGAACCTTATGCTCCCTTATCCCCGACGATGTCTGGTGCAATGCAAAACCAGGTAATTCGGGATGCGTCCTTTGTTTCCTCACTGCAGACACCAATGTCCCCTTATGAGCAGCCTATGGCCCCTTCATCTGCTATGCTGTCTCATGCTCTGCAGAATCAAGCTATATTGGATGCATCTTATGTTTCACCTTTACAAAGGCCAATGTCCCCTTATGAACAGCCTATGGCCCCTTCATCTGCTATGGTGTCTCGTGCTCTGCAGAATCAAGCTATATTGGATGCATCTTATGTTTCACCTTTACAAAGGCCAATGTCCCCTTATGAACAGCCTATGCCCCCTTCTTCTCCAATGCTGTCTGGAGCTTTGCAAAACCAGGCACTGAGAGAAGCCTCCTATGTGTCTCCACTTGAAAGGCCTCAGTCCCCATATGCCTCATCTGTACCTTCCACTCCAATGCTGTCTGGAGCCATGAGACATGGTCAGGCACTAAGAGGTATGGCTTCTTATCAGACTCCACAGATCAGTTCACCATATGGACCAACTCTTGTTACTCCATATGATTACATCACTGAGCCTGGCCCATCAGCACTTCTTCATGATGCCCTACAGAACCGTTCTCATTTGCAGAATGTCTCATCTTTAAGATCCCCTATGATGCAACGCCGTAACTCTTATGCACCAGCTGGGCCTCAGCTTCATAATGCTCTTCAACAGAACCCAAACTTACGCCAAGCATCTTATCGGACACCTGTGCAACTTAGACAGTCCCCATATGGACCCCCACCACCCTCTTCACCAATGTTAGGAAGTGCCCTGCAAAACCAACAGTTGATGCAGGCATCGTACCGGCTGCCAGGTGGAACCTTGGCGTCACCGTATGCGGCTTCACCTTCCTCCCCGTTGCTTGGCAATGCCTTGCAAAACCAACAACTCCGTGGAGCATCGTACACCTTGCCCGATGGATCAGTTGTCAGGGTAGGTATAGGAGGAACATGTCAAAATTACTATACAACCTGCCATGCATTTTTGTCTACACATGGAGCAACAACAATTGTTTTATTACAGTTGTACTCTCCTGCATTACTCTCCCCTTCCACGCACACAGGACCCACGTATCCCCCAGAGGTCCATGTCTCCTAACCTTTCAAGAGCACTTCAGAACCAGAATGTCAAGACGGCTACATATACTCTCCCCGATGGCACCATTATAGACCCGAGACAGCAAGTAATGTTGTGTTCCTTTCTTTTCTCTCCCTAATATTGTTAACCATGTATCAGTTAAAGCTGATGAATATTTTTCTTTCTCTGCTATGTCTGCTCACTCAGCAACCCATTTCCCCAAACCTGGCTAAGGCACTAAGCAACCCAGCTCTGCGCGAAGCCTCCTATTCGCTCCCAGATGGTACCATTGTGATTGACTCCAGGAAACCGAAGTCTCCGAACCTTTCAGCAGCACTTCAGAACCCTTACCTGAAAATTGCATCTTACACCCTGCCCGATGGTACAATCATCATCGATCCACGGAAACCTATCTCTCCAAACCTCTCCGGCGCCCTTCAAAACTCTGCTCTGCGGAACACTTCCTTCGCACTACCGGAAGGGGTCCATGACCCCAACAGACCCATTTCACCCAACCTGGCTAAGGTTAGCTATGGTTTCAGACTCTTTGGTTTTGTATGTTTTCTCTTCACACCTGGTACTTTGTGTGTGCGTGTGTGTGTGTGTGTGTGTTGATCTGTTAGCCTTTCCTCCCTTCTCATTTATAGTGGGACTTGAAATAGTTCCCACAAATGTATGTAGACCTTGTTTTGGTAATAGTAATTGGTAGTCAAATATACTAAGCTGCTGCTTTTTTATTAATGGAATTGCACTTGTTTAACATTAGGCCCTCGGTAACCCAGCCTTGAGAGGAGCTACATACACCCTCCCAGATGGAACTATTATAGTGGACCCGAGGAAACCAAAGAGCCCCAACCTGGCTGCCGCCCTGCAGAATCCTTATCTTAAGGGTGTGTCCTTAACCCTGCCTGATGGAACCATCATCATTGACCCACGAAAACCAGTTGGCCCTAACCTGTCTAGAGTGCGTACCTGTTAAATGTCACTTAATATGCTGCAGCACCTGTTCATTTTATTGTCTCTTTTTTCATTAACTCAGGGAAAATCAAACATAGCATTCTAACGTTACAGACTTTAGAATTATTCAGGGAATTGTGATTATAACCTTGAATAACTACCTGGTGTCTTGCTCTGTAGGCTCTTATGAATGAGAACCTTCGTAGTGCATCATACCAGCTCCCTGATGGCTCGCTGGTTATCCCTGGCCAGAAGCCCTCCACTCCCAACCTTTCAGCCGCGCTAAGGCAAAACCAGGCACTTCGGTCTGCAGGTCTCTATCATCTCACAGATGACTCTGTACTGTCAGGCTCACCCAAACCCAAACCTCCCAATCTTGGTGCTGCGCTGCGGAATAACGAACTCCGTGATGTCAAATACAGGTAGGGAGCTCCACTAAAAATAGAAACGAATGACCAGATAGGCTTGTACAAGTGTGGGACAACCTGTTGAGAAATTGAGCCTCAAGCTAGGCATTAACTTTTCACCAATGGAGAATTAAATATTCCCAGGAAATATGGAACAACTATACTCAGAAACTAAACGAAACACTAAAAGTTTTTGCATTCTTGTTGCTGCATCTGAAGAACCGTGAGGATTAAGCCAATATGACTGATGATGTATTTAATTTTTCTTGTTAAGTCGTTCTGTTCTCTCATCGCTGTTCTCTGGCTCCCTATCTCTCTCCCGCAGCTTCCTCAGTCTCTCATTCGCTCCTGCTCTCAGGGCTTCACACTTTATCTCTTTATCATGCTCTCTTTTTATAAAAGATTTGATGGAACAACAAAGTTTAATGTTGTTTTAATATTAGTAAACATCAAGAAATATACTCATTCTTCATCCTAATATCAGTACAAGAGTTTTAACAGTCCTTGTTTTATGAATGAAGCAGTACACAAGTGGTACACAAGTTCAAGAGGAGTTTCTCTTTTTACCAATCAGTGACATTCGGCTTTGCAAAGTCTTTGAATCATCATAAAGTACTGACCCCAGAGCAGGGACTTCTTTTACACCTTTAACTATGGACAGGAACAAAATGTAGTCCCTGATTCCTCCGGTCGAAAAATGGATTTACTTCCTGACTTCCTCAAAACGTTCTTGGTTTCCTTGGAAAGTTCCTGTGGTGGAAGCGCCCCATGTGTAGAAATGTATTAATTTATGTCACAATTACAAAATTACAAAAAAAGCGGTTTCAAAGTTACATTTTTGTCAATGTTGTACAACCTTGTGTTACATGTTCTTAATTAAAGTGATTCATTCCTTCTTCCACAGGCTGCCTGATGGCTCTTTTCTCACACGCCAGTTCCACATCCCGAGACTGTCTGACACCGTCCAAAACCAGCAGCTTCGCTATGCCTCATACAGGGTGCCAACAGGCCTGCAGGGTGAGGATAATCGCTATGCTGTGGTTCCACCCTATGGGCCAAGGTCAGGACATTGGGCCAGAAATGCCCAAGGTGGAGGGCAAGGAGGGGAAGATGTTTGGGCAGCTGAGAGGGTTTTACCACATGGGACGGTCCAGAATCTGTCAAAGTGGTCAATGTACAGAGAAGACGGGGTATTAGAGGGATATTTGCCCTCACCTCGACTGGTGGATGGACAGATCCAGGACACAAACTGGACTCCTGACAGAGAGAGAGTACCTGGTCAAAGCTGGTATGACAAGGTAGCTAACTTTATGATTTTTTTTTAATGAAAGTTGATTTCATTGTTAGTGAAACGTTGACATTATTCTAGCAATAACTGTGAAGCGTACAGCATAGAAGCTGGATGGCCCACAAAATCATTACAAAACAGAATATTTGATATTCTGCATATTTAATATAATTTCTGCATCAACTGATCACAATATCCCTCAGGCTTTGACAAAGTTGCATGCCAGTGTTGGACTAATTGCATACCATTCTGTGTGTGTGTGTGTCTAGATCTACTCCATCCTAAGCATGCCCACAACAGGCCACAGGGCGAAAAGCTGGGCGGAGGGAATGGAGGACATGACACAGCTGCCGTAAGCAGAATCCAGTTTTAACAAACAGCCTCACAATCATTCCTGTCACACACTTACAAGCATTTTTGTTGCTGCAGCATTGTGCAGCAGCGTAGCTCATTTCCATGCATGTCTTTTCAGTTTCTTCTTGCAACTATTCACAGCGCTTGTATTTGTGTGCCTGTAGGCTTTGAAAATCCTTGAAAACTTTTAGAGTTCAGAAATAAATCCCTAGCATTGAGCATATTATTAACATACGGCAACCAAACACATCTCTTCACATCCGGAGGACTCCTCTGCACGAGATAGCTGTATAATTTCAACAGCAGTTTGAGAGAATTTATTCCACAATTATGTCCTGCCAAGAAGAAACTCTCTCTGATTTTGACGTCTTGAATGTCATCGAAAGTAAATTAATATTGGATGACAAGTGAGTGTGGGCATCCTGCCGCAGTGTGACAATATGTGCTCTGTACGTGTGTTTAATTTCAGTGAGCTGAATGAGACCACAGTTCTGATGAACCTGAAGAAGCGCTTCGACCAGGAACTTGCATATGTATGCTTAATTTCAAATATGCAAATGATATAACTAATATCATCAAATGTCATGGACATGGCCTACTACATCCACTCATCCGCTCTCCTTCCTGTCCTTTTTTGTTTCTCTTTTTCCTTCCACACAGACCTACATAGGCAGCATCCTCGTATCTGTGAATCCCTACAAGTTGCTCAACATTTATGGCACAGACATGGTGCTTCAATATGAAGGTCGCGGCCTGAGTGAAAACCCTCCGTAAGACCCGGGACTGTGTGTGTGTGTGTGTGTGTGTGTGTGTGTGTGTGTTAGACCTGGGAAATTAGCATATGTTTTCAGTCTGATTAGTCTGTCTATGTGTTGTTTAGACCTTAATATGTGTTTGCACATTTCTATAAAATCTGAAATTAGGCCACTGGCCATAGAATAAGGGATTTATATTTGATTCTGAGAAAGTATTTTTTTAGAAGATTTCAACATTCCAATAAGACTTTATTTTAATATTATTTATCAGTTCAATGAAAATATACCACATCTACCCATGATTGCCTATCACTATGTGTATTTTAGGTCCAACATTTTCTCTTTAATGAACACATTTAGCTCTCAGACGGCCTTTCTTGTTTTGAACAAGATACACCAACAAAACTCTCCTTTAACTGTGACCTTTGAGTCCGTGAGTCCCTGTGTGTGATTGTACGGTTGTACTACATCTGTCTACATGTGTCCTAAGCTGTGCTCTGAGATGCAATATGACGGTAAATAGAGGTGTAAATGCCAGCACTCTCAGGTGTTACCAAGAGGCTCATATTACGGTACTCTGCTGTTGGTTGGTTGCCAAGGGAGAGTTTGGTTATGGATTTCACTACCACTTCACATCTCACACACACACACACACACACACACACACACACACACACACACAGACGCACACACACAGCCATGCATATACAACCAATGAGGAAATTTTTTTGTTGTGTTGCAGTCATCTTTTTGCCATTGCTAGTCTCTCATATACCACCATGATGGATGCCAAAAAGGACCAGTGTATTGTGATCAGGTATGAAAAGCTGTTTTTTGTATTTTGAATTTGCACTTGGATAAAACATTAAAACTTGAAGCTGTCTTATAAACAGTGAAATGCGATACGCTCAGGTTGAATTGTTTCGACAACGCACATTGTCTGACTAGTTTTATTACTGCGTTCACAGTGTGTAAAATCCTCTTTATGCGTAATGAAGTGTGAGAGACTCATGTTAACAGTTTCTGCTATTACAGCGGAGAAAGTGGGTCAGGTAAGACTGAAGCTACTAAACTGATCCTGCGATACTTGACAGCCATACATCACAAATGCAACATCACACAACAGGTAGATATACACAGTATATATCAGGACATGCATGCTAACAAGTACACTCCATACTGTGGTCATTTACGCTAACACTGTTATCATCCTGTCTTATCCATCTGCCCTTCTCCCATCAGATAGAGGTAAAGTATCCCTCTGCTTGTTTGTGCTCTAATGACAACCGCCATCCCTTATGAAGGTATCAGTGGTAACATGTCTGTCTGTGGTGATTGGTCAGATCCTTGAGGCCACGCCCCTTTTGGAGTCTTTTGGGAATGCCAAAACAGTGCGCAATGACAACTCTTCACGCTTTGGCAAATACACGCAGATCTACATGGAGGAGTGAGTACTTGTACCTTTTACCGACGTGATCATGAGAAGAATAGATGTCAGCGACTGTTTCAAGATTTAAGAAAAGTAGAGAATCTAGACAATATAGAAACAAGGAATTTGATCATATATAGAAATACACATTAAAATCAAATCAAGCATGGTCATCGTTAGTACAGCAGGCAGCATCAGAGTTTCACCTTTCACAATTACAATTAGTTACTGTATGTCATGGCTCAGAATTAAACAATATTTACATTAATATCTGATCTGACATTTGTCTACAACAAGAGTGCAGATTCGCTGTAGCTTCTCCGGGATAAACACGAGCGCTTGTAAAGCTAAAAAGCAGCCTGTTGGTTTGAATCTGAATAGGCGTCTGGTCACACATGTCTCACACACACACACACACACGCACACACACACACACACACACACACACACACACACACACACAGTGACCTTAGTGGAGAACATGGTAACAGGTTGCAGTGACACAGTTAGAGGAGTAGTTGATCTTCTGCTGGACCAGAAAAGATCCGAGGACATTAAACATGCATGACCTGTTACTGTGTGTGTGTGTGTGTGTGTGTGTGTGTGTGTGTGTGTGTGTGTGTGTGTGTGTGTGTGTGTGTGTGTGTGTCATTTACAAGGGGTGTAATCAGCGGTGCCATAACGTCTCAGTACCTGTTGGAGAAGTCCCGCATCGTCTTTCAGGTGAAAAACAGAGACATGGACTCAAACACACACACACTCAGCAGGTCAGCTGGAGTCTTCTTACCAATGAGTCATTGTGAGAAAGAGGAGATTGTAGAGGAAGACAGGAAGAGAGGTGTCAAACATGTTCCCCTCTGTCTTTACACAGCCCAGTCTGTTCATCAGTCATCCATCCATTCGTCTTTTCTTCAGCGTTGTTTCCAATTCAGTAAATCTACAACCGCAAATATAAATTGTAGAGCTTTAGAGTGTGTATGCAAACAAATCCACATGATAGTTGATTTACATATGTTGTGTGTGTGTGTTTTCATCCACAGGCCAAATCGGAGAGGAACTATCACATCTTCTATGAGATGTTGGGAGGTCTCCCTCCTCATGAAAAGCGATCACTGTATCTGCAGGAAGCGGAGACTTACTACTATCTGAATCAGGTGCAAAAAATGAAACACACACACACACAGATATAGGGAGTGGTCATTGTAATCAATTTCACAGTCACATTAACAAATGAGATGTCAATTTTCTGAAAATGTCATATTTATTTCACAAATTGATTAATGGCACAAACATAGAACTCATTGCGGTACCCAAATACAGAGTAAAGAACATTTGCAGTCTGGAGTCTTTGTATCTGAGATATTTTGAGTAATTTGCTGATTTCTGTCCAAAGTGCATGCGTAACTCGTTACTGTGTGTACCTTCCTTAAAGTTGTGATTTTTTTATAATATTTTGACCCCTCAAACAAAGCAACGTCTTCTTGTGACCCCTTCGTCATGTTGCATGTGTCTATGAGTTGTGAGTAGTTTAACCATAGACGGATTTTACCTTCTCAAGATTGTTTCGTTTGAGTAATCTTCTGAGGCCCGATGATCTTAAACTATCCAACATTTCACAAATGAGGGAATAATGTAAAATAGTGAGAAGAATAGATGTAACGTTGTGGCATGTCTCTAGTAATGATTCCCTCAGAGTGAATTGTTATAACTTTGGTGAGCTTCTTGCAGCAAAATTAAAAAATAAAATCTTTCCAATACTTAGATTTTTGACCAAATACAGTACATTCCTAAAAAGCCTCAACTGTATTTTGTGTTAAATTATAGTTAGCAAATGTGCTAACACGCTAATCTATGAAGTTGAACATTATAACCATTCACAATAGGCCTTATCTGTATATTGGAAGAAGAGTGAACTTGTGCGTAAATGAACGTTCCAAATCTTTTTTTATCATCATTTCCGCATCACCTTATGTTGTCTTGAATAGGTAAACCAGACAATTTGAAGAGGTATACTTTTAATAAATCACAACTTTGTTTTATGCATGTGTTATTGAAAACACACACATGTCAAATACTTTATAATTGAGACCAAATAAATGCATTATGCAGGGTAAACATCTCGTTCTTTTTGATTCCTCTTATCAGTAAAACAAACAGAATGAACGCCAGCCTTTCATATTAGATTGAATGTTATGAGTAGGATACAGTTATCAGAGCGATAAGAACATGCAGGCTCCCTCATGTGGCTCAAAGGTCCCTGTTCCTGCACAACTTGTTGCCGTCATTGAGCCGGTTTGCTCTCTTCGATTGCTTTGTACCACTTCATGAGATGTGATGAAACACAATGCAACACGCTGCTCATGCCAAAAGATCCTTGCCTAATCACGCCTTTATTGGTGGTGCTTACTACCAGCACATGTGGCTCTTTTTTATTTTTTTTAAACAGTAGTGTAACACCAGACTGAAAAGTAACATTTCACTGCCCTCTGCGGCTGAAAGTGTGGTCAGAAGCGTGCGCTACTGCACCAGTTACCACGGCCAGCCGCGAAGTCGCAGTGTACTAACACTCCCTGGATAATACTTCTACATCGCTGCATCAAGGTGAGAAGTTGAATCCCCAGAGGTCTGCAAAAACAAGACTTTCAGCTGCTGATAAGCTTCTCCTTAATTAGAGCTGTGATTAAACAGGCTGAGGCTAAGTATGTCGTTGTTGATAACAGTGTGTTCGTGTGTGTGATGTGTGTGCATGGGTGCAGGGAGGAGATTGTACCATAGAGGGAAAGGATGACGGGGAGGACTTCAGGCGTCTGCTGAGTGCCATGGACATCCTGTGTTTTACCCCAGAGGAGCAAACTAGCATCTACAGACTGCTGTCCTCTGTCCTTCATCTGGGGAACGTCTACTTCCAGCCACACCAGGTCACTCTGCCACACACACACACACACACACATACAGGCTTTAAATACATTTAATTTCACAGCTGAATGATAATGATGATGTTGATAGATGACGGCGATAATGATTGTCCATGCCTCCGTACTTGTGGGTGTGCGTCCCTGCAGGCTGAGGGTCAGGAGGTTGCGTCGGTGGTGAGCACGCAGGAGATCAGGGTGGTCGCTGAGCTGCTGCAGGTCTCACCTGAGGGCCTGCAGAAGTCTGTCACCTTCAAACTGACAGTGAGCAGAACACTAGACTGTAGATTTAGGCAATTATATTATAACAATTAGAGAGGTGTTGTCAGATAACAGATGTGTTGGCTCCCTCAGGATACAGTAAGGGAGAAGATCTTCACTCCGCTCACAGTGGAGAGTGCTGTGGATGCCAGGTGAGTGCGTCTGAATATGGTATCTGTTAAATTAAACACAACCTACTTCTGCATGGAGTGACCTGAAGAAAAAGCGTATGTGACAGTCTTATTTGAGGCTTTTTAATGTCCTCATTTAAACAAAAACAAAAAAACATACCAGGAGACTACTGAGAGGAAGTGAGGCGCCTTTGATATTCTCTTCCAATCTTTGGTAGAGGCATGCGAGGACAAAGGACGTCAGGGCTGGGGGAGAGATTTTTCAGATGTCCTCTGTTTCCATAGGAACCGGGTTTTCTGTTTCCATAGAAACCTTATTGTGTGTTTTTCATAGAGATGCCGTTGCCAAGATCCTCTACTCGCTGCTGTTTAGTTGGCTGACAGAGCGCATCAACGGCCGGGTCTACCCTCGCAACGAAGCCCTCTCCGTCTCCATATTGGACATCTATGGATTCGAGGTCAAGCTGAAAAATGATCTCGCTCCATAATGTCACAACGCTGATGCGTCTGAGATGACCCGTGTTCTCCCCCCCCCCCCCCCGCTCCCCCATTGTCTCCTCTCTTTACCCTCCAGGAGCTACAGGTGAACAGTTTTGAGCAGCTGTGCATCAACTACGCCAATGAAACTTTGCAGTTCTTCTTTAACAGGGTCGTCTTCCAGGAGGAGCAGGTCAGGGAAACTACAAGTTCATATTTCCATACATATATTCGTAGTCTCCCAGTGAGGATGGATTTGCAAATTTGCGTGTCAAAAGACATCTAGTTTAAAACTGAATGTGGTTGAAAAGTATGAAAGAAAAGTTTAAAAGACAGCTCGCTATTATCATGAGATAGGTCCTAGCTGCACATTGCAATATAGGCATTCAGTGTGTTCACATGCAGTTTAGTAATTGAGTTACAGTCCGCCTTCTACAGTAACCTGATTTCTTAAACTCTATGTTTACAAGAACACAAGAGGCATGTATTCACGTTATCATTTTTTAAAAGGAAAGATAGTTAAAAGCAGCGATGCATCATTGCATTCAAAACCAATTTTATTGAAACTATGAGAAAAGTAGCCTGCAGTAGCGTCAGGTAGTTACGACGGGCCCAGTGCACTTTAGTTACTGGTAATGAAGCATGCGCACACGAAATACCAAAGAAAATAAGAAAATATTCATTTAGGCCTTGTCCACACGTACACAGGTGTTTTTGTAAAAGTAGTTTTTTCATGCATTTTGGGCTTTTGTCCGCACCCAATTGGCATTTTAGGTCACTGAAAACAGAGCTTGTGTTCCGCTGATATATATATATATATCGGTGTATTATAATTATGTTTTAAATAATATTGGGAATAGGGAAGAAATCAGATTATGTGCAGTTGCCAGTTACTAAAGTTCATGTAAATCTGATTTCTAACTTTCTTTAGTAACTTTGTTTCCTGTGTCCCTATACAGCAAACCTTCTGATTATGATGCTGTTGAAACAACAGTTAAAAACTTCTCAATCAAATGTAGCATTGTTTGCAAAAAAACAAATTAATGCTTATTCGGTTAATAAATATACACCTGAAGCCATACATCTAGATCTGAACCTGTTTTTAGTAAAAAAACTGTTCATGAAGAGTGAAAACATTATTGTATGAACAGCCTTGTTTGTAACGTGACTCATTTCAGAAAAGCTCTCATGAACCCACAAGGTCATGAAATCTCACAAACTATAGTGGACACAGCAATACTTCAGCTGAAGAGAAAAGAGAAAACAGTTAGAAGAGTTTGATACTCGCCAAACCGGATGAACTCTTGTGCTGTGTGTGTGTAGGAGGAGTACATGCGGGAGCAGATCAAGTGGCAGCAGCAGCCCTTCAGCCACAACCAGGCCTGTCTCGACCTCATCGCTGCTAAGCCTCATGGGATACTGCGCATACTGGACGACCAGTGCGCTTTCCCTCAGGTACATCCACACTTGTCGAAACTAAACTCATTTCCAAAGTTATTGGAAATCAATTCTACTAAAAAATGAAGTTAGATTAGATTTCAAGAAACTTTTTTAAAACCTGACATTATTTCGGTGCACTGTGAGAAAGTGCTGACAATAACATGATTCAAATATTCCATACCTCGGTTTTGAAAAGAAATTGAGTTAAAAAAGAAAACATATCACTTTAGATTTCTCATAAACCAGGAGTCTGAGTCTGAGTCGTAGCCAGTTCAGATCAATAAAAAAACGATCCCACATGCTCGTCTAATTGCCTACCTGCCGTTATCATTATTATTATTATTACCGTTATCGTAATGTGAGAAACTGACTCTTGAGATAAACTTATTATGAGTGAAATATGAACACGCTGCTATGCACGAGTAACTGACCGAGGCGATCTGCTGAGCACACACAGGCGGCATGTCTTTCGTGCTGTAGTCATTTAGTATCCGTGGCTCAACAACCGCTAACCGTCTACAATCATTGCTAGGCAACAGACCACACCTTCCTTCAGAAGTGCCACTATCACCATGGAAACAACCCGCTGTACGCAAGGCCAAAGATGCCACTGCCAGAGTTCACCCTGAAACACTTTGCTGGGAAAGTCACGTACCAGGTACGCTTCTTTATCTATGTCCTTCTTTCTTCATCTACCGTAATTGTGTTTCTTTTTTCAAAAACTGTTTGAAAATATTTTCCCTTTTTCTTATGTGCAGAATGTGTGTAGAAACATATTTTTGCCACCGAAAAGAAAGGCCCACTTAAAAAAAATCAATATCACTTTAATGTACGTTATATCGAGAATGTTTTCACAGCTTTCACAGCTTCAGAGAGCCCATTCCGATGGGACACTGAAACAGTTATCTATACTACCTTCAAAGCCACCAGACTCCTTTGAATTATAAAACATTTGACCTCACAGAACATGGGAGTTGCTGGTCTACAGCTGCCTCAATCGGTTAGTTTGTTTGTGTTATTGTGTGACTTTGGTTCTTTAAAAAGTAAGTTCGGATTTACCGAAGTCAAAGGAGTCTCGTGGCTTTTTATTCTCCACCTCGGCTTTATGTGCACGGGGCTGTTAAATGTTTGCTTGTCTGTTGTTGAATCGGACATCACGAGGCCCCGGTGTGAATTTGGCTCTCACGTTTTACTATTGATTTGCGGTGCAGGTGCACAAATTCTTGGATAAGAACTTCGACATGGTCCGCCAGGATGTTTTAGACCTCTTCATCCAGAGCAAGAACAGAGTGAGATATTCAAACACACTTTTGTCTCTTATTTACCCAACATTTACAGTATTCCCCAGTCTTTACTCCACAAGCCATCTTTAATTACATCTTTAATATCATGATTGTTACTCGTCATCCTGTGTTGTGGTGGTCCGGTACAATATTCTTTTTACTTTTCTCTTAAGAAATATCCAACAACCTCTTTAGTAATTATTCTTTTGTGTTGGGAATACATTTTTAGTTTACATTAAGTTGAACTAGTGCTAAATACTTTTCTCATCTCCTGTTTGAAACTCATTTCATATTCAAACATATACTACAAATTCTACCCACCTATTACATGACATGATACTCAGGATTGACTGTTCACGCTTTGGTTTACCTCTTTGTCTTCTGCATTGTGTGTGTGTGTGTGTGTGTGTGGTTACAGATGGTATCCAGCCTCTTTTTAAAGCATTCAGAGTCTGCGTCTAACGTGCGGCGCAGCAGCGCGGCTCGCCGTCATCAGGCCAACACGGTCAGCGCAAAGTTCCAGAGCAGCCTGCAGGAGCTTCTGGAGAAGATGGAAAGGTTTGAGTGAAACATTTAACCTTTAGGACAAACCTCTGACTCACCTTCATAACATCAGTGGAAAAAAGTGTAATGTGTTCGAAAGCGCTCCCCATTTGCCACTGATTAGTGCTATAGTTGCCTTCCCTGCGACTCATTTGCGTGTCCAAATTGTAAGTGTAAAATGTATCTGGTGCCTTCACACATTCCCACAGTAACTGTAGGCTTTGCTCCTAAGAAGGAGAGGGACATTGCATGCAGTGGCGTTGGCAGGATTCTGTTTCATAGTACGCACAAGAACCGCCCGCTTATTGGCTGCGTCTCGGTTCCCTCGAGCTTACATACGCAGTCCTCTTAGCGTGCAAGAGAGAGAGACATTGATTCATGTTTTTTTGTGTTACAAATACAACGTATATCCAAGACCAGCCAACATGCCTGGAAAACAAAACCAGCCAAGCTAAATAGTAGGCTACTATATAGCGAGAAGCGCCTTCAGGCCCTGGGGCTACCGTGTTTTGAAAGCCCTTCCCTCCCTTCACAATACGCCACGGCAACTTTAATTCAGCACCCCCCCGTCGTTGGACAGCGACAAATACTGAACGGAGTGCCCTCTTAATCAGTAAGCACAATATGAAGCTCACCATCATAAGACAAAACGTAAAACTGTACCTACAGTCTGAAGCTTCATTTATTTGGATATTTTTTAGTGCTTTGGCTAATGTTCAAAGATTTGAGATTATAAACATTTAAGTATACAATCATTTTAATTTATTTATTTTACATTTATAGGCACACACACATTAATATCTAAATAAACATTCGACATTGAGATGTCTATTTGTGTTATTAATTCTAAAATTGAAACCTTATTGAAAAAGGATGTATGTAATAATTTCCAAAATTCACAATGTTTTTATCTAACGTAATATGCCGTTTAACCTTGCAAAACTAAATTCCACTGCTGGGGCCTCAGCCTCGGAACGCGTGCGCAAGGTGACCAGCCAACTGTCGGCGTTAAGCCCACAAGCAACGGATTCTCTCATTATGCAGCATCATAAAAGCAGTTCGGCGGTAACAACGAAATGCATACAGGATTACGGCTGCAGGCGCCACTGATTGCACCTGTCAGACACTGCGAGGCACTGCAGGATGTAGCGTGTCTATGATGTGGGAAGTAGTGAAAGAGAGAGTGACACATACTGGATTAAGGCCTTGTGCCTAAATAGACAATGAGTACTGAAAAATGTAGACGAAAGTGATTAGAGATCAGTTCTGGCGTCGCGTAAGCCTCAGTGTGTGTCAGTGTTTGTAGGAGCCATCTATCTCTGGAAGATGAATTTTATTTGCCTGATTTGAGCTTAGTCACGTCTCTTATAGATGAAAAAAAACGAGGCCTCGGGGGGGGGGGATCTGTTAATATGTAGCTTCAACTGTAAAACCATGCCATGCTCCACCGATTTCCCTACTTAGTTGCTTTTCCTCTCAGTTGGAAAAGTTGTAAAGCGCTGGACTAATGTATGAAGCCTTTATCAAATCATACATTCATTTATCCATCCGTTCGTTCTCATCTATCTGTGACAGGTGTAACCCTTATTTTGTGCGATGCATCAAGCCAAACCATCATAAGGTATATTTGCAAGTTGGATGGCGTGTGCAGGTTTGCAGTGTTTTGCATTTTGATTGATCTGTAACATGCAGCTCATGTGTATTCATGTGTATGTGTACGTACGTGCGTAGGAGCCGGGAGGGTTTGACATGGAGCTGGTCAACACTCAGCTGCATTACTCTGGCATCATGGAGACCATCCTCATCAGGAAGGAGGGTTATCCAATCAGAATGCACTTTCACCGCTTCCTGACAAGGTTGGTTACTTACCAATCTTTACATTGAGGAGAAATGTGCTAAATGGGTAAAATACGTCCACTAAAAGTGCTTGTTTTTTCCACTGACAAGCTCGGATTGTTATTATAAGTGTCAGACAACAACAGAGAGAGAACTCCACAGAGAAATATAACTTTTTTCTTTATCCTTCGCTTGATCCAATCTGTTTGTTGTTGTGTGTCGCGCTCGGAGAAGTCTCAGAAATCAGCTAAATATGCAGACTTTAGATTGAAAATCTTTTGGTTAACACGAAGCTACGCTTTCTGTACTCAAACTCTGACAACATCAGCGCTCCTCTCTTCAACTATCACTCTCACACGTTACCGCAATAATAACAATCTGAGCTTGTACATTGACAGTGATGAGTTACAGTCAGTTACAGTAAAACACATGTTGCAACTTTGGATTTCACTGATTCTCTTTCACATTTACTCCAGAATTCCTATTGGATTGTCATTTTAAATGTATGTGTGGGAACGCACAGGTACAAAGCCCTGCTCTGCCTGGAGGATCCTCCACCTGCAGACGGAGAAAACTGTGTCATCATGCTCCACCAGCTCGGTCCGGTCAAGAACGGCTCATATCAGCTGGGAGTCAGTAAGGTGAGCTTTCTCCGTAACATACACATGTGCAAAATGAGGTCAAATGAAGCATACATGAGAAATAAATACTGTGATGCTGAGATTTCTGTTTGTTTGTGTGTGTGTGTGTTAGATTTTCCTGAAAGAGGAGCTGTATCAGTTGTTGGAGGGGAAGCGCGACCGCTTGCTGAACATCGCCGCCATGACACTGCAGAGATACACCCGAGCATGTTTTGTCCAAAAGAATTTTTCCAAGATGCGGCGGCGTATGATCATGTTCGAAACTCGCTGCAGAGGCTACCTGGCCAGGTAATGTTCCCCTGAAGTCAACTTACATTTAAAAATAAATGGATGCCCCCTCATAGCGTACATACAGGCTGCACGGAGTGGTGAGCTGCTCCACTGAAGCAGGATATTTATTATCAGGTTGTTTTCTTTTTATTTTATTATCATTGCACACTTACAAACTGGGAATTATTCAGTTTTACTCATTAAATGTAGAAAATCATTGGTTCCAGAGCTCAGGCTGAAAGCCACAAGTCTCATCAGTCTCTTCCTGCAAGTTGACCCTTTAAAGCTTAAGCTTTCTTTAATAGGCAGCGCCCTGTCGTGCTTCAGTCTAGGGTTTTAGTCTTCAGCTTGGCAATTTAGACTTTAGTGTTTGGTTTCAGAGAGCCAAATGGGTCAAAGCTTATCACAGACAACCTGCTTATTTTTATCCTTCGGCTGAGCAGACAGGGTTAGAGGATTCAGGGCGTGCTCGTCCATCCAAGGTGATAGATATCTCACTCACTGCCAGTCTGACAATTTATTTGAATGGGTAAAAATGCACTTAATCGCTTAAAGAGGACACTAAAATTGCAATAAACGCAAGGTCAGACATTTAGAGTCTGTAATGATGCTTCAGAGCGCTGGTCACGCTTTGGTGAATTACACATCATGCATGTAAACTACAACTAACTCTATAAGTGCCACTAAAACAAAGTTGCTCCACAAATTGTGCCGTCTGTTCGAATTGAAGTGATTGACGTTATAGTAGAAGACGTCTTTATCTGGCTCTGTATGAATAATTCATCTTCCGTTGTTAACGCTTTTTCCTGAACAGAAAAAAGTTTGCTCTGAGGAGGAAGTACCTCATCAGGCTCCGCTCCGTCGTGCTGCTCATCGTCAACCGCCAGCGTTACATGAGGGTATGCACACTGCGGCTGTGTCAATTGCACTGTTTGTGTTTGGAAAATTAAGTTAAAAAAAATAAATAAATGAACAAATGTGTGAAGTGTGATGCTGTTGTCTTTCTGTCAGACAGTGGTGGAGCCTGCAAGGAAGGCAGAGGAGGTGAGCGAGGGGGTGAAATGAGGTGAACGTGTCCGAGGTGGAGCAGACACACACTTTGAGAAAGAGATGAAGACGTAGCATCAGTGTGTATTATACACAGTATATGTTGAATGTGTGTGTTTGCAATGTGTGTAGGATCGCATCAACAGAGAGGTGGTGAATGTGACAACGCTGCTTATCCCTGCTGAGCTGGCAGTTCTGCTGCAGGCGGCCTCAGGTGCATACACACACACACACACACACACACACACACACACACAGACACACATTACTTTCATGCATGTCTGCGTGCATTATGTATGTGCTTATGCACGCAGCATAGGCGTGCTGTTTTATGTCAGCCTTTCAGCCGTTTATGCAACCGTGCATGAACCAAAGTGTCCTCTTGCAGTGTTGTGCAGAACACAGCATTTTCAATGTCGGGTACTTTACCAAGGAAGGAGTAAGCCTCCTGGAGCTCTTTAGAAAACTTTAGTGTACTTACAGGTCCTGTAAGCAACGACTCATTGATTGACTGACCCGTATACAGACAAATCAGTGTTGAATTCAGCATTGTTTATGTTTTCATATTGTGTAAAGTAATAAGTCGGACAGAAGATGATAAATATCTATGTAAGCGCTGATAATAAGTATAATATTATGACTTTTATTTATATATATGTATACGAATACTGATCTACAATCGGGTGGTGTCGTGAATTTAGCTAGAGATTTATTCCACCTTTCTTGCAGTTGGGTTAAATAATATTTAACTCCATCTTTCTGTGGTGACATACGGCCTGCTGTGTGCGTGCGTGCGTGCGTGTGTGTGTGTGTGTGTGTGTGTGTGCAGGTGGTGAAGAGCTGCATTCTGACTGCTTGGCAGTGGTCCAGGCTCCAAAGGTTCAGGTTGATCCCCAGCTGACCCTGCCCCTGGATATCAACAACTACCTCATGACACACTACCTCCGGGCCATATTTAGGGTAAACACACACACACACACACACACACTGAAAACACTCACACAGAAAACACTCACACAGAACATCTACATTTGAATAAAACATAAATGAATGCAGCGCTCACTGTGTATATTCAATTGTAAGCATTGTGTGTGTTTGTTTTTGTGTGTGTGTGTGTGTGTGTGTGTGTGTGTGTGTGTGTGTGTGTGTGTGTGTGTGTGTGCGTGTGTGTGTGTGTGTGTGTGTTGTAGGAGCCGATGTTTGGGATGCTGACAGCCCCGCTGGAGAGTTCACTGATTCGAATGGATGAGGAGCTGAAGCAAGGAGCTCTGAACGTTTTCATTCTGGTACATGTTGCATTCACATGCTACTGGGAAACTCCAGCACCCAGGACCTTTAAGTCAGCTGCTCATCAGCGTTATGTCAGGAAATCCAACAGACAAATAAACATGTTCTGTAGCTTAAACTCAGCATCATAGAAAGAGGATTAGTCATTTGGGACAGTATGTCTTTATACCAACATGTAACAAACTTGTAATAAAACTAGCTAATTTTGGAAAGCCTTCGTATGAAATGCATGAATTGTAACCTTGTGTACAGTTCATACTGTTTATGCAAACATGAAAAAATCAATGATTCCGACTATTCTCTCAGTTATATCCATATATTTTAAGCAGCAAGGGCCTCTGGGAAAGCTTTGTCCCCTTTGTATGTTTCATTTGACTTGTAATGTTACAGTGTGTGTTGTAAATGCCTTTGCTTTTGATAGATACTGAGATTCATGGGTGACCCAAACTTGAATGGGGCTCAGGAGAATCTGTTTGGGAACTACATCATCCAGAGAGGACTTGCCAATCCCAGCCTCCGAGATGAGATCATGGCTCAGGTAGCCAATCAGGTGAGGCCCATCTCATTCTCCTAGCCGGTGGGGTAGAAATGAAAGCCAAAAATAAGACAGAATCTTTTACAGTTGTTGCACATTGTCACTTTACTGTCTCTTCTCCTCCATCAGGTGTGGAGGAATCCTAACATGTTGAATTCAGAGCGTGGTTGGCTCCTCCTGTCCTCCTGTCTCTCTGCCTTCCTGCCCTCGCAAAGGCTGGCCAAGTACTTGCTGAAGTAGGAAACACAGTGAAATATATTTACTGTACATAGAAATGGCTATGCGATAATTATACAGTATAATTATTACCTGCTTTTCTGTGCATGCCTGTGATCTTTGAACATGATTTCAGTGCCTGTTTGCCAGTTTTCATCTCTCTTTGTGCCTGTCGTCGTCGTTGTTGTTGTTGTTGTTGTTGTAGGTTTGTGTCTGACTACGGGCCGGAGGGCTACGACTGTGTGTGTCAGCACCGTCTGCTTCAAGCTCTGCAGCGGCTGAACGTCGGGCCAGAGTATGTCCGGACGTACCCGCCCTGTCTGCTAGAGTGGACCGCCAATCGCAAGAGAGCTCACACCGTTCTGCACATACACTGTTTCGATGGTGAGAACACACTCGCAGCATGTGTAACTAAGTGGGGATTTTAACTGATTGTATAATTCAGATCTAGTTGCAAAATTTTGGATGGAGAAGATCTCTCGATGCAACATTTGCAGTGAAGTGCACTTGAAAAAGGCGCTGGACCACCATCTGCATCCCCAGTAAAAGTAAAAAAGAAGAAAAAAAGTTATACAAAATGGAATTTTATATAACATTAAAAAGAATTGTAAATGTGTTGCTAACTCTGAAACCCAATGCTTGTGTGTAACTTTCTGCTCTCCTGCAACAGAGAGAACTGTGCTTTATTTGAATATGATTTTTCATTGCATTTGTCTAAAGAAATGTTTTTTTCGTCAAATCACGCTTAAATATGCAGATAACATTATAAACAGACCAGCAATATGTGTCAATGTCAAAGTAATGTGCGTTGTGAATTTTAAATCTATTGATTTGAACTCCGTCTTGTTCACCTAACCTCACCTTTCTGTTTTGTTTTGTTCACATGAGCTCAGTCACTGTGCACTATCCAGCACGGAAGAGTTATCTGTCTCTCATTTCCTCCTCTCATCCAGCTAATCTGTCCTCTGGCCTTTTGGCAAGCCTACTGAGGATTAAACAACACCTGATAGCCACTCTGGTTCTCTGGCTTTGTTTGTGTCTGTTTGTTGATGTGGGGCAATGGGAGACTGCTACCAACTTTGTTTAAATGACACTGTAGAGGAAATATTTCATAACCTGATTGAAACGGCTCTTAAAGGGATAGTTCTACCTGCTGTAGATTGCGGTCGTCACGCCCCCAGGTTGGCGAAACAGACAGAAGTACGAGCACGAGAGCAAACCAATGTACTGCTGTGGACGGGGTGCAGCAGCAAAACCTATTTAAGCCACGTCAAAGAAGGCCCACCTAAAACAATCAATATCAGTTTAAGTGTACGCTGTATTTAGGATATTCTCACAGCTCTACCTTGTTGTCAGACACCCCTTTCCTACGGGGACCTGAAGCTGTTATCCAAGCTTTCTCCAAAGCCACCAGACTCCTTTGATAAAAACAACTTTTGCTGGGTTGCTGCTGGCTTGACCAGTTCGTTTGTTTGTGTCATTGTGTGGCTTTGGTGTTTTTAAGTGTTAGTTCAGATTCATTCAAAGTCACAAAATATCACAAACAAACTAACCGATCGAGGCAGCAGTAGAACGGCAACTTCCGTGTTCTGCGAGCTGAAATTGCTGTTTTTGGCGATGGAGTCTCGTGGCTTTGAAGAAAGCACAGATGGATACAACACCTTCAGTTCCCCTTCGGAAAGGGCTGTCTGACTGCAGGGTAAAGCAGTGAAAATATTCTAAATACAGCATATACTTAAATGGATATTGACTTTTTTTATTTTGCTGCTGCCCTCGTCCACAGCAGTACATTTATTTGCTCCTGTGCTTTTACTCCTGTCTGTTTCTCCAAACTGTGGCAGAGCCGACCACCATCTACTGAGGCAAGATAAGATAAGATAAGATAAGATAAGATAAGATAATCCTTTATTAGTCCCTCAGTGGGGAAATTACAGGATTACAGCAGCATTGCTCACAAGTAATAGAATGAAGATAAAAAATCAAGTAGTATAAATACAGTAAACAGTAAACAGTAATAAAAATATGACAGTAAAGAAGAATACAAAATATATACCAGTATATACAGGCGGGGTAAAAATGTAAAATGTAAGATAATACTTAAACGTATTGGATATTGCACGAAATATTGCACGGGATGACAGTAAAGAAGAATACAAAATATACCAGTATATACAGACGGAGTAAAATGTAAGATAATACTTAAACGTATTGGATATTGGATATTGCAATACTCTTACTATGGATAAGTACCTCGTACGACCCCACTTCTAAACATCCAAACTATCCCTTCAATGAATTATAAGATGAGAAAAATCTAAAGTGGTGTGTTTTGTTGAGTCACTGCTGTATATTAAAGACTCTCTAAAGTGTTGTCCTTTCTCCTCCAGGTGTATCCTTCTTGTGTCCTCTACACTCCTGGACAACAGGAGAAGAAATGGCCAAAGACATCTTACAACACAGGTATCGCCTTACTGTAAAACACAGGCACGAAATGTACCGATTTGGTTACATAGAAAAGTGAGAAATAGGAAACTAAAGGGGATGTTTAGATGGAGGATGTTTTTGTGAATTACTGTGCGTAGGGGCATGGTGGATGGCCGTCGAGGCTGGTCGGTGCTGCTGAAGGAGCCGGCTCAGTTGGTGGAGCTGGAGGGCTCAGACTACGTTCTGGACTTGATGTCGGACCTGGAGCTTCCTGCTGACTTCCCCAAACACAGCAGCTACTTCATCATCTCTGCACAGGAACCGACCAGAGTGCGGCCCAATGCCAGCATGTGAGGCACACATTTACTCAATGAATGCATAATTGTGCTTTTAAGTACAATTTTTGTACTTGAGTTTGCCATTTTATGTTACTTTATAGATAGGGATTTATTCTACCGGTACTCTGTTTTTACTCACCTATATTTATCTGACGGCTGTACTTACTACTTACTTTTTTGATGAATATTTTACATGAGAAACACATGATAAGCTTATAAAAAACACAACAAAAAAGATGAGATGTTAGCAGCTCCTCCAAGCAGACGTTTCCCTTCTAAACTTCTCAGTTGGTTTTATTTGAAGAAACGTTGAAACACAAAGAGGGAAGATTATCCAGTTTTTCACAAAAAAAAAAGACAATAAATGAATACAAATTTTTGTTGAGGTTGTAATTATTTTTTGTTTGTTTTATAGAAGCCTGTTGGGTGGTGGGTTTGACATGAAGGATGATTTCATGTCTTCATTCTTACCTGGCTCTGATGGACAAGGTAGCCATTGAACCATTACCATATGAGCAGCAACACACATTGATTTTGATTACAGCAGACGTTGAAGTGCTTTCGTCTCGTCCTCGCAGACTTGGAGCCTCATAGAGGGATGGATCGTTATCTCGACAGCCTGTTTGACCCTGTACTGTCTGAGGGACCTGGAGTAAGTTACCTTAACTCACACTGTCACACGAACATGAACATGAACTGTACGGATGCATTGGTTTGTACTGATCAGGCCCAGATTTTATATAAGAAATTTGTCTTGTAATAGTTTGCAGCCATTGTCAGCACCTCCTTTATGATTCACTACCCGCCACAAATGTCCCCCGTCAGCCCTGTTATTAAAACTACAGTTAAATCGAGTTGAATCCGTACGTGTTCAGTCGGTAATGGAGCAGTGAATGCTGGCTATGTTGGATCTATCAGTCTTCAGCTGGGACGTGGCGAATGTTAGCCGTGCTATCGGATGTGGCTGACAGGAATTAGCATGTATCAGATGTGTTCTACAGACCTCTCCCGCCCAGCCACCTATTACGTTACCCAGTTACCGTAACTGTCACAGCGACTAGATCGCCGCGGTGGTTTCCCAGCCAGGCAACGCTGGGATCTGCTTACGAGGAACTGACACTCTGGCAAATGAAGGGGCTTACTATTTAATGAGACATGGCCCACGAAACGCACACACTCCTGTGGATTTATGGGTCAGCGGCTGATTTCTGATGGAAGCAGCTGCTCACATAAGAGGGGGAATCCTCGGATACGACGGTCAAAAAGTGCTGTGATTGCACGTTGAATGTTTTTTAGCACTCCCATTGATATCCACACTGGCAGCGGTTAAAGGAATGTCTATCTTTTAGTATCAATCACTTCACCTGTTGGCTTAAAAGGCTTCTCTGAAAGGTTTGTAGATTGCTCGTTTACAGACGACAGCAGGTGTAGTCAGCTTGGATTTCAATGGGAGAACATAGTGCCCTACTTCCATGATGTGTTATCGCCTCCTCACAGGCCCAAACCTCCACTGAATAGAGTATTTTTTGTGATTTGTAAGTGAAGCTCTTTGGAGCATCCTGAACACACAGATCAGCTGTAGAGAAATGATTTGGCTTGTAGGGACAGCTACACACCTGTCATAAGTAGGGCTGCGTGTCAATATGACAATACATTTTTTGAATATCTTACTTTAAGGAAGATACACATAATATTCTAAATATACCTTTTTTTCATTTAACAAGTAAAAAGGTGTCTAATAACTTTGCCTAAATCAAAAGTTGAAATGAGCTAAATCAGGAACTATCTGATCAAAGCATTATGGATATAATTTATCACGGCCGATACTGATATTAATTGATGTTTGACGGTTTTAAATTCCCACTAATGATGTTTTGAAACATGACATATAAGATATATACTGAGCAGGATATTTTATATTTGAGAATGATTATGAAGGCACTTGCAAATGACAAGGGAGAACGAAATGTACTACTTTTACTACTTTACTTAAGATTTAATTTAACTGTTTAAAAAGTGAACCAAACCAGTGACAACGAGGAAGTTCTTTGGTAGATAGTCATGAGAATAAATATGAAACGCAAATCCAACTCTCCACACTAAAAGGAAATCAAGTGTGAATTGAAATCCAACACTGTTACTAAGCTTGTTCAATGCTGATCTACTGATGAAACCATGAAGTGCAAGTGGAAAGAAAAAACTACCCTGAATGGAATATTCACTCTTATCAGCCATCATATACGTCAATGCTGATATATCAGTCAATATACTCATTTATCGGTTTGATACCAGCCCTGTTCAGAGTGTTTGATTCTCGTTTTTGGTTCAGTTCTAAAGTCTGTCCGTCTGTCCTCACAGGAAGTGGAATCAGCTGCAGGACTGTCCAGCAGGATGAAGGGGGCTGGGGGAGTCGGAGGGGGGTGGCAACAGCAAGGGCAGTCAACCGGCCCCCCACCTCCACCTGGGGGTCAGTCAAAAACACAGGCTCGGTCCAAAATCACTCCCTTCTTCACTCGTTCACCATTTCCTTTTCAATGGAATGCTGCTGGGATGGAGCCATTTGGACAGATTCCTAGTCGCATATACTGTCACACACTGGAAGAACCTCAATATCTCAATAAATCATAAGCATGCATAATGAAGCAAACAGACTTCAGATCTGAAATTTGCTTCTGTGTTTGTGTCTCCACAGCTGTGAGAGTCCTTCCCGTGGGAGGCGTGATGTCACCTCCTGTTGGTGCCATGGCACCTGTAACACCTGGTTCGTATCAAGTGTGGAGAGAAATATGAGAAGAAAAAAAAGGGAAGAAAAACACCTCATCAAACAAAATTGTCATCCCTCCTTCCTGTTTGCTGTGTTTCTCCTCATCCAGATGCCCAGCAGGCTGTTTTGGCGCAGCAGCAGCAGGCGATCGTGAACCAGCAGGCCGTCATCATGGTAAACCCTCCGTCTGGATCCGCGTTTGTTCATTTGTTCCAGTGCTCTTTCTTTGGAATTAACTCGTCATCATCTTGTTTCTCAGGCCCAGCAGATGACCATGCAGGCCATGGCCATTATCAGCAGCCCAATGACGAGCCCCCCCACCTCCCCGATCATGAGCCCTCCCATGAGCCCCCTGCTCCACCACCCTCCCAGCCCGTACGCCGCCGACAGCCCCTACGCTGTCATACCCCCGAGTCCGTACGCCAACATCCCACCCAGCCCCTACGCCAACTTCACTCCCACTCCCTATGCTGCAGCAGACATCCCACCCAGGCACCCCTATCCTCCCTCTGCTCGACCGGAACAAACTCCATCGCAGCTTCAAGCTCAGCCTCCCGCGGAGCCTCGGCCTCACCCTCAGTCGAGCTACACCAAAACTAACAAAACTGAGCCAGCGCAGCCTCCAGCGAACGCTGCTGCACGGGTCAGTAACTCTGAGACGTGTGAGGTAACAGTCCAAGGAGACATACTTACATAATCAGTACTTTTTAAATTCATGAAAGATGTCATAGTTGTTGTAATCTCAAACAACAACAAGGAACGCTTCCTCAGGAACAATTGCAATCCACAAAACGAGATGCAGTTTAATTTTATATATATATTTTAAGAACTGTGTAGTCAGGATGATGAGCAAAAGCAGACCTACAACCTTTATTCAATCATTGAGATCAAGCTCTATTTTGCCACAAAGACATGAGGAAAGAAAAAGAAGCATAACCAGACAAAACAACTAACTGCATCAGTGACAATCACGTCACTGAATGAAAGTTTAAACCTTAAAGTTTAAGGTTTAAAATCGGTCACTGGGAAGAGAAATCTCCCATCAAAAATGTCCAAACAGAAGTAAAACTGGACTGGGGGGGGGGGGGGGGGGTCAATGCATGTGTGGCTCTTACTGCTAAAGGCAATGATTCGATATTTTGATTTCATATTTTTCAGTCACACAATTATTCTAGCTTTGAACATTAGGGTTTCAGAGCAACATGAAATTAATTTGTCCTCCGAACTTCACAGGAACATTTAAAACAACACAACAAGCCGATTCACAAAGCATGCTGAAAAAAATAAAGAACAACCATGTCGAATCGCAGATTACACATTTCTACTATCTGTAGCAAAGGAAATGTGCTGCAATCAAACAGGCCAGTGTAATGTTCCTTTTTTGATGTCTGCAAAGCCTTGATGCAAACTCTCTGTCCTCTCTGTGTGGCTTGTTCAGGTTCAGTCAGGTAAGGACAGCGTCCCTCGGAAGAAGGCTCCAGGCGTCCCCATGAACAAGGACACGCCAGTCAGAAAGTTTGGTAAGAGAGAGAGAGAGAACATGAGAGAGAGAGAGAGAACATGAGAGAGAGAGAGAACATGAGAGAGAGAGAGAGAGAACATGAGAGAGAGCGAGAGAGACAGAGAGAGAGAGAACATGAGAGAGAGAGAGAGAGAGAACATGAGAGAGAGAGAGAGAACATGAGAGAGAGAGAGAGAGAACATGAGAGAGAGAGAGAGAACATGAGAGAGAGAGAGAGAGTAAAAGAGAGAGAGAGAGAACATGAGAGAGAGAGAGAGAACATGAGAGAGAGAGAGAGAACATGAGAGAGAGAGAGAGAGAGAACATGAGAGAGAGCGAGAGAGACAGAGAGAGAGAGAACATGAGAGAGAGAGAGAGAGAACATGAGAGAGAGAGAGAACATGAGAGAGAGAGAGAGAGAGAGAACATGAGAGAGCGAGAGAGAGAGAGAGAGAGAGAGAACATGAGAGAGAGAGAGAGAACATGAGAGAGAGAGAGAGAACATGAGAGAGCGAGAGAGAGAGAGAGAGAGAGAACATGAGAGAGAGAGAGAGAACATGAGAGAGAGAGAGAGAGAGTCCCTTCAGCCCCTTTAACTAAAAGTCATCTTTAAGAGAGCTTTAGACAAGCGAGCATCTCTTATCAGCTGAAGTGTTCATTCATTTTCTTGTTGTGTGTGTGTGTGTGTGTGTGTGTGTGTGTGTGTGTGTGTGTGTGTGTGTGTGTGTGCTTGCTTTAGCCCCAGTGGTGACGTCTCTTCCGCTCCCTGCTGGAGAGGTGGTGAAGTACTCGGCTCGGACTTCAGATTACATCGTCCCCAGCCAAGATATACAAGGCATCTGAATTTAAACTCCTGGAAAATGTTGATGCCGCAGGCTTATAAGAGCAAAACTGAATCATAGATGATCATGTAGTCAATACACTTCTTTATTTCTTTATTTCTTGGTTGGTATTTGGATTTGAAACCATGACAGAAATATGTAAAGAGTAATCTACGTAATTCTCACATGGTTTGTGTTATTTTTTTAAAGACATCATCAAAAGGTACAACTCTCCACCTCCACCGGGAGACCTGCTGCTACATGAGAAGAGGTGAGGTCTCATAGAAACACACACATTTTAGCTTGTAAATACTGTAAAGCCCAGGCCACATCAAACCACCAACAGATAGCGGCCTGGATGTTATTGCTTGCAGTAAGCACACAGCACCAGAGTGATTGTATTCACACGCAATAAGCACAAACACACAGATTTAACACACTGCATTTGTTCTTGAGAAATCCTGCAAACTGTGATGTGTGACGTTCACACTGTGGATGTATTTAGGAGACTAGAGGGGAAGTTTAGGACCAAGCAAACCCCTCGTGATGAAGCTTTACAGATCCTCAAACCGCAGATGGACAACCCTCCTTTTCCACAGGTACACACACACACACACACACACACACACAAAAGTGCAAGAATACACAGGACGCAAGCAAAGAGATAAACGCTTGTAATGAGTCATGCAGGGTAACGTTTTTGTGTTTGTTCAGCCTAAACGTCCTGCTGTCCCCCCACCATCTGCAATGAAGGAGGCGGGATTCAAACCCACCAAGAGCACAAAGACAAAAGCTCCTGCTCGTCCTCTCCCTTTACCCCCTCGAGGTACTCACATTCACTCCACGTTTACACTCATCCACATATTCTAATCAATGCATGACTTTGCAGAGATGATGGTATCTCATGGCGCTTTCATTAAACCTCAGCGTGTTATTGTAAAGACTGATGATTGTGTTTTACCTCATGAGACATTGGGGCTGTCAAAATTGGCCAAAAATGACACTTGAATATTCCTTTTAAAAAACCCATGTTTGAACTATTGGAATATCTATTTTTTCTCTCTCTGCGGCTGAGTTCTCTGCCAGTATTACGGTTGTGCATTTTATTTAAATGCAATGAAAGTGATGTGTGACTCCCATCATGCATTGCGTTCAGTGCCACCCATGCTTGTGCTGCTTTTTCATTTCACAATTGAATCATTCAAATATATATTCAAATTTAGAATATGTATTGACAGCCCTATATGAAACGTTTTCAAAGCAATTTCTGAAAGTTGTAAAATGAGCCTATACGTTGTTTAAATCTGCTTGCAGTCTTTTCTTTAAGTCTTGCAGATCCAATGCAGCTAAGGTTAAGCACTCGCTAGTTCAGGGGTTACCAACCATTAACCAAGGAGAGCCAAGCACAGCATCAAAACTCCACTCACTGTGGGCACTTGAACTTAAAGCATTTGCATTTCTTTATAATACAGTTTTGTTGGAATAAGGACATTGAATAAAGTAAAGCTGAAGCATAACGTGACATATTTGTCGCAGTTTCTCGAGAGCTTCCTGTAGAGACCGAAACCATCCAGACGCAGCTTCATCAGAGAACCAATGAGGAGCACTACACCTACACCAATGTTCCCTGGAGATTGTACCTCAGGAAGGAGGTGAGCACTTACACAAAGACACGAACGCTAACACCGTGATCCACTGTCATAATATTTGCATTCTTTTCTCTTGTGAGTATTCTTCTTGCTTTTGCAGGTTTTTTATCCCAAAGACAGCTTCAACAATCCTCTGGTGCTAGACCTCATTTTCAAACAGGTAACTTAAGAGAGAGTTGAATTAATGCAGGATTAATGGATGTAACATCTGCAGATAAACGCATGTGTTTTAATCTACATTTAATCCAATGCTTTTCTTAATTTGTTCAAATCTTTTTTACCTCTCGCCAATTGCGCTCCATATCTTTACCTGACAGCAGAAAAAAAAAAATCATAGACAAATTATTTGTAACATCACCTCCCTGCTCCTCTGTTGTCTCCTGCAGATCGTGAACGACACTCTGTCAGAGGGGTGTGTTCGCATCACCCGGGATGAGAGGCATAAAATGAAGGCTCTTTTGGGTAGCCTGTCTGTTCTTCCCGCAGATATTTCCTCAGATCGCACGCTCTAATCCAAACACGTCTCGTTGACACTCATGAGTTCATGTGTCTGTTTGTGCGAATGACAGCTAAACACGGGGTTGAACAGAATATGGACCCGGTGGAGGAGCATGTGAAGAAAACAATCGTGTCGGCTGCCAGAGAAACCTGGGAAATATACTTCTCCCGTCTGTTCCCCGCATCGGTGAGGGCAGTAAATCCTGAGAGGATAATAATAATTACTGAGTGTGATATTTTCATTTTTATTCAACTTCTTTGTGTATGTGCGTGCAGGGTAGTGTAGGAACAGGTGTGCAGGTGTTGTCGGTGTCCCACAGCGGTATAAAGCTGTTAAAGACCGTAAAAAGCAACGCTGCAGCTCCAGACTACTTCAGAGTCCTTCGACCCTACACGTATGTGTCGTTTTTCATGTCTTTGTTTGCAAATTCTTTTTTCCATTACTTTTATCTTGTTTGGAGTTTTCAGAAATGTGTGTTTTTCAATTCAGAGTCAGTGTCAGGTGAGTTGTGAACCACAGACAAATACATCAAATTGTCTGGACTTTCCTCTGTTTATTTCATACTATTCAGGAGAAGATTGACGAGCCAATACTGGATTTTCAAAGCTGTATAATACCCAAATTTGAGAGTTTCTGTTTTGCAATATCTTTTTACCTATCAGCCAGCATAAACACTGATGGCGCTATATCTGAGAGAAGATAACATCAAGCAAATTTATCAGTCAAAGAGCAGTTTTTGTTCAAGCCTGTGGCTCAAAACATAAACATAAGAACTATATCCTCACCAGTCAAAAGATAAGATCACCATTTATATCAGATCAAAATATGGAGAGGAAAAAACAGCTTCTGTAAGAAAATGGCATCTTTGCAAAAAGGGAAACGATGGATTTAATAGAAATTGCGTACATTTACCATGTAGGTAATGTTGTATTTCTATTCTCAGATACTGTATTTATTCATTATAGTATTTCATCATTATTCATATTTGAGAACTAAATTTCTTTCTACCATTTCTGTAGCTTTGTTTCTTATAACAGTTGGGAGCTTTTGCGTTTTATTTTCATTTTTCCAGCTACGCAGACATCCTGTTTGTAACCATCCCGTCTGAAAACATGCTGGAGTTCAATCTGACCAACGAGAAACTGATCCTGTTCTCAGCCAAGGCACCGCAAGTCAAACATCTCATAGACACCTTCATCAATGAGATCAAAAAGGTACAGCACACACACACACACACACACACACACACACACACACACACACACACAGCTGACACGGCAAAAGGACTTTAGCAGTCTGTGGTGCTGTTGAAGTTATGATTTTACCTTAATGACTCGCCATGACCAATACCATAGGAGTTGACACAAACATTCATTTATTTGAAACTAACTAAACAACTAAAATGTCAAAACGTTATGAGGTGTGGCAGTCAGTGAGTCAGTAGGAGGAGTGTGTTTGCAGGAATGAAAGATGAGCGAGTGGAGTGTTGTGTGGTAAAAGAAAAAGACGGGAATGGGGGAGTATAGGGAGCACAGTCTCCTCTTTCTGTCTCCATCATGTAACATGTGGGGTGCTTAACGGATGACCCGACCACACACACTGCCATCTGCAACACAAAACACAGACTATTTCTCTTACTTCCTTCATCTGCACACACTCTATGCAAAAAGAAAACAACTAAAAACACGACAGTAACTGTGTATCCGCTTGTTTTTTGTTTGTTTTTCTCTTCCTTGCAGGACTCAGATTATGTGATAGCAGAGAGAAACTTTGTGACAGACGACCGCTCGATGCTCAACTTCCACAAAGGCGACGTCATCAGGCTGCAGGTTATGGACGGGCTGGAGAAGGGTGAGACACAACGGTGCATGTAATAGAAAACATGTCATCTAAAAAGTGGATCTTTGATCTGACCATTTGCGTGTGTGTGTGTGTGTGCGTGTGTGTGTGTGTGTGTGTGTGTGTGTGTGTGTCTCCTCCAGGTTACAGCTATGGCTGTGTGGTGAGGAAGAAGTTGGTGTTTTTGGAGGATCTGAAAAGAGACACTCAAGACTTTGGTGAGTGTTCATTAACATTTTTATCTGAAGCAAAATCATATCTATAAACTTTTTTTACGTGGTAACCAGATGTTAGCGCCATGGGCAAGGTCCAAAAATAAACGAGGCAGCCATTCAGACGGACAGCTTTGAGAGATTTTCTAACCTGAACTGTGTCCGTGTCCCCCGGAGGCGTGATAGTATCGCTATGCCGGGGAGAAATAGGTGCTGTGATGTTGACGGTGCCCTCAGCTTTTTCTAAATCCAATATTGTATCAGAAAATTATCTTTCAGATGGAAGATGGCGATGCAATTTGAAAAATATTGATTCATTGATTCTTGTCTTGAGGACGCAAAAGATGATCACAGATGAGGAGAAGTCCCGTCATTTCGTTAACAGATAAAAGAAAAGACAAACTCGGCGTGTGCTTGCACACACATTGTTGTAATTTACCTTTGACACATTTATCGTTTTCTTTGTACTCTGACATTTGGACCTCAAAACCGTTCTTAAATGAGCCTCACACAGCGCACTATGGCCAGGTTTTCTGAATTTGGATTCAACCTCCACCATACAATCCATCTGTCATCGTGTTTAATTGGGTAAAAAGGCTACATTTCTAAAGGTATGAACTAATAATATCAAATGTGAATGTAAGATCTGAGCTGCATTACACATTCGATTTTTCGTCAAGTATTAAAACCTCCGGAGATGTGAGGAGGACAGCTTGTGTTTGTGGATTCTTACTGTAAGTCACATTGTGAGGACAAACAGCTGGTCCCCACTTAAGGCGAGACTCTGCAGGCAAAAACATTTTTCATGCACAAAATAGACATTTAGATATTTAGATTAGACTAGTAGGAAGAAAACATCGAAAATGTATGTGTTTATTTTACTACACTGTCTATTTGCGTCTGTAGATTTCTCCTGAATTCACCGTAAGTTACTGTAAATACAGCACTGACATATTATCACCATATGAAGTTGATATGGCTGACATGTTAGCAAACAGTTGCATATGTACACATCCAGCACATACAGAGCAGCACTAGTTTTGATTCGGAGTTTTGTTTCTCGCCACCATAAGTCCAATATTACCTCCACTCTTAGCTCTGTTTTGGGTCTCCACAAACTCCTCGATGACAATGTCTGCTAAATGTTACACTATATTCCCCAGCTAGTTGCTATCTTCATCCGTCTGCTGTTTGGTGCTGTGAGATTATCAGTCCGTTTTTCTTCACGGTAAACAGTTGCGTGCTGCTGCTGGAAATGAAGTTGATGAAAAAGGTGAAAGTGAACCTAAACAGTAAAGCTGTGGGCCGGGAGACACTAAAGGCTGTGAGGAACTGGTGTAGTCAGGTGCTAATTCTCTGTGGATTCATCCCTCTGAGTGGCCCCTTACACACTCATTTCATGCATTGTTGCGGTGTTGTTGTCGTGGTTGTGGCAAAGGTTAGGGTTACCCTGCAGGGAGTTGATGCAAGTCAATACGAGTGACAGAAGTACCCATGTGTATAGTATCTATAATTAGACCAACGGCTGCAGTTTGTGCAGTTTGTGCCAGGCTATCAGCGTTGCAAGTGGGAGTTAAGTCTTATAAATGAGAGAGAAAAGCATGCAGATACAGATCTGACTTGTGGAAATGAAAAGCTGACCTGCTGTTAGAGGAAAGGCAGATAGTGATCATGACTTACAGCGGAGAGGCGGGTTGTTTAGAGGCACAAAGCAGGTGTGTGTCTGTGTGTTGGGTGTTGTAATCCCTCTGATCTGTGTGTGTCAGGTTGGAAGTTTGGTGCCGTGTTTGGCCGCTCCGGTGGGTTCCCGGCCGACTGCGTCCACCCCGTCGCTCCTCCCGACTTCCTGTCGCTGCCACTGGGCCGCACGGCCGAGCCTCGAGGAGGAGCGGGACAGTTCGCCGTGTCATCAGCCATCGCTGTGGCCGTGGCGTCCACCATGGCTGCGCATGAGATCGATCAAACGATCGAGGTACACAGGCACACATTCTCACATACGTTTTGTTGTGTCCGATTGTGTTTTTTTTTACTGACAATCTTTGATTTTCAGAAGGTTTCTCTTGACGGCTTTGCTGAAGGAGATCTGGATGAGAGGGCCCTGCAGGACAGTCAGTATGACATGTTGGAGTTCGCCAAGAAGTTCTTCAGACAGAGAACCAACGGGAAGGGGTGCGACACGGGGAACACACACTGAAATCATCACAAACATCACACAACACTGACCATTTAAAATCCACTGATGGAAAGTGACTAAATACATTTACTCAAGTACTGAACTTTTATGCTACAATTCTGAAGCGTTTGTCCTCTACTACATGACACTTCATACATACCGCTACATTTTTGAGTGACACATTGTAGTTTTTGTTCCACTACATTCATTTAACAGCTATAATTACTAGTTACTTTTTTAATTACACACAAAGCATATCATTAGTTTATAGAATATGATGCTCAACCGCATGTAAAGTAATTCAAATCAGCTCAACCTGAAGCAGTTGCAATATTAAAGTAGTTTTACATCGGTACTAATGATTGAATAAGAAAATACTAAACATTGACGCACCAATCTGCATAATGAGTACATGTAAATACATTTTGTCACTAATACTTCTGTACCTTTATTTTATTAAATTTTGAATGCGGGACTTTTACTTATAACGGATTCTTTTTATTGCAACCTTTAGTGGACTAAATTATCTCTGTCCTTCTTCCAACACTGTTTCAATTGAAATGCTGCACTTTGTGACTGATTTGTGTTCTTATTGATTCCCTGAAAAACAAAAGCAAGAACAGAGACTCCAGAGAGCCCACTGAAATGATCAAGTTCTCCAAGGTGCCTTTCTTCTCGCTAAAGCTTGAAATACTCTCATAAAATATGTCTGCTGTACGTCGTGTTGGGGTGTATTGAATTGTTTGCATGACACTCTTTCTTCTTTGCAGACTCCTCTGACTGAGTCTCTGATAGAGTTCACGGATCCAGCCATGAACAGAGTGGCAGCTGATCTCTTCCTGTGTAAGTTCTCACCTTCTCTCATCTCTCCTCTAATTACATCATCTTATTACATCATCTTATTACATTACTCTTATTACACCTGGGCTTAACCGATTCATCCTCGGTTAAAATAAGGCGTGTATCAGATTTTAAGTTCTCAAGTGTTGGATGTCTCTACAAAATATGTTACTAGATACTTCAATTATTGTTGACCTGTGTGAGTGAGTGTGTGTTTGTGTCCTGGTTGTGTACTTTGTATAGCGATGATGCGTTTCATGGGTGACTCTCCATCAAGGGGATTGACAGAACAGGAAGTGGTCAACACTGTTCTCAAGGTAAATACACACTGTGTTTTTTCTCTCTAAGGCTTCTATTTTCTCTTTGACAGTTTGCTGATGTGTGTATGTTGGTGTGTGTGTATGTTGGTGTGTGTGTGTGTGTGTGTCCTCCCCTCAGCTCATAGGAGAGTTCATCTTGATGAGGGATGAGGCTTACTGCCAACTTCTCAAACAGCTTACGGCTAACACCAGCTCCAAACCGTAAGTCCGCTTTTCCACATAAACAACGTACCCACAACAAACCAACCCACACTGCGCTCCTCTTTCTGTAATCCTCCGTGTGTGTGTGTGTGTGTGTGTGTGTGTGTGTGTGTGTGTGTGTGTGTGTGTGTGTGTGTGTGTGTGTGTGTGTGTGTGTGTGTGCTCTCTCGTGTCGTACAGTGATAGTTGCCAACGAGGCTGGAGGCTGCTGTACATCCTGACCGCTTTCCATCGCTGCTCTGAAGTCCTCAAGCCCTTCCTGCTGAAGAACCTGCAGCAGGCTTCTCGCAGCGCCGGCGCGCAGTATCAGGGTACTAAAACAGACACAATCACCAAGCGTAGGTCTGCTGTGCACATTAGCAGCGCCACCAGCATTGTAATGTTTCCATCAATGTGCTAGGCATCGCTAAAGCGTGTGAGCAGAACCTGAAGAAGACGTTCCAGTACGGCGGCCGCATTGTTCCACCCAACAGCATGGAGCTGAAGGCTGTGGTGGTCAGTGCTTCATTTTATCTATCTGCAGGGGTGGAGGAAGTATTCAGATCCATTACTTTAATAACAATACAGTGTAAAGATACTCCATAACTGATAAATGTCTGCCTCGATCCAAGTAGCAGTAGTATTGGCAGCAAAAAGAAAAGCACTCCTTATGCAGAATAGCCACATTTACATCCGTTATTGTATATATTATGTTAAAGTGGTAACATTATTGAAATAAACTGCACATTAATCTGGTAGGACAAGAACAATGATATTCAATTTTCCTTCTTATTGTCAACAAATCTCATGAAAAGATATAAATATAAATATATTGTCTGTGTATCCAAAGCTTATTCCTCTGTGCCACAGAGCTCCATTGTTGTCCAAATAACTATTAAAAACACATTAAGGAGACACACTGTGTGTCGTTTTCCTTCATTGCAATGAACGTGGGCACTGTAGCCTGAAAATAGCCCCCAAAAATACATTATTAAAGTCGTTTTTAAAGATATATTTAGGAACCACTGGGCTTTTGGATAAGTCTCTCAGAGTAGGGAAGAGACAGAAAGAAAACTATAGAATATCCCCATCCTTATCCTTCAACTACTTTATGGATTAATGTGTAGTTTAGTTTATAATGTGATGAATCATATCTTCCAAACTGATGCTCTATTTTACATGTAAAATCTTAAGGTGAAGCACAATTATCTGAAAGTTGCACAGCACATAAAAGCTTGGCTTAAATATAGTTACCCTCCACTGCGAGAGATATATGTAGGTTTATGTGTGTTAAGGTCCTGAAAGAATCAGCCATAGTCTGACATGTCCAGTGTATGTCCAGCATGTACGATATGAGTGTGTGTTTATACTTCCTCAGGCGGGACGTAGTTCAAAACGTCAGCTGTTTCTGTTTCCTGGAGGCATCGAACGTCATGTGAAAATCAAAACGTGCTCCGTAAGTGTCCAGCGAGCAGTTCAGCACCACTGGTGTCTACAAGGAGACGGCTGGGATGTTTCTTGCACGTGTGTTGATATATCGTTGTGTCTTTCAGGTTGCCCTGGAGGTGATTGAGGAGCTGTGTTATGAGATGGGTTTGCACAAATTGGAGGCCATGGAAGAATGTGCCATATTTTTAGTCACCAATAGAGGTGTGCTCGTCTTCTGCTTCTCTCTCTCTCTCACACATGAAACATTGCGTTAGTGCACAAAGTCAGTCTTCTCATCAGGGTCAGTGAAGCAGATCCGCTCACAGATCACATGTCAGACTGTTCTCTGGTTGCTAGCTGTGGGAGAAAGTCACACATGAGTCCACGAGTCCTTATTGGACCGCCAAGGCAAAATAACGACAGACGGCTCGATGTCACCTTTTCATAGCCGATGACGATGTCACCACACAGGGTCATCTTTCCTCTTCATTAGATGTTAATGTGCCATTCATTTTTCCTGATTAAACGCAGAAGCAGCTTTTGTTCTGGTTCCTGTTGCTGTGCACAACTATGTCATATTCCTTTGCACACCGCTCCTGCTGCTTCGGTCTTAAAACGTGTTCAGTGCTGAAAGCTCCAACGTTGATTTTGTCCCCTGAAGCATTAACACAGAACTCTTTGAATTCTGTTGTTGATTCCTCTCCTCCCGTAGCAGTAAATATCTCCACATGACAACAGCTGGCAGCTGCTGTTGCTCGTGTGCTATTCAAAAGCACAGCAGGTCACACGGCATGTGTCTACACAAGTATTAACATGACTTTTCAGGGTGTTTATGTCAGTAGTTTGTATTGGATTTAAACTAGTGTTTGCGTGAACTTGTCAGATTCTGATTGAACAAACAAATCCTTCATAATGACAAATATTTAAATGTGTCGTTTTAACTTCATCTTTAGACGATTATGCAAATCTCTGGGTAATAACGGTAATGTGTATGTGGGTGTGTTCAGGTCAGAACGTGCGGCCTCTGAACAAACACGAGTACATCCTGGATGTCGCGACGGAGGCCGAGGTAGTCGACACCAACTACAGCTTCTGGTTCAGACGAGTCGTCTGGACTCAACCGCTCAAGTTTGAGAATGAGCTCTGTGTCGCCATGCACTATAACCAGGTCAGACGGGCGGTGTTTCACATACACGGTGTGTGTTACCGACATGAGTGCACGTGTATGTGACTGTGTTTGTGTGTGTATTTAGATCCTGCCGGACTACCGTAAAGGCCTGCTTAACGTTCTTACACATGGGAAAGTGAGCGATCAACAGTTCCACCAGATCTCCAAACTGGCAGCTTTGCAGCACAGAGCCAAAGACATCGTCTTCATCCCCAGCATGTGAGAAAACAAACAATGTTTGCAATACAGCTTCTAGTTTCATTGATCAACTTTATTTAGTTGATCACTTTATCAATCATTTTTGCTTTGCCACTGGCAGGCTCAGATTGATAACATAAGTGTCTGACAACATTATGGAAAGGGCCCTGCAGAGAAATATAACGTTTTTCTTTACATTTTGCTTAATTCGGTCCGTCTGTTCACTCGGAGAAGTCTCGTTTTGAAAGTTACCCTTTAATACAGAGGGTTATGTATATATACATATATATATATATACAGACATCCACACACTATATTTCATCCATTCCCTCAAAGGTTTCCACAACACAGCCATTTAGCCCATCTTGTTTTATACACTCAACACAACCGCCATGCTTTTAATTGGCTCCAGAAGTTCTCCAGATTCTTGTTATGGCAATTAGAGCGATTAAATGATGTTTATCCATTATTTCAGGGTGCATTTAGCCTTCCCTGCTTCCCTGTTAACACCAATCCAAGTTCATTTTAACGTTGAACATGACCAAAATATAAAAGAGAAATTAGCATAAATTTCCCAACAAATATCCATTTTAACTGCAGGTTAATTATTTCAGGTAAATCAACCTTAAACAGAGCTTCCGTCTCAGCACATTCACTGGAGATGCACATCAGATTAATGGGCATGTGTGTATAGTGTATACTTTATCATCTATGTGTAATGTGAACAACATAAATAGTTGTGACAGTACAGCAACACTAAAGCTGCAATCGATGTTTTTCTACATTTTCCCTTCAGCACTGATGTTCAACAACCGCAGAGCAAGAAACTCATTGTTGAAGAGAGAATGCAGTCAATAGTTTTTGTGTTCATGGTGTGACAACTGAAAATAAATATTGTCCTTTAGTGCTCTTACTATTGTTATCAGTGTCTCTCTCTCCACACACACACACACACACACACACACACACACACACACACACACACACACACACACACACACACACACACACACACACACACACAGACAGAGAGCCGACAGCAGAACCGAAACAGCTCACTGAGTAAAATCATCCTGAGAAATGTTAAGAAATCACTGAGTGAAGCAGACTGCTGTTCATCTTCTTCTCTCCTCCAGACATGAACTATCAGAGTACATCGCCACAGCCCTGTTCAAGAAGCAGCCCCCCCAGCAGTGGGTTACCATGGTCACGCAGCACATGCAGCAAGTGCAGACCCTGAACCCGCACCAGGCCAGAGCACAGTTTATGGGTAAGATGTCCTGTGATCAGTGATTTTGGGCTGAACTGGTCAGTTTTTACAAACTGCATCTTCTGCGACTGGACTTCTCTACCGCTGTATGTGTAATACGGTCAAAAGCTCCAACTTAACCTTAAGTTGAGACAGTTTTGTCAGGTGTTGTTTCCAGAGTCAACAATGAACTGTGGAGTGCAATCGATCATTGGATTCATCTTCATGTTGACAGGAACAGTCATCTGCATTTAGATGTGAAGAAGAAATGTTAATGTGTACATTTGCACTTTTTGAAGGATATTGTCATAACACAGAAAGTATTTGTGTCTTAGTGAATTAGTTTTTTTCTTACATAATGTTGAGAGACAGATTAAACGAACTCGAAGCAGCAGAGGCCCAGATTCATTGACCTTTAGTCTCTAGTATTGGTAGAATCCTCAAAACAGAATCCTATATTTCCTATATTGCAACTCAATCTATGATTATGATAACATCACCAGGGAAATTTTGACAAATCCCCTCAAGAGCCACAGAAGACATTTACAACTTTGTTCTCAAGCAGAGTCAGACTCCTCGTGATGAATAAAGAGAAATCAATGTGTAAAATCTCTGCCCCTTTAAAAATGTGATTTTTGTCCAGTGTCCTTGAATCAATTCTGTGTCTTTGTGCGTGCAGGGCTGATCAGTGCATTCCCCATGTTCGGCTCCTCGTTCTTCTACGTCCAAAGCAGCAGCTCCACCACCTTCTACGCCCCCTGCATCATTGCTGTCAACCAACATGGCCTCCACTTCCTGCACAAAAATACACACGTAAGAGTAGAGCCACGTAGCACTTTCAGTAGACAGTTTTTTTTATACATGTGTATAATGCTTGGTCTCTTTCGGTGCAGGAGCTGATGGCAGTGGTCCCCCTGGTGGAGGTGCAGTCCAGCCGCACCCAGAGGCCCACTGCTGGAACGAGTTACCCGTATGTAGACCTGACCCTGGGGGACATGAACACACAGCGGGTCATTCAGCTACAGCTGGAGCAGGTATTACGCAAACACAGACAAGGACACTCTTCAGATCATTTGCAGTGGGTTGCTACGGTAGTGTGCTCATGTTGGCGGTGTTTGTCCACAGGGCCTGGAGTTGTGTCGAGTCATCGCCATGCAGGTGGAAAACATGATGTCCGTGCGGGAGAGGCGACTCACCCTGCCACCCAGCGAAATCACCATGTTATAGCACATGCCTTATTGCACACGCACACCGTCGTATGTACACACTAATGTAGATGAAACCCTTATAAATAGCCTACCTCTTCTTGCCTTCAGGCTAATATTATATGTGAATGCATAAGTGTACCCTGAAGTCAGTCTATTATACTGCATTAACTGAACTGCATACTGAAGACAGTGAAAAGTAAATATTATTTCATGTTTTTTTTAGGTTGATATCTTTATTGCACTTACTACTGTAGTTGTAATTGATTAAACATTAGAGATGTTTTTAAATGTACAGACTGTTAATTAAGCTTCACAGGCCTGTGCCCTGTCACAAAGTTTTATAACTGATATGTAATATGTTTTTTATGTTTTTCTATTTATACTGTTTGTTATAAAACTTGACAGTTGTTGCAATGTTAATGCATCACATTTCTTGTTTTGTAAAGAATATTTTGTCTAAATAAAATCAGCTATTTTAAAGGGAGGTATGAGCACTTCTGCTGTCTAATTGTTTAAATTATTAAACAAGTATTTTGTATGAAGAGGTATCAGTAAAAAATGCAACAACTGAATGTTTTGATATGAATGAAAATCAACAAAGCCTCTAAAATATTTATTTTAATGAACAGTGTCCCAGGCAAGGCTACAATCTTTTCATGATCCCAGAAAATTGTGAAAAATTGTGGAGCGTACACAGAGCCCATGGCAATGTCTTCAAATTGCTTGATTGCCTGATAAACAGTCTAAAAAGGTATTCAATTTCTGATACAAACAAAGGAATTATGATAAATGATTTCAAAATAATAAATTATGAAGCCTGTTGCTGAATAGTTGTTGAATTTATCATTTCGTAAATAGATTCAATATGCATAAACATATTTTAAAAATACATCATGTTTCAGTGTAACGTTACAGCACTTAGGTTTAATACTGGGTGAGTTATGGACATAAAATAGGCGTGTTTTAAAATATTCACAAACCTAAATAAGGTGTCTGTGATGATTTGTATCTACAGGATAAAACGTTTACTTAAAACATTAGTTTTTTACTTGAGATATCCAGCAGGGAATTTGTGCACAGAAATGTATATTTTACTATTAGTTATGCACAAATATTCAGGTACAAGTTGCACACATTTATCTTCACAGAATGAATTAAATATACATGAAGTTTATTATTATTAAAATAGATATCAACACAATAAATAACACGATAATAAATGACAACCTTAAATAAACATTGCGAACTTTATGGAAGTAAATAAGAGCTCAGTGGGACAAAATTAGCAGTCGCTTTGCGCGTGCCCTCTCAGCTCCAAAAATGGATTTACGCGTTTGCCCATCAGGTCACGTGACAGTGCCTCCCTCAAAGTGGCAGGTCAACACTGAGCATGCGCAGATCTGTGGCAGGTTACACGAGTTTATTTTCAGCCTTTTTTTTTGCTGGGGACGGGTTACAATGGTGTGAAGTGGCCGTGGTCAAAGCCTTGTTGCGAATATATAACAATGTTTTTCTTCAACTCTCGGAGTCAACCCGAGAGCGGAAACGTCTCCGGAGCACCGGGGTTTGGAATTTAACGGTGACATGTGAAATGTCGCTGCGTGGTTTGTCGGTATTTCCAGGCGGCAACGGACAGACCAAGCCAGGCTAGTTTTAAGCTAACGTTAGCTAGCTCGTAGCCAAGCAACTCGGATAGCGCTCGTTAGCCCTCTCCGCTGGCTAAGCGCGTGTTGTAGTGTCGGCGCAGTATTTGTCACAGCTCTGATTTGTTTGCACGCGCCTGGTAATATCATATAGGGATTGACACGTTCAACACCAGACTGTTGTTTCAGTGCGAAGCAACTTAGCGAATGTTAGCTACATGTGTGTGCTGGAGCGAGCGGTCCCTTAAGCTAGCGACGTCCACCATCAAAGACTCTCTTTGACATCGCAGCTAGTCTGTTCACATTAAACTGTCCGTTAAAACAGTGCTGAAAATGCGACGCTGATACATGCTAACCGTTAGCTTTAGTGGGTCACGTCGCACTTCATCGGTCATATTGTTTTTGGCTGACATGGCATCCAGCGGATACTCTGACCTGAGGGAGAAGCTCAAATCTATGACTCCACACAAAGACGAGGTAAAAAATAAATACGTGGACGTGGAGAGTAACGGCAGCGGAAAGGAGCGAAAGCGCAAGATCCGAGAGTCCGACGACGACGACTACGAGCACAGCGATGACAGCGTGGAGAGCCGGGAGCAGGAGGCCGGCCGGGTGAAGGGCAGCATCCTGCAGGAGAACATCTTCACACCGGAGGAGTGCGCCCTCATCGAGGAGAAGATCGACGACGTGGTTACCAAAGGGGAGGCTGGACTTTACCGTGAGCACACGGTGGACAGGGCGCCCCTCCGCAACAAGTACTTCTTCGGGGAGGGGTACACGTACGGATCCCAGCTGGAGAAGCGTGGACCGGGCCAGGAGAGGCTGTACCGCAAAGGAGAAGTGGACGTGATCCCGAGCTGGGTGCACGAGTTGGTGATCAAGCGCCTGGTGTCCAGTGGAGTGGTCCCGGAAGGGTTTGTCAACAGTGCGGTCATCAATGATTATCAACCGGGTGGCTGCATTGTGTCACACGTGGATCCTCTGCACATCTTTGCACGTCCCATCGTCTCGGTGTCCTTCTTCAGTGACAGCGCGCTCTGCTTCGGCTGTCGCTTCCAGTTCAAACCGATCCGGGTGTCGGAGCCGGTGTTCGTCCTGCCCGTGGGGAGAGGGAGTGTCACAGTGCTCAGGTGACTATGGCTGTTTGTCGCTGTCCTGCATTGATTGCATTACTGTTCAAAGTGTGGCTGAGGGCTGACAGCATCTTTCTCTCTCAGTGGCTATGCTGCTGATGACATCACCCACTGCATCCGCCCACAAGACATCAAGGCACGTCGTGCAGTGATCATCCTTAGAAAGTGAGTCAACGTACTATTTATTAAAAAGTCATTATTATTATTGCAGGAAATCTCTCTCTCTCTCTCTCTCTGATCGTTGTTTGAACTGCTGCTCCCTCCTCTGTTTGCCAGGACCCGACCAGATGCTCCTCGAGTGGACTCTGAAAGTGCTTTTTCTGTCGTCGAGAGACCTGCTCCCCTGAAAGCCAAACGCTCTTATCGTCGCAGAGCAGATGCTGATGCTGCTCACAGGTATACAGACACGCATACTGACACGGCAAATGTCTTCATGGGTCCAATCAAAACAGACCTGTGGAAAACCTACTATATTTGCATGGACTAACTGCTAAAAAGATTGTCCTGATCTGAAGGGGGTGTTAGGACAGTCAGTGGGTCAGTCAATCTGACAAACAGACCAGAGGATAGTTACACCTCATATTAAGAGCCACTTAGCAAACATCAGAGGAAAGATGATATTGGCCTTATTTAGCTTCAGGGAACATACCACCAACACTGTCGGCAACATGATGCACAACCTCTTAACGAGCAGTCGTGGTCAAAAAGAATAACAAAAAAAGTCCCCAGGTTTTTCCGGCATAAAGTTGAACCAGGCTCAACATTTGCAGGAATGCAATGCCGCTTCATCCGACAAGGCGCCGCATCGGCCAATCAAATACGTTCAAGCGCCTGTCCCTGGTTGATTGTTCTGAGATGCCGTATTTCTACTGCTTGCCTCAAGATCGTTGCATCAAAAGACAAGCAGTAAAATGTAGAGCACTAGAGTCCTTCCTCATTGCATCATAATCACTGTGAAGTGTTTTGACATCTGACAAGCCTCCAAACTCGTAGATCCGTTTCTGTAATTGTATTTGCATAATCATATTTCCTCCTCTCACTGGGACCTGAAACTAACCCAACAACACATAAACAGCCCTGGACATGTTGCTAATGTAGGGCTGCTTTCAGTCCGCTCACTGAGATGTATCGACATACTGACCCCAGACCCAGTTAGACTGAATATAATTTGCACACAGCCCAAATCAGATCATGGATCGGGTCTTTGTTATTGGGAACCATGATGACCTTTTTAAAGTCAATGACAACACGACACAACCCTGAAAGGAATGCAGTCAGATTAACACAAAGACTGCAGTGTGGCAGCACAAAGTAAAACATGTGCGTCTTGTTTCGCCTTTTAAGATAACAGTCATAGATTTATTCTCAGTCGTTCAGATCTTATGCACAAAATCAATTGAATAAACTATGAAAGAGCCCATTTTAAACTAATTCAAACTATGCGGTGCGACCGGTTCAAACGTTCAACCACAGTAATAATCATCATAGGAATTAAAAAATAATCCCAATTTAACATCCTGACATTCAATGCTTGTGCACTGTCGTACTTTATAAAACAGGCAGCTTTTAATAACGTTTAATGATGAGATTAATGAGAGAATGTATCGTGGATTCACTGCGAGAAGCGGGGGCGAGCGTCCCTCGCGCCAACAATGGTCATTAATTAAGACTTCAAAGGCAAAATCATTTTAAATCCATCAGTGATGCAGCTTGTGAAAGAACAGACAACCCTTCTATCTGGATATCATAACATTTTTCACTCACTCACACACAAGTAAATGTGCTTTCATGTCTGAATGAAGCCATGAGGAACATTAGCTGAACAGTCACCAGTGTTTGAATGACAAAAAGCCATCACTTAAGCTGATCAATGAAGCCAGTAATGTTGCATGTTACATAATGTTGCACATGTCTGAAAAGAGCGCAAGACATGCATCTGCACTGACAGCTGAGACTGTCGCAACGTTCTAATGTGTTCCTGTTGAACAGGCGTCATGTGATGTTTATTAATGAAGATCCAAACCTGACTTGGGCTCTTAATGTTTGTCCTCCGCCAGGCCGCGGGTGCTCGAGATGGACAAAGAGGAGAACAGACGTCCGTCAAACTCCCATCACCGTCGTCACAGCATCAGCTCCGAGAGCTACTGGAGACGCGGTCAAGACTCCGACAAACACCGGGAGAGTTCAGATCGCAAAGTCAAAATGAGACGCCACTGAGCACTTCTCCGTCACACATGTATACATATAAATATATCTTTTATGTATTTCAATATTGTAACATTCTTTGATCAGTTGTCATTTTTTTCGCTCCTGTTTTAGTCCGGCACATGGAGCACAGTCGTTGTCTGCATTTTGGTTTGAGTCTGGATGAGTTTGAGTGCGTTATTTGTTTCCGGCAGACGAAGCTGCTACAAAGGTCCGAACCTCAACTTACTAACTCCAGTTAAAACACCTTTAATTGAACATTTCTTGTTTCTATGTCCATAGATACTTCAGAATGGCATGTATTTTTTGTAACCAAGATGTACAGACCACAAGAGCTTAAAAAAAAAAAACATGTATGTGTGGATTTGTACAAAAGAAAACCTAACTTCTTATAACGTACAACACTTTTGTATAGTCTTTGATTGGGGAAACTTTTCTGCAGGAAGAAACATTTGCTTTTTTTGCCAACCACATTTCTGCTCCTTACCTTTCCTGTGCCATCCCAGATCTTAGTTCACTAAAGCCTCCCTGTCGCAAGCAACTGGCAGATGTGCAGAAATGCTTTCTGTGTTATGATTTGATTCTGCTGTACGGCTCATCTTGGTGGAGGTTACAATGTGGTGCGTCAACTAAACTGACTTTTATGGAGTGATTTAAAAACCTCAGGCCTTGTTTTACACTCCTGTTTGTTTGAAGTTGCTTACCTTGTAAACTGACAGAGGCCATGTTATTGCTGATCTGTATTAAATCTCATTTTTCCTCATTTACATTGGTGATGTTTGGATCAGACAGAACGACACCAGCCCTATAATGTCTTGTTGAATGTCTGTCTAGACACGTGGCGGAGAAGGAACTCTATATCCGTATCTGTCCGTGAGATTAGCTGTGTAAACACACATTTGTTTTCTCCCAGTCCGCCATATTTGGCTGAGGCGCTTAATAGCTCACTGGTAGGTTAGTCTGGAGTTACACATGAACAAAAATAAACCTTGGTTCAAAGGAGAAATTACTTTCTAAAAGCAGGTTGGAGTTTTGACCATGGTTTTCTGAAGCTCTGCTACAGTCGTGAACTTCAATATGATCGCAAAAGTTATAGTCTGCTGGAGGCAAATACTGCGGCTCTTCAAACAGTGGGACACAGTGGTGGCTTCATGGTGTCACTGGTCAGGTGGAGGAACAACAGTGTGTCTCATGTTTAAATGATCACGCAAATAACTGGACATGGCATTGATGTACTCTGTCTCGAGATCGGTCAAAATTTTACAGGGTCTCAGAGGAATTAGGATTTTATTTCTAGATCACAACGGTGGGGGTATCGCTAAACTCTGTGGATTGTTAATTGTTAATATAATTTCTGTGATTGCTTATAAAAAACAAAGGAAAATTCCCCCACGCAAAATTCTCCTCTGCCATGCCTTTTGATAAGTTTATCAAGACATTTCTCATGTTCACTTATACATCCACACACACAGTATGTCCGGCAAAAAAAGAGGTGAATGAAGCTTAATCTTCATGTGAGTTCTGTTTAGTTTATTATGGGAATGTGAATCCTTCAGATGAATTTGAGGACTGCCTCTGTGGTTTGCATGTTTTACGTTCTAGCTGAGGTGTGTGATGCATTGTGGGACTTGCACTGGTCTTGGTCTTGACTCGGTCTCAACCCCTTAAAAGTCTTGGTCTCGGTACACTCTGGTGTTGTTCAAGACTTCTCAATTAGAATATAATTTCGATATAAAAACAATACAGTAGATACTGTATGTTATTCCAGGCATGTTCTAGGTTTTCTGTCCACCTTGGTGAATGTTTTGTCGGGCCACTTTGAGCAGGAAGGTACACTGTTGGAGAAGTCATGTCGTCATCCTCATTAAAATCTGTTTTTTTGCTTTGGAATATTTGTTTTATTGATTGATGTTAATTTGCATTTCTAGGATCATATTAGTTAAGTGGTGATTTTCACTCAAGGTAGGAAGTCAAAGGGAAAACTAATTTGGACCTTTGCTATTCAATTTCTGTATTTTCCCAATAATTCCTGAATCTGTATATAAGTTTGTATATTATGCATCCTCGATATTTCCAGAAAATTATTTATAATTCAATAAATAAAATCTGTAAAATCGATCAGCTTTTGCATGTTTTGAATTGTACAATCAAAGGTAACATGAACTCTGAAGCCCCACGTTCATTTATTTTTCCTTTTTCAAATTTAATAAGATCAAGTCTTGGAATCAAACGCATAAAGAGATTTGACTTAACTGTCGGGTCATAAAAATAATTTGAGTTTTTGACTTCAAACGAAGAACGATTGGCAATCAAATCAATCGACAGCATGTTTGGAAAAGAGTTTCTGAGATAAGAGGTTTAAAGTTCATTCTTGACCTTGGAAAAGCTGTTTTAGTTTGTCCAAAAGTTTACATGTCGAAGACGAAGTGATATAATCAAAAGCACTGAAACAGTTACTAAATGGCATTATTCCAACATTTACTGCAGTAAAAGTAGCAATACCACGCTATTAAAACTACAAGTCCACTACAAGTAAAGTGCATTCAAAATTTAAGCTAGGTAAATGTAAAGACATAAAAGTAAAAGTACTCATAGTGGCAGCTGTCAGTGTTATGCTATTACATTATTGAGTCACTATAATTGATGTATGAATATGTAAGTTGTGCTTTAATGTTGCCTTTTTCTAGTCATTTTAACTACTCTATATATACTTTTGGCATTTTAATCTGTAACAATGGATCATATTTTATGAACTTGTTTTGTTTGCAAAATTTTAATTTAAAAAGTAGTTTACAGCTTTCTTAAATAAATGTAGGGAAGTGAAAAAGTACAATATTTTATAGTTTAAGTATCACAACATGGAAATAAAAAGCACAACACAAGTATCTTGAAATTTCAGTAAAACCATTTAGTAACTTTTCATGCTACATAGAACTTATTTTCGAGTTCCTGGTGTAATAAATCGGTGTTGGGTGTTCCTTCTTCTTCTGGGGCGCCGCTGCTCCCTACCGCAATTAAAGAGGAGAAGAAGAAGACAGCAGCTGTTAGCTAGCTAGCTGGTTGAGCTATGTTTACTTTATGTCCGTGAACAATAGAAAGTAACTTCACGCGTTGTTGTTGAAAAGCATTGAAATACGTATTTGATCAAAACACTAATGGTGTGGAGTCGGACTGTTGTATTTATCTCCGCGCTGAGTGGTAAGTGTACTTAAAGAGTAGTGAAGGAGACAGCTGGCTGTCACTGACTGCTAATGTATGCTAGCTAGCTAAGTTAGCTGGCTAGCTTTACGAATGGACGTCAGTTGCTCTCAGGAGTTGACAGCAGTTTGTCTGTCTGCTGTGTATCTCCGTGCTACTAAACGTAGTCGGTCGATTGATCGTGTATGTTAGCTAGATGGACATTTTGTCGTGTTACGTTAACAGCTGTCACGTTGCTAATATCTGGCGTTAACGTTAGCTACACCTGTAGGCTGTATTAAAACACTGGAGAGGATGCCAGTACGTAAATGATAAACTCAACATGTCAGCATTCCAGCCACGAGGTTTACATGCAGTTATACTGCAAGATACATTTTAGAAATCATTTGTTAAAGGTCTGTGTGTAGGAGAAGCCAGAATGCTCTGCAGTGTTCTGATGCATGTTACTAACTTGCCTTTGTTGTATAGCAGTGCTGCCACCTTTGGTCAGTACAGTACACCACAAACACAAAAGAAAACTTTACAAACTAAGTATTTTCATTTGTACTGCCTGTCCCGTCACTTACAGGAGCAGCCTGGTGGTATATGATGTTGCTCATGCTACAAATCTTCCACCGTATTATCAGTTGCTCCATTTTGTGTGCAGCTATAATCAGCCCAACCAAAACCTGTCAACATCAGGAATTCTTTGATGGTAATGTAGCTAACAGGAAACGTTGAAAGTGTCCCATCAGGGCTGAACATGCTGCAGACACCTGTTGAGCTGTGCCCTGACGAGGAAGGCTCTTATATGTTTGACCCAGCTGGTCTGACTCCAGCGTGTATTGGCTCTATAAATAGAGCATGTCTCCATTCCTGGGCTCCTGTACCTCTGGCAAAAAAAAGAGAGGAGACACACTCCTTGGAAATAGTTTAGAGTCATGTCATGTGGCTACTTCTGGATATCAGGTGCCTGCAGCTAAATAAGATAAGCACAGTGCATGCGTTAAAAACATTTTCAAACTAAAAGTATATTTATATCTTGGTCACGTATCCGTTTCTACAGGTTATTGGTCAAATCATTTTTTTCCCCCATTATTAACAACCTCACCCGTTGCTTTAGCTGTGAGAAACATTGCACTTGATCTCAGGTCTTATAGTCAGACAGGCAGCTGTTCTACCAATGAAGAAATGTCACAGGAAACATTTTGATCTGTCAATGGTGCCGGCATTCTATGTGGCTCACTGGAAATGCTCAATGAGACACTACAATGGAACTGAACCATTGTTAATGTTATTAATTACAGTTGTGATATTCCTACTAAAGGCCATCAACTTCTCTGGCACAGAAGCAGCCACGAGAAACGAACCAACAGCTCGGTTCAGCCTCTTTTTATTAGTAGAGTGCTGCATGAATAATGGAACAGTTGTACAAATTACTCGTTACTTTTATTTCCATAGCCTAATATCACTAATGTGTCTCAAGGGGATTTACAATCCATACAGCATAAAATAATATTTTTGAAACGATAATAGATAAATCGTCCATGTAAACTGCATTACTTAATACATCAGGGACTTTATTAAAAATACACTTAAAAGCATTCATTTGTTTCTATGACGGGAGCACGATGTGTCCACAGGAAGCTGTTTGGTTTCTCTATCATTCAATAACAAGTTATAACTGTTTATTAAAGTCTTTGGATATTGTTTTCAGGAAGATTAAAACATGATTATTGATCATGATTAATACTCTGTGGATCCACTGATGTAAGCTAAAACTACAGACATACAGAGGTGACAAATTAAAGAAAAGAGTGAAACAAAGGAAGGTTTTTCTGCCACCTTAAGTCGACAGAGGAGCTTCACTACTTTGGCATAGATTCTCCAAGTGAAGCTGCTCTGTAGGGATGCTTCCTCCAAAAGATATTCCATCATTTGGTGATTTGAAGAGGGGGAGAGTGCTTTCTCTAACACGTTGGTCCAAAACCTTTTTAAGTGTTCACTTGAGTTGAGATCTGATCATTCTCATTCTATGATTTACGGGTTTTTGTGCCAGTTATTAAGTTTGCATTTGTTTTTTTCTCCGCTTATTCATCCAGGTTTTTACTCACTATACTTTTTCACCTGTCAGCACATCTTGAAACATTATCCTGCTGCACATCCTGACAGTTTATCTCACGGGTTGTTCTGACTTCTTGACATTCATGTGGTTGTGCAGCTCCATCCCGTGATTTCTAGAGATCCAGACTGCTGCAGGTGGAGTTCATTTTCCCTCTTCCTGACAGTTATGTCTCGTTCCTCTCTGCCCACTTGAATTTATGTGATGCGTTCTCCTCTCCCAAGGCTAACCGCACAAAAAAGAAAAAAAGAGGAAGCGATGAACTTCCAGGGCAGTCGGAGGCGAGGAGAGGATGGCATCGCCGTGGTGATTGATTTCCTGCTGTCTAATGCCCAGCTGGTTCTGGGACTCGGGGGGGCGGCCGTGCTTGGAATCGCTACACTGGCAGTGAAACGGGTGAGTGTGTTTTTACAGGTTGCTGGTACCACATCACTGAGTCATTCATAGAAACTCTTCAATCATTACTGCAAAGATATCGACCTGGGCAAAAAAGAGCTGTAAAGCCCTGGATTCTCCATGAATCTTTAATGCACAAGTGCTTTGCTGGCACTCAAAAAACGAGTGTGTCCATTGAGTTGTATTTGATAAATTGTCAGTTCATCCTCCAGCTGTTTCTTTAATTTAAGCGTGATTTGCTGGCAAGTACATACAGACTATAAAGCTAAAACTACTCATTCAGATCAGGATACTGTGTGTTAAATTGATTGCTGTTTTGGGAATTAATCAAAAATGACGGTCCTGTCTGAGGTTGCACGAGGCTGAGGTTGTCTTTGAGCCTCCTCAATCTAAATTGGCTTACCTGCGGGTCATGGCCGTGTTTTGCACTCCGCACCATCAGTCATGCAGTGCAGCCTGGCTGTGATGATGAGTGTTTGTGTTTAGCTGATAGAGCGTGCGGGCCGTGCCGCTGATGAGGATGAAAAGGTGAAGCGGAAGATGGCCGAGAGCTGGGAGGAGTTGAGTTTGGTGTCTGCCTCCCCCACGATGATCAAGAAGGGCATAGAGGGCGTGGTGATGAAACATGTCGCCAAGGCAGCCAGACAGCAGAAAGGTATGCGCTACATCCCAGCAACCGAACGCAAAGGAGACGCACACAAACATCACAAATACATGGAGGTGTTTACTCTCATCATCATTGCGGCCCTCTGATACTACTTGACAGCCGTTTTGATCTCTTTCTCAATCAGCTGACCTTTCACAACAGCCTCAGACGTCTTCTCCGGAGGAGCCGCCTAAACCCGAGTCCAAGTCCAAGAGACTCCAGCCGTGCGTCCTCAGTTTGCAGGTACGCTCTGACATGTTCGCCTCTGAGCTCTTGAAGGCATAGATTATGCATTCAGTCTTAGCAGCTGCTGTAAAAGCTCTGCTCGGTGTTGGCTCATTCATTTGTGCGTGTGTAACATGTTTTTTTTTTTAAAGCGCAGTGCTTAGGGGATACGCATTGTTATGCACTGGTTAGGCTGCACAGAGCCCCGGGAGCCCTGCATAATCACAGCACTGCGTGTGCGCTTGTGCGCTGGCTGTATATAGGAAGTCAAACAAGCATGAAAGCAGCTTTGAGTTGGTGTGCAGAACGCCCACATAAGCAGAACTGTTGTGGATTGTTCTGTATGAGCTGCATGAAACAATTTGTTCAGTAAATGTTAGCAGAGCAGATGCGAACGCCTGACTGGACATAAGAGGGGATTTGAAGCAATGGGATTTGCCTTTTTAAAGAAAGCTTATGCAAATTGTTTTATGAATAGTTGCATATCTTAATTTTCTATTCTGCATCCCAGGAACAATGCTTTTTACAATAAATACTGGGAAGTAAAAAGCCAGTATTTGTAATTTAAATGACTTGTTTCTGAAAAGGTACCACAATACCATTGTTTCAGATGCTTCTTGGGTCCAGTTTAGCCGTGAATATAGGGCTTTAATACGCTTTAAGCTGTTAATGCAGTAACTACACTTGTTCGACCTTCTTTAAATGCTTCTTTAACAGCAGTAACAGAAAACACACAGCATTGTTCTGCTGCTGTTTGCTACTTATCTTCATCGCCGCAACTTAACTGGCAAAGCATCATCCTGTCAGAGTTCTTAAACATTGAAAAATGTTTTTTTTAACCCTTTCAGATCACATCCTGGTCATATTGTGCACCTATATATGTATGCGAAAAAAAGACCAAAAAATATTATTATTATATTTTTTTATATCAAAATCCAATCCTATTTTCTTCCTGTTAAACAAAATATGAGGTGTGTTTACGTAAGCTATAGTACCAATCAATTTCAACCAACAATACTATGACAGCCATCCATCAATCATTTGGCAGCTTTTAGGACGTTGGAGGTGTGTGTGGAGCCACAGTCCGATGTAGCTCCTTTTATAGCCGTCCAATGAAATGCCAAGGATTTGATTTAAGCCCCTCTGCTCTGATAACTGTACACCGCTCAAACGTTCTGTTTCACTTGGGAATACGCCCGAGCACAGAAGCGAAAGACGCTCTAACTTTAAGTACGCTGAGAGGCACAAAACAACCGTACATATTCTATTACTCAAGAGACCGCTGTGTGCTTTCCCAGTGAAAGTGTAAAAACATCAAAACTGTTTTTGTTACCTTCGTGTTTCGAGTTGTTCTCTCGGCATCACTGTGTTTGTGCCTCTCTGAAGGGTGCACATGCGTGCACATAGTACGGTAGTTTTCTGCCTGAGCTCTGTGTCGTTGGTAAACTGTATGACATGTGTGTAGGAGCGCCTGCAGCAGTACTACCACACGAGGGCGGCTCTAGCTCCAGATGAGGTCCGGAGGGCTCAGTCTCTAGCTGTGGACATCTGCACTGAGATCCAGGCCTTTTTGCACAGCCGCCTTCCTGACATGCCCCTCGGAGAAATGAGCCTCGGAGGTTCTCTACTGGATGACCTGCAGGTACACGCACTGTATTCCTTCTTCTTTTCCCCTTTGTGTTGTTGTATAGCAAGGTGTGAGATGAATAATACCACCTGTGTTTATCTCTGTGTGTGTGTGTGTGCGTGTAGGTGGTCAGTGCGGACCATGCGTGTCTGCTGGTGCCTCTACAGCTGGAAGCCTCTCTGTGGCGCCTCATCCCGGGAGAGGAAACGCTGCTCACACACCCGCTGCACTGGATGGTCCGACGGGTCAATCTGGAATATTTTCCCAGAGGACTCAGCTACTGGGACAGGTGATCGTACACTGATAACCCAAATATTTTGAATTCGTCAAGCAGCACTGTTGGGTGTTTCTTTCTATTTAAATAGAGCAGGGCTGTTTGTGTAACTAGTAGATTTTTACTGCTCATTTGCAACAATTGTGTTGTTTTTTTTACTACAAATAATGCAAAGTGATTGTCAGGAAAATTATTGTATTGCATCTCTTTCTTAACCAAAACTAGACCCGCAACTAACTATTATTGTCCTTATCAGGGCAGAAGGTGACCTCTTTCAACTGTTTAGTTTTGTTTGACCAAAAGTCCCAAAATATTCAGTTCACAACGAAGTATGACAAAGAAAAAGCAGCAAATCATTGAGAGGCTGGAATCAGAATCTGGACATTTTTCACTATTTTTATTTGAAAAATGAAACAATTAATCACATCAAATTCACTAATTGTTTCAACTAAAACGAACCCTTTTTAGTAAGTAAAGTTCTATTTCACATTTACATAACATACATTCCCAGACAGGATCCTTAAAAAGCCGTAATAAATACACTCAATCAGATTGAAATGTGTAATATAAGAGGTCACTGATTTTCAGCCAACATAAATTAAGTATAAAATGAGACGCTGTCTTTTTAAATCAGCCTTTGTAACTTATATTGAAAAATGGGTGTTAGATTGAGCCCTTCAGTAAAGCAGTCTGTCTCTGTGTCTTGTAGGTACCTGGTGGGTGGTTACCTGTCTGCAGAAGCGGTTGTGAACATGTTTAGTAAAGCTGTCATGGAGACTATAAACTGGCTGTCCATCAGCAGCACTCTGGACTGTCTCGTCAGACCTGTACAGGGAGGACCAGACCTGAGACTGGAGATCCGGTGTGTGTCCGTCCCTTTTATTGTTGTTTTTTGTGTGCTCGGTTTTATTAGTTCACTCGGCTGTTCACTCCTAAAGAACAATGCTGTAGATTCACAGGTTATCCAGTTATCTGTCGCTAAAATGGCTCCCTAATGCGCAAACAGCCTTCCCACAGTCCTGCACGTTTAAGTATCAAGAAGGCAACTAAATAGAAGTCGGGAATGACCAGAATGCCAATAGAAAAAGGTTCTATAATTTATGAAAAATGGCTCAAATCACTGTGTAATGTGAACAGAGGTTTGCCTTCAGGGCTTTCTGCCAGAACTCTCCCTCGGATTAGGCAACAAGCCGACATAATTAGGTTTAGGACAATATCATGTTTTGGGTTAAAATCAACTCTTGGCAGAAAGCCCAGAAGGCAAACGTTTCCCGTGTGTGAACCGTCCCAAAGACTCATTGTTTGGGTTTTGCTGGCCACAACTTAAGTGTTTTGGTTCACTCCCACCGCTTTAACGAAAAGGCTTTGACAAACCCCCCTTTGTACACACACAGGTGTGATGTTTGTGTGTGTTAAACTCGATGCACTCGCTCTCCCTGATGGACTTTTGTCCTGTTGTGATCCTTCAGGTCTGGGAATGAAGATGGGGCAGAGAGCAGTGATCCGCCGCTGTTCATCTCCATGCTGCCTCTGCTGAGGGAGGACGACGTGGTTCTGACTGCCCAGCCGGAGCTCACCTCTCCCTGGGTCAATGCCTGGCACCTGTCTCTCTACCCGTGGGAGAACCGGCGACTGACTCGGCTCGACGCCGCCGACGACGGATGCCGCCGGCACGCGCTTAAAATCCTCAAGGCGGTGTGCAGACTGAACCCGTCCCTGCGGCCGCTCGGAGCCGCCCCGCTGGCCAATCTCGTCCTGCGCCTCAGTGACAGTGAAAGCGACTGGTCCGAGATCAGCCTGGATGTGAGATTCCAGCAGTGTATTGCAGAGCTGATTGGCTACCTGGAACAAGGGGCGTTACACAGTTACTTCAAGCCAGCTGTCAATCTGCTGAGCGGCTTGTCAGAGGACCAGGTGGACCAGATGGGTTTCATGCTGTACTGCGCTGTGTCAGAGCCTGAAATACTGCTTATATAACTGTCTGCACGCGCGGCATCTTTCTAGCTCTGACACACACACACACACACAGATCAACTGAGTAATCTGTTATCGGTCACAATGTTTGGTTCAAGGCGAAGACGTCGTGTTCTTCCCACCTCGGACTGACGTTGATTGGCTCCTCCGTCCTGCTTTTGATGCAAGAATACAGAATGGCAGCATGCACCACACTGGAGGAGGAGATGCACAGAGAGACGACATCTAAAAGTGATGATCGGGCGAAACAACCCACTCAGAGGAAAGGACACGTGCCAAGGAAAAGGAGCTGAGGAAAGTGTTTATCACCATAATTGACATGTTGCTTCAGGATGTGCCTGATCAGAACACCACAGCCACCAAAGTCTGCATTTACGTTTGAACGATTGTTTTTTTCCACAGCGTGGCCACATGCAGCTCAGTATTTGAATCACCAGCAGAGGACAGTGTATTGCCTCTAACTGATAGCGTGTGCAGTATTTTCCTAAATCTCCTTTAACATAATCTAACTTTGCAGAAAACAAATGACCTGCTTAACACCAACGGGTTGTAATGCACTTATAGAAGCATTCGGTCTGTCTAACCTATTTAACACAAAGGGTATATTTTGTCATACTGGGGGTTAAGGTGTGCAGTATTTTGTGTGTCCTGTTTGGTGTTCAGTCTGTTGCCAATCTTATGTGGGTTAACTAACCCTTTAAATGATGATTAAAGTTGCCTAATAATTGTATGCTGCTGCTTTTAAATACCGTATGAATGTTGTGGCCATTTCTTGCGTTCTTGCCGAGTGATTGAGAAATAGATATTCTGTGATCGAACTGTCAAACTGCAAATAATAATTAAAGCATTTGTTTATATTCTTGCTCAGTTGCCCTGAAATGTTTCCGTTCTAACTTTTAAAACCGACTGTCGCAAAGATAAGTGTCAGTGTGAAGCTTTTTCATGCACCTTTTGTTTATCGGCGTCGGTGGCTAACGGCTGCAGAGAGTCTCTACACTCTGTGCATTTAAATACAGCAGAAGCTAGAATGTCTTCTAGAGTTGCTGTGTTTTTAGTGTAGAAATCTCTCGGACCGTGTTTACCTTCTGAGCTTTCATATTTTCACAGAATAAGGAATGTGGATTTGCAATCGCATAGACGAGTGATCCCTTCAGGGCCAAAGGAGGCGAGGTGACGGTGACAAGTAATGTTTTAATTGTACCATATGGTCATTGTGGAGATTGTATTATTGAAGACATACTTAAAGAAATGTGGAACTGTGATGAAATGTATCACAATTGTTTGCCAGATATCAGATAACATTTGACTACCTGTATGTAATCTTGAATTCATTACTTTAGCTGTATGCGGTGCATGTTGTTCACTGTTGACGCCCGTTTTCAGTGCAGCAGCAGAGACCCCGAGAACTCCATCACTGTAGAAATGAGGAAAGCCCCTCGGACAAGGAGTCCACCTTTCAACATCATGAGTAACGGACTCATCTTTCTTCATCACTGGCCTCGTGCTGTCGCAACGAGAGGGAAAACATTGAGTTCTTCATGCAGCTGGTGTCATAGTCTCAGGCGTTTGCATATCTTCTTTTGTTCTAAATGAAATAAACAGCAGGGTGAGATGAAGACAAAGCGACCGTGCTGTCTCTGCTTTTACAGTTGTGTGAAATGTGGCACCGTGATATTAACCATTATATTGGATATATGTGATTTATTATTAATTATTTCATGTGGACGCATGAATGTGACTCTGGTGTGACCCCTGCAAAGGCAAATACATTTCACATTCAGTCATTTAAAGAGTAACACCAGGGGACCATGAGGATAGAGAGGCAGGGAAGGGAACAGGAAATGAACTGAGTGGGAAACTGCTGTTAACCATAACAGGAAAATCCTCTTCAACGCCCCATCCTGCCACACCTCAAACCCCCCCCCCCCCCCCCCAAATGTCTTTTTTCTGATGATGCATCAAGAGTTCTGCACAACAGATTCTGTTCTGGTTAAGGTTTTGTGTTTGTTTCACTACACTACATCCATACGCTGAAGTCATTACTGACACAATTATTTTTATTTCACCTTAAAGTAGCAGTGTGTAGGATGGAGTGGCATCTTGTGGTGAGGTTGCATCCAACTGAATACCTCACCAAGCAGGTTGTAAATGTTGGCCTTCAGGTAACATAAACACTCTAACTAAAGGCTGTAGCTACAGACAGTGTTTGGTTTGTCGAATGTAGAAACATGGCGGACCGGGTGAAAGGTACCCGCTCCCGATGTCAATAGAAAAGGCTAATAAGTCTAAGAAATTACGAAATACAACAATTCTTAGTTTCAGATCATTATACACTAATAAAAACATAGTTATGAGTAATTCATTTAAAATGTTAATAAGTTTAAGATGTATTTAATGTGTACTTGTCTTTTACATTTCTAAGATTTCACTGGTTTACAGATTGCTGATCTGCCTCCCCTCACTGATATAAATGAGATGAACAAAATAATACCCCCCCCCCCCCCCCCCTGTCAGTTTAACACAATAAAGTGCAACAGCCCCACAAATTACATCCTCCAAAATGATCAGTTAAATCAACAACTCTTTACAACTGTATAACGTTCATGAAGGATGTATTGCAGCAAAGTCTATTTCCAGCGGATGTTTAAAAAAAAAAAAGAAAGTTTTATTTTGAAACGGGTGACCGGAAGTCTATCGCACTTGACTCGAGACCTTCATGAGGCGCAGCTTTCGCAACAGAAGTGAACGGTACCGGCGTCCGACACATGTGGCTAAATATGGGTGTCGAGGCTTCAGTTTGCCGGTCAAAATAAGTGACACCGAGGCACCGGTAGTGTTAGGGTGAACGTTAGCTCACTGCGGGAAAGAGGAACACAAATCCCGGCAAACCGTGTGACTCGCGCCCGCAGGAAAGTTTCGCTTCTCCGTTTTAAGTTTTCTCTGAAGTCTGTTCCTGAAAACGCCCCTTGTTTACGTGACTGTTGTTCAACGGGACCGGAGAGTTAACGGTTTACACTCGTACTGCCTTTTTAGCTTCGCGGTTGCAGTCGAACTGCGCAACAACTTTTGAACTCTCCGGCTGTTGTTGTTGCGTCCCGTGTGAACAGCTGACTCACCGACGGATCACCGGATCCGGATCACTGCGATGTTGACCCCGCTCATGGTCTGACGATGATCGGGTCACCGGACCTGCTGGCCTTCACCGGCACCGAGGGGTTCGGGGAAGGAGAGGCGGACCAGGAGGAGAGTCTACCTGAAGAACTCTCGGTCCCCCTTCTACCTCCATCCAACCCCTGGACCTCCAGCGCCCAGTTCCACAGAGACTTCATACTGGTGGCCGAATTCTCGGAGCAGGTGTGTGTTTTTAGTTTGGATACAACATTTGAAAGACCAGTTCCTGATGTACTGGTGTGTTTTGAAAATCATTAAACAGTATCTGTCAGGGACTTAAGATAAGACTTTGATCTCGTGGGGAAATAAAATGTGGTACTGCAGCAAAAGGATGCACATATTAAAGAAATTAAAAAAACAAATCATTAAGTAAAATAAAAATATGCAATAAATCCAAATAAGAAGCTCGATAAAGAACAATACCAGAGGCCAGTGTACATAAATGTTCTTTATGCATTAATGTTGAAAATGTGCAAAACCCCCCGACTACAACCAAGAGTGCCGTTTCCTCTTATTCCTGTGAGAAGTAACAAAGTGAAGAATATAATGTATAATACTGGGATACAAGGTGTAGAATAATAAAGCAGATGTATATAAAATGACATAACTTAAAATAAGGTTTGTAGTGTAACCTTAAATAATAGTAATGATAAACATTGCTTAATTATTTTTCACCAAACTGCATTCACACATGTGGATTACCTGTGTTTCATTAGTTATTTCATTTTAGTAAAGTACTTAAGTTCACAAAAAGGGAAGCTTGGAATATATATTTGTGTGGTTATGTTGCTGCATTTTCTCAACAAAATGAATGTTGCAACTCAGTTTCTGTAATGGTGTCGCAGCACATGAGTTGATTTTATTTAGGAAGTATGAATGAGATTAAGATCTCTCATGCAAGAAAGAGCCGAGAACAAACGACACGTTCACAAGATGAGCAGCCATCGTACACACAGACACAGGGATTGAAACACACCAGTGTTATTTAAAACATCAGTGTTCTCTCAGAGGGACGAGTGTCTCAAAGAAGTCGGGTGCGTAATACTGGAGATCAGTTCAGAGTTGGTTTTAGGAACTTTTAAAACTGTGAAAACAGAGGTATGCTGATGTCTCCTCAGTGACAGTGACATCCAACCAGGGCTGCGATGATGATGATGATGATGATGGGTGATACAATATTGATTGAAATAGTTCGCGTCAAACTACCCATCCTCCACACATCACACGGCTTTATGAGTCAGTGATTTTTCTATATTTTCTGATCTGTAGGTGGGACCCAGACCTGTACTCACAATACCGGACGTCCCCAGCGTCATCGGATCGTTTGACCTCAACCACTTCTCTGTCCGCATCATGTCGGTGGACTACCAGGCCTCCGGCCCCGGCCAGGCCCATCCTGCCTCCGCCGGGCCCCGCCTCAACTTCAGCGAGGACTCCAAAGTGGTCCTGGGCGATTCGGCGGAGGACGCGTTCGCGTACGTTCACCACGTGACCCTGTATGACCTGGAGGCCCGGGGCATGGTGCGTCCCTTCTGCATGGCGTACGTGTGCTCGGACCAGAACAAGCTGATGGAGAACTTCTCTGAACTGTCGGCCGGCTTCTCGAAGGCCTCCGACAGCCTCAAGACGGGAAACAGACAAGCGTTTTCTATGGAGCTGCAGCGGAAACTACAGGAGCTCGAGTAAGAGTCTGATGTACTTTGATTGAATAACAATGCAGTGTGAATGGTAAAAATCGCTCCAGCCTCTTTGGAATATATCAATATCTAAAGATAAAAAAGAAAACTCTCTTCCCGCTCATTTGAGGGAGTAGGTTTCAAGGTTTATAACATCAGTCGGACTGTAATCTGTGGGACGAATGCCACCTTTTGTGATGTGTATGTGTTCAGCCGACCAATAGAAACACTGCGCTGCATTTGGAAATGTAGAAACAATGATTCCAGCTTCATATTTAGCACGTTATCAGACCGTGAAATGCACCGTGGGTCTCATACACTGCAGGATGGAAACATAATATGACGAGAGGGAAAACACATATTTACACATATAGCACATATTTTGACGGTGACTTTAGCAGAGGTCTCACGAGACCGATTAAGTGAAAGCACCTTATGTGAGGTCACCGGACTCCATGTACCAATTAGAATGATAAAGTCGTTTTTCCCGCCCCAACAGTGCAAACAAAGCTAGACGAGTGAGGGTTACTGTGCACAGCTCTGAGAACAAAGATGGCCACAGTAAGGGACACGTGTTTTTTTTTTTACAAACAGCAGTGTTTGTTTGCGTGTGCAGACATGTTGCAGTCGGATCTTGTAGGTGCATGCGGTCACACACTTTGGGTAAGCTGTTAATTACTTTTTTAGATGTATTGAAAGTCACAGCGGACATTTAAGACAGTAAGAAAGCACAGGTGTATTCAGTAACATTATTGATAGCTGCATTTCACTCACTGGAATATTTCACCGGGACACTTATCAATTTCACATTAACTTTTCCTCCTAAGTCAAAATGTCTGATTGGAAAAGGTCCAATAGCCCAGGAAGACATCTGGCTTTGTCTTAACAACAGTCCAAAACCCAACGATGTTGTATTTACGTTGACATGAAACAGAAAAGCAGTCGGTCTTTACTCGTGTAAATGGCACAAACGGTCCATGCAGTCAATCATTTTGGACGTCTGCGTGGACCTTTTGTAGAGATGTGCAGGTGACGCAATCCAAGTAGGAGCCTTGCAGCTACGTGGGAAGTAAAAAAATGATCCTAAAGAGTAACTTAACACTCCTTTCTGACCTCGCTGCAGTGATGTACAGGTGTACTCCCGGCCCCTGTGACATCACTGTTGGGTGTGGCTACAGGTGCAACAGAGCAGGCTGGAGTCATTTAACCAAAGAGGGCAGTAGAAGGCTGTTTGACTGAATACACCCTCTCGACTGTTCCAGGTACACACGGTTGACTCTGCTCCAGGAGGCAGAACTTCCGATGGCGACCAATGGGTCCACAGAGGAGGGAGATGAAGCAGATGAGCTTGAAGCTGTGGAGCATCAAATCTCACATCATAGAGACCTCCTCCGGCAGGTCACTTCCTACCCAAACAGGAAGATGAAACAGCCTGACTTCCTGCCTTACGACCCAGCCGACTCCCTCGCTGATCCGACTGCGTTACTGCCCCCTAAGCGCTGCCCCCCCACTTCCACCTCCCGCAGGTCTTCTGAGCGCCGCCTGAAGCCTCTGGAGGAGCTCTGCAACGACTACTTCCTGACGCTGATGAAGGAGCAGCTCGCTGACACGGAGCGCCGCCTACGTGGCGACAGGAGTGTGCTGCGAACGGCTCGGGTCACGCGGTCGTCGTCCCGGAGGATCACGCTCACCAACTTCCTGTTTGACTTGTGGAGCCCGGAGGACGGAGATGAGGAGGAGAGCGAGAGCGCTGAGGCGGAGCTGCAGAGGGCGACATCGAGCGGCAGCGGTGCGGAGGCGTTTCAATCAGAACCGATGAGCCTGGAGTCATTCTGCTCCTGCGTGGAGGAGATCCCCATCAAACTGGAGGCGGGAGAAGCCGGGACAGTCACCCCTGACCCCAATGTCCCCACAGATATGACAGGAAGTGTGAGCAGCGGCGACAGCATTGAAGTGCTCGGGACGGAGAAGTCCTACCGGACGCAGCACGTCGGCGCTGGATCTGACAGCAGAGGTACGAAGAGCAACTAGTTGGTAATTTAAATCGTTTTATTAGAATGATGGTGGCAATTTATCACCTTAAACTCTGGGATATGGTGTCTTTTTTTAGCACACATTGTACAGTTGATCAGTTAATGACACGGTTCCCTCTTCAACAGAAACACCAGTTGGGATGACGGACACCTCTTACAGGCGAGCCGCAGTAGATTCAGGCTTCAGAAGCGCGCGAACGTACGCCAGACGAGCCAACAGCGAGGACAGCATCGAGGTGCTGAGCACCACCGAGTCCATCTGTCCCGACGACCTCACCGCCATCACGGAGGAAGAAGCAGAGCACCAACCTCCGAGTAACGGCTCTGAGATCGAGGAGGAGACCCGGACAGAGTGTACGTCTGACAGTGTCCTCAAAGAGGAGAAGACACCGACTGCAACTGCCCCGTTAAATGAGGACGAAAACAGAGAGCCTGCTCCGGAAGATGACGGTCGTGTTGCCAGAGGAGAGGTCTTTAAGCAAATAACTGGTGGTGGTGAGGTTATAGGGAAAGAGGAGACGGTCTTTAATTGTTTGAAGAGCAATCGAGTCCATGAAGACAAGATGTCCAAACTGCTGCAAGGTAAAACATCTGCTTCAACACTCGTGTCTAAAGCCCCGTTAAAACAAGATTTAAGATTGTCTCACACACAGTAAAGTGTAGGAGTTTTGAGACTAAATACAAACGGAGATCGGTCGGCTGCAAATGATTCACACAGTAATGTATTCTATGGAGTAAATAACTCATTACTTTGATAATTACAGATCTGCAGTTATATTTTATTGAATGATAACTCAGGTTTATTAAGGCTCTATCTTTTGTATTTGTGGCCATTATTTCGAGTAGTTTCTTTCCCCTTTGGACTGTTGCCGAATCTTGATAATAACTTGATGGTAAAATGTTGTTATTAATAGGAATGAGGGACAAAACTACTGCAAATATATTCTTTAACGTGCAGTGAAACTGTTTTGTTAGTTGAAGAAGCGGCGGAGTCGACGCCTCAGTGGTCTGAAGTCCATCGGGCTGCGCGGGCGCTGCCTGACCTTCGTGTCCACTTCACGGCTGAGGCTGAACGGTGGTCTCCGCCCAGCGCTCCTCTCAGGCTGCTGAGCATCGACGAGGGGTCCGACTGCACCAGCGTCACCGGCTCCTCAGACCCGCTCTCTCTCACGCAAACCGTCCACAGCAGCACCCGCTTAGATCAGAGGAGGAGGAGGAAGGCGGGACTCAGAGCCCTTCGCTTCCTCAAACAGAACTCGTTCTCCCAGCATGCCGTGTTTTGTCTCCTGAGCGGGCGGCCGCTGGTCGTCATCGGCGGAGACGAGAGTTCGGTCAGAAAGCTGGTGGACGCTCTGAGCCTCTTCCTGCCGGCTCCTGGTCCTGATGGGAACGCCGTGATGCTGTGTTTGACCTCGCCGCTCCAGCTGAGCGACCTGCTCACCTGGAGACTAATAGGACTACACAGGTACTCCATGAGACACGTTAACCTGCACTGACGTTTACCAAAAAATGCATTTTGAGCTACACCAGAGTACTTTCACTCCAGTTATTTTGTACGTTCACAGTACTAACGCTGCCCTTAAATCAGTATTTGTGACAAAATGTTGTGTTTACATCTTCTGTTGGCTGCTCCCCAAGTGGCAAAAAAACAATCGGTTCTGTTCCATCCTCTCCTCTTCTTTCTGTCCAGATCATCCTCCAGCTCTTCGGCCAGCATCCTCCACTCGCTGACTCGCTACACTCGTTATTTGGCGCTGTTGGATCTGGACCAGAGGACGCTGCGCTGTCCGTCGTACTCCGGCTCCCTCATCGGCAGACTGGCCGATCCTCACACCGGCATCAGCCGAGGCATCACCTACCTGCTGCACCTGGAGAGCTGCCTGACTGCGCTGGCCAACCAGGCTCTGCTGTACGCGTGTAATCCTGCTTCGCGTCGTCCAAACACCGCCGCAGGCAACAACGGCGCAGGAGAAACGGACTTTCCGTGCAGTGAGTACGATTTGCGAGTGATGCGTTTCCTTAGTGACCTCATCAAACAGCGCCACGCAGGACGTGGGCCACCGGTTTTAAGGATCTCTTACAACTCGATACACCTGCACAGAAATACATATGCAGCATAACACTGGATGGACAAACAACATAAAGATGCAATGAGTTGTGCCGTCTGGCACTGAGGAATCACACTTGTGTTTTTATCTGCAGTGTTGAATGTTGGTGTGTTTGCATGACTTTTACTGATTTATGTTTTTATTCCATGGGTCGTGTGTCTTTGGATTACTGTGAACAAGTGCACTAGTGCCTCACTGGCACCAAATCATTTCCCCATGCTGGCTCAATCAATGAAGTACTTCTTTTTGTTGGAGTGTGTTTTTAAAATGAAGGATTTCAGAATCACACGTGACCTCTTTGTAATTTAAGATAATTGAGCCACATGTGAACACTGTGACCGATGTGAGATTACTGCTCAGCCAGCATAGTTGTTGCTTGTAGTTTGTGGATCTTGGTGGTTCTACATGGACTGGTAATTATTTACGTTTGATAAACAGCCTTGACTGTAACTTGTTATTTTAACTTCAGCTGCATTAGAATAAGAGACTGCTTCTCTCAGGGTTCATGCCAGCTGTTCATTTAACATGACTGTTCTCTTAAAACAAGCACAGTTCAGCTGAATTGCCAAATCTAACGGCAGGTTGTAAACAAGAAACCTTTTTCGAGTAATTTCACCGGCTCATGTGGAAATTAAAACACTAGAAATTAGACTAGAAATGAAATTTGTCTCCCTTCAGTCAATTCATGTCTGTACGGTAACAATGAAGCTAAAGCCAGCAGCAGGCTAACTTAGCTTAGCACAAAGACTAGCAATACGGATCCAATGGTAACAAAAACCGAAAGACAAACTGCCATCTTACAGGGAGGTTATGTGCCATTTCTCAAACTGTCGAACTTTTCCCTGAAGTCTGAAAAAGGAGCTTCTGTTTAATTGTAAAAATCTATTTAGACTTAAAATGAGCTACACATTACATTTAGCTTGGCTCACATTATACTTGCCATAGTAACCCACGTATGATTTATGTATTATGTTTTTAAACATAATTGGAGCAGAAGATTTAGTTTAAACCCTTTTACTGCACAAACCTTGTGTACTGCAAGTTTTAGCTGACTCTGGACAACGTCTTCCTTCTGTTTAACACTTCAGTTATTTTAGTAATTTGATTGATCGATGCAAATATGAGCCAAGTTTAGCATGTGTGTATTTACTCTGAATTCTAAATTGAGCAACATAAGCAATAAAAAACAGCGTCAAAGCATGAAAACAGTCACTTTTTACTTTTATTTGCATACGAGACATGATTGCCTCGTATGCATTAAAAGTTAATATCCAACAGTATTTTTAATAAAGTCATATTATTATAAGCACCACTCAATTAAAACAACCACCAGAAGAACAATATGATTTCAGCTGTTGATTATAAAGAGGCTTTATATCAAACACTTATAGTTTGGTTGTTTTATATGTAAATGGAGAAAGTAATGGGAGGATCAGTCCTACGTAGATAAGCCAGTTAATCAATTAGTTTACTCGCTAAAATAACCGAGGACATATGGGATTGATCGATTAACTGTTATTTGTTAAGATGAGAAGCCACAGTGTGGTTTCATAAATTTTCAGGAACAATATAATATAACGGTTATAGTCTATGAACAAGTATAAAAGTCGTGGTATAGTGTTAAAACGTCATAGTATGTCTGAAAAAGTCATACTGTAGGATTTCATAAAGCCATTAGAAAAATATAGTATAGTTTGTCATTAAAGCCATGTATAATATATCATAAAAGGTGTCATAAAAGGTGTCATACAAATTAGAAAAAAACATGGCATGTCAAACAAAAGTAGAACAAATGTAGTTCATTACATCATGAAAAGTAAAAAAGGTCATAGTAGATTATGTCAAGTCAAAAGCAAAAGTATGTCATAAGTTTTAAAAAGTTATCAATATAGTCAATATATGTCAAGTGTCATAAAACAAATCATAGCATGTCGTATTTTTCAAGTTGTATTTCATAAAAAGAAATAGTCACTACAGTATGTCAAAAAAATAGTTGTGTACATTTATTTATTCTGAAAATAAAATCTCATATTTTACATTACCATTCTAAATTAAGCAACATAAGCAAAAACAGTTTCTGTTTATTTACTAACATCACACGATTGCATCTTATGAGCATTTGTAACAAAAGATAAACCCCCAAAAGCATTTTCACAAGTTCATCAACAGAACATAAAAAAAATCCAACAGTGCAACTTTAGATCATCAGCATAATGAACTGATCAAGTCATTGAAGAATGAAGCAACATAAAGTGTCTATGACGTCATGAAAGAAGAACAATGAGGAAGTCTCTCCATCTGTCCAGTTCCATCCCGACGGCTGAATAAAACATTTCAGACGTCATCTTGTGGCTCCTCCAGCTCTCCACTGTTCTCCATCAGGCTGGAATCAGGCCCAGCTGCAACAACCGAAAGGACAAAAATAAAAAAACATGCATTTCGGCATGAATGATCAGCTGTTGGGAGTTAAAAAGGAGGCTTTATATCAAATACAAAACTGAGAAGCAACACTTACAGTTTGATTGTTTTACGAAAATCGGGCTAGTAGTCAGAGGGCAGATCAGCCTTGAGGGATGAAAAAAAACAACACCAACAGATTATTTCAAACTTCATTAGTACGAGTACTGATACGATAAGCCAATTAATCAATTAGTCGACTCACTGAAAATGTATTGAGAACAATTAGGATTAATCTAAACTGTCATTTAAGTTAAAAAACCTTGCGTGTTTACCGTGTTACTGACCGGGAGCTGTACGGTTTGAGAGAGTTTACTGGATTAAAGCAGCTCTACCGGTACTTCTTAGTCCTCTCATGTTGGCCTGAGGGCAGACTGGACGCTACACTGACTCACTATCAAGTGGTATTACAGGACAGGGCAGGCTGGGGCTAACTGGTTAGCGTGCACATATCAGTAGATATCTCTACAACACAAGACACACACGTCTTTGACTTGACGTCAACACTGTACCCTCTCCCATGCGGTTGATAATAATAGTTCATCGTTACTAAAAGGTTAAGATTCTTACACATTGTACCTTTAAGAGCTGGTGGTGGTAATGGGCCGGGGAAGACGACGACTATTATCTGATTTAACATTGCAGGATTTACAGTTTGCTCTCAAAAAGACAATATATGAGCCACAAATAAAGAGAAAAAGACACTTCAGACTTTACTCTTTAAAGGTGCATTATGAAATACATTTTTTTTTTTAAAAAGGACCCAGAGGAGGAAACAGCTGATGACAGTTGTGGGACTTACAGCCGACACTTCGACGGGGCCTTCACGAGTAGAGTTTTACAGCCACTGGACTGTCTACATGAGGAGGGGACACAAAGGGTTAACTCAACACCACAACACTGACGACGCATTGTGAAGCATCACCACATGTGACAGAGCAACTTACAGTAGGTGCTGATCACCACCACATCAGGAGAGGGCATGTAAAGCAAGGCAACAGATCAGACCCACGGCCTTTTATACTCCAGCGTAAAAGGAAAATGGAAAACGTTCACATAAGGGTTGTGGTGCTTTTGTTATGAATTAAATCTCACTCACTGGTCCCAGTTCTCTGTTGAAGAAGACTGAGTGGATACAATGGCGTAAATAAATAATTTATCCCCATCTGACAGAGACGGAGAAACAAAGACATGCTGTGTTTTGTGGCTGTGGACGCTGTTTGCGAGACTTAAACTCCTAATTGACCCGTCGCTAAGACGCGCTGCTTCCATGTAAATATTATTATAAGGATCTACAATATGTGTTTGAAGTATATATCCAGGATGTCAAACTGATAGATCAGTGTGTGAAAGTGAACCACATCACCCGATGACATTCCTGTAAAGCCGGGTTGGTCTTTATTTGCCGTTACAGTCATTAAAAAGCAAAAGCAGCATGTTTACATTCAGTGTACCTTCAGCAGCTAGTGTAGCATAGAAGTGCAAATGCTAGGTATTGATGTACTCTGCTAATGTTAGCTCCAGATCCTTTTATGTAGAAATGTAACGTTTTATAAACGCAGATCTCCTTCCAACCTCTCAGGGTAAATAGTACCACTTTACACGTTAACACTATTTAACCACGACTCCAAAAAAACACTAAAACCAGCCTGAAAATGAAGAACATCTGAAACGATAGGTAAGGAGTTGGTGCAGTGCCTTCATGTTACCACCAGGTGTCGCCAATGAGTGCAAATAACTTATTTGCTCTTAAATATATATCTAAGAGCACTGATCATTTTTGACCTATTTGTGACGATTCAACCCCCACACAAGCATGTTGAGGGTTCAGTGCATTGATCCATTATTATGAGAAAGACGTCCACACACACCTGTCATGTTCGCCGCCTCGTGTGAGATCTCCTGTCCGAAGGATATCAGCCGTACTGGGCTGGAGGACAAACGGTCCCACAGCCACCTGAGAGCCCACATGTTATCCTGAGAGACGGAGAAATGTTACTGGGTGAAACTTTTGGATCTTCATGGGGATAAGGAACATGGAAACCATTCAGCTCTTTGGAATAAATGTCTGCAAACAGGAAGTTACCGTAAACGTCTTGAGCACAGGGACGGCTGGACTCAGAGCAGCGCTAAGGATTCTCGAATATAAAGCCCCCGTTACCAACAGCAGCAAAGCCTGATCTGGGTACACCTGTAAACACACACACACACACTAACAGTTTAGTACCCGCTGGTAACAGCCCCGTGTACGTGTGTAGGTCACAGCGTGCTCACCTCCTGAAAGAAACGTGGGATCTGTATGTTTGACCCGTGCTGGTCGAGCAGTATCGATTCCACAACAACCTTCGCTTCCTAAAGTCCGGACATGAGACAGAATGTAAACAACTACTGCTGGGAACAAATGCAAAATAAGCCGTTAATAAACAAAAAATACATACGTGTAGAAACTGTGGGCTCGGTTCTGGGACAGCGGCGAGTGTGTTGACGACTGTCAGTAAACTGGTCCAACACTGAGACTGGATCAGACGTACAATCACAAGCAAGTCTGACTTTAATCATATAGCACGTTCATACGCATAAGACGAGCACACAAACTATTAAAGACAATATTTAAAACAGGAAAAAGACAAGTCAAGACTTCAAGAAGGACAATTCAGTCACTGGGAGCTCATAAAATAAACAGCTTTGGCAGATGAGAGGTCCGGGTAGCTCCTAGCATGTCATGTACCAGACTTAACAGTCCACAATGTATCATCTATTCACAACTATGTATTTATTCATCCAAAAACTTATGAATCAGTCTGTAGTTACAAGAACGAACAGTTTGTATGTTATATTAAGAAGAGCCGGTTACTGCGATTACTCCAAGCAGCATGGGGAAAGAATTAAAATATGAATTACTGGAACATGGTTTTTTTTGCTTTTTCTGTCTGAATAAGTCGCAAAATTTGTCACGGGTTGCCTTTTAGAAATTAAGTCACTCAGAGGGTCTGAAAAGTTGCAAAATTGAGCTTTAAAATTGCCAAGTTGGCAACACAGTGTGGATGTGACAATAGTTCATCACGGTGCAGCGCATGGGTGTTCATTTGATCAGCACAGATTAGACCATATCGGAGATTGACCGGCCATTCAGTGAAAATAAATCTGAAAATTGATCAGTGACCTGAATAGAATTCCTGCAAAAAATATACGAATTAAAAAAAGAAGAAAAAAAAATAAAAATCGCATTAATCTCTTATTCTTTTCCTCACGGAGGTCTGAATGCCAGTAATGTACGTGTAACGCTTCACTGAAGTGGAAAGTCACAACAGTTTGTTGTGAAACTGAACAGAGACGAGCGTGTCGGACTTACGTCAGTGAAGACGGCGGAGCAGCATCTCTGAACCCGGAGAGCAAACCTCACCAGCACAACGTGTGGAAGCGGCACCGCATCTAGAGAGAGAAGACACGTCGACTTCTTTTTGTTGTTTTTTTAAAAAGGTAAGAAAGTACAAATCTATAATCCATCCACAGCATGCCTGACCTTTGATTGGCTGCCACGCTGCATCAGACAAGCAGAGCTCTGCCGACTGACTGACCACCACCTCTGGTGCTGTTGCCGTTTTAAAGAGGCGGAGATAAAAGAGGAAGAGGTGCGGAGTGAAGCGCAAGGCGGGAGCGTTCACCGAGGGGAACAAACTGTGCAGACCGCCCGTTAAGGTCCCATCCATGCACATGAAGAACGGGATGAGGTCTCGTACCTGCTGGAGACGGCTGGAGAAACGGAACAAAGCACCGGTCACGTCTCAATGGTGGATAGATCTAGCCAAAGTTACGGTTACAGTTGTAATAATTACTTTTAAAAAAAACAGGGGAACCCTCATGAGCTTTGCTTTTATGGATCAATATCATTATAAAATAGAAGAAAATGAAGTTCCCCAGGAGAATATTTGTAAATTCAATTACAGCATATTTTAAGACAATTTAAATTCGGCTCCGAGGCAGGGGCGGACTGAGGGGGAAAGTGGCCCCGGAGTTTACTGTCAGACCGGCCCACTCAATACACAGCGCGTTGCCCACTCAATGCATCGCACGTATCGACCAGTCAGTGGCCTACTTGGAAAAACACCCACACACTTAACATTATTTTGGATGATTACAAAGAAATTATATCATATATATGTTGTTTTTTTTACAACATTTGGATCCACCAATTTGCCTGGATGGACACATTGAATAAAATAATACTCGCTATTGTAACAGGTGGGTATAGTTTGCTAGATGAATATGCTGAACTCTGGGATAGTATCAGATGGTTATATGCAGTGGCAGCTGGTGGAACATGTTCTAGGTAGGGCTGTGCCACATCCAATCAATTTCAGCAAACATCCCAGAATGATTTAATGCAATAAAAATTAAAAAAGGTATCAAACACGAATTACTACTTTGCAGTTAAATATTTAACTTTTATTCCAACATGAAAAAAGCGTTAAATAACACTTTGACAAACACGTCAGGACATCTTATTTGTGTCACCCACACAGGGAATTCAGTATAATATAATAATATATATATATATATATATATATATATAGTATAATAATATTGACTATAATATAAAACATGATGTCATCCAGCTAGCCAAACCTGTCTGGTGTTCAGCTAGTAGAGAAGCGTCGCATGTACTGCTTCCCTTTCCCACTAGTCTGATGTCTGATTGTGCAGTTTCTCCGCCAAAGTTCTCCTCTGAATCTATTTGAGGACGCCGATTGGCTAAATTGTATGACACTCAGTCAGTGGACCCTTCATTCATGTTTAACCAATCGCCTGGGAGGTCAAGTCTGTTCAATTTCTGTGGTTTAACGTCACAAGAGTCAATGTAAATATTGTAAATATGACCTCATACTTCAATCTAAACCATTGGAATATTTGAACACTCACTGTTGGGAATCATCGCTCTCGACGACTCGTAGGTAGCGACACAATTCTCTGTACCTGCAGACGGTAAGAACACAGCCAGCTTTAGTTTTATTAGCAGTTGTGAAAGGCAACAGTGTGTGTGTGTGTGTGTGTGTGTATCTGTTTCGTACCTGTGCTGCCGCTGTAGTAGTTCTGTTCTCAACAGAACTATAGAACTCTGTTCAATCAGGTGGTCCTTCTTGCCTTTGCCTTTGCGGACCCCCGTCACGTTCTGCCCCTTCAGCACCGACACCAGCAGGACGTCGTCCCACGGACGAACACACAGGCTGAATGAAGCGCACACACAAAGTTACAGTAATGCACGAAAAGGCTTTCATGTGTAAACCGCTGCCTCGGAGACACGTTTAAAGACGCACACACCCGTTCTTCACGCTCTTCAGCTCAGCGGGGAAATTTAGCCTCCTGTAAAAATCCTGCAATTTGTGGATGAACTCCGGGGTTAAATCGGTCATCACCATCTGTCGCCGCACGGACACTATTACCCTGGAAGACCCAAACAAGGTAAATATCCAAGTTAATTAGTTTCAGACAGGACACAGCATGGGTTCTGTGTGTGTGTGTGTGTGTGTGTGTGTGTGTGTGTGTACCTCTGAAGTAACACCGGTATGCATTCAAAAGCATTAGCATGGGGAGACTGTGAGATGTAAGTCCTGTAGAGAATCATATCGACAAAAGAAAATTACTACAGAGACCAAAAAAGCTGCTAAGATAAACATTTAATCTAGAAAAGGAAATGCTATTCATGCTGTGCGTGTACGTCTGTGTGTGTGTGTGTGTGTGTGTGCGCACCCAAAGGCTTGAAAATGGCGAACGAAGTCCTCAGCGGCTCCCAGCCTCATGATGGCAGCAGCTCTGCCTTCCTGTTTATCCGCTTTGTTCAGGAACGATGACACAAACTCGTACACAGGCATGTAGCTGCAAAACAAAAACAGAAAAATTAAATTCTAAAAATGTCACTTTTGTTAATAATGTTAGAGACGACGTAAAGTAAGACTGGTGAAACAGCCAGTTGGTGTATTTGCAGCCATCATTTTAATTCTTAACTGCATGTGGATGTCAGAATACATGTGTATTTTTCAGTCTGGACTGTTTGATGGTTTGAGCTCGGCTCCAAATCTTTAAGAGGCGCTCCTGTGATTTAGTATTGCATTTCCATAAAGTTATATGGAAGTCATAAATATTTTAAAAAAACATTGTAAGAATTGTCAAAATCAATGCAGCAGACATCCTGACTTTCAGTCCCCAGTGTGTGTCAATAACCAGAAACACTGGCTCCTACATTTCCCATAATGCATCTGGATAGCATCCTCTGTGCTTGATAAATACCCACAACTTTCAAACTCCGCACCTCCAGTTTGTAACGTCATCAGACCCAAAGATGTTGTACAACTAGTTTAACATTCTGGGGAGAACATAAGATTACAAGTAAACTGAAATTTTGGGAGAAAATTGCTGAGTGCCCCTTTAATGCTACAGCGCACGCTTCCATTTGGAGCATTTTGGGGGTTTTTGAATGACAATGTTCAACAATTATTTATGGGTTTAATGTTTGCGTGTCCGCATATTTTCGACCGCATGGCTTTGGATGTTCATTTGGTGCAGACGTTAATGGATGAGGATGAATCCTAATGACTTTCATGTATTACAGATCCCCGATTCATAAACGGGGCGAGATGATCTGGATGGATTTCAGTGTCCTTTCCACATCATACACAGCACTGCTCCGTCACTCACTCGAAGACGAGGCTTCTCTGGTTCGAAGGGTCCAGACCGCATTGCTCCAAAGTCTGTCCCTTCACGAAGGCCGAGAACTTTGCAGAGAGCCCTTGCTTGAAGCTCTGCAGCATCGTGTCTGGACAAGAGGAAGACAAACCCAGTGACGGTGAAATGTAATAACAATCAAAAACAACAAGTGGTTCAGTCTGAGGATTTGTGTTTTTAAGTACCTGCATGTCGGAGGTGAGAATCTATTTCAGACAAAGTTAGGTTGAAAGGCTGAAGTCCTCCCAGCAGCGAGCAGTTTCTCAGGTTGTTCCAGAAGTCGCTCCTCTTGTGGCTGTTGCAGTGACACACACCGCAGCAACACCACACCTGACACTGAACACACACACACACACACACACACAGGGAGTTTTGATGTCTGTGTTCTTGCTGTGTATATAGTTTAAAGTCTACGTCAACACATACCGATGACGCCAGCTTGTCGCAGATGTAACAGAAGCACTGATCACACATCAGCTGGTTACCGGCCGCAGGAGCACTGATCTCACACTCTGTAGCCCTGAGCAGCACAGAGGAGAGGAGGGTGTGATCATCTCTCATGGAGGTCAGTATATCACAAAATGTGTGACGCAACAATTCACTCACGTAAACGCATGCAAGGGACAGTCGTAGCGTGCATGAGGCAGGACCTCAGCGCGGCGGGAGAAGGTGATGACCAGGTCTTCATCCAGAGCACTGGGAGATACAACACAGTCTGAAACACAAGAAGAAGAAAGCAGCTGATGACCATTTGCAACATGAACAACCTTCACATGCTGCTGGTGTGGACAGTAAACACAGCTGTTACCACTCTTCTTCATGTCCTCCACCTCCACAATGAGAACCGAGGGATCACTGTAGGATATGTCCTCTTCACAGTCTTCTTCATCATCATCATCACTGAGGATGATGATGATTTCTCCAGTATCCACAGCTGTACCCATCATAAATGTTTGGCAGGGAAAAGAAAAGGCAATCCCACCACGTGTCCTGTAAGATGTTGGTGAGTGAGTCACACATGAAACCCTTCACGAGTTGCTGGTTTGTCAGTATTCTGGGAAGGGACCCGATTCATGTCAGTAAAATATACCGGACACGTCATCTAGATGCGACGTTACCGTGTCTTTGTTTCCAGAACACAACAAACCACATTATCGAACTTTTAAGAAGCTTACTAGCTTTCCGCGAGGCAGGAAACAGAAAGTTAAATATGTGTAAAGACGGTCGCAGATTGTGTCAACATTAACAAAGTACTTCTTTAGTACAACATATACAAAATACGTTTCTGTAGTTGTTTAAGTTTTGTTAGCGACAGCTGTCTTACCTTTGTTGTTCAAAATTAAAGAAGTTTTGTTTTGGCGCCCGGGCGTTCTCCAAATTCACCGTGACCGGATGTGACGTTCCCTTTTCTTCTTTGTCGTCTGAATTAATGGTTGGCAAACCAGCTTATAGGTGTATTACCGCCACCTACTGGAGCAGCAGTGGAATGCATAACGAACGAATAAATTAATATTATTGAATAGAACAGCGTTAGTTTCTCTATTTAAAATAAATAAATACATACTAGAATGTTTGTGTCATCCGAGTTTCTCTGCAGTAACTTGAACAGGTGTAACTCCCTGATGCAAGATTGTCTTCTTTCTCTAAAATTAATTTATTTCGTATTATTGACCCGAAACATATAACACGTTTCACTGAGTCCTCTGTTTCACAATAATCAACTAACTCAGACAGATGCTTGCCGATTAAAAAGCTTTTTTCTCTTGTTTTCACTCTATCATTGAAGTTTCACTGAACCTAAAATCCTTATATCAGTCTTATTATCATCTGGAGGTGAACGGCTCTTTGAAACTCTTTTAATTTGCTCTTCTGCAGCTCTTAAGTCCTTTTTTTAAATGAAGTCATGGGACTGTTATTTTATTTTAAATGGAACACTTGAGCGATCCTAAAAGCCAAAGTCCTAACTGCCTCTTCCTTTTTTAAAAAGTAAACTTGTTTTGATCAATCGGTCACTGAAAGATAAAGCCATATTTCATTCTTACACATTTCCTAACACGTCTTTTCAAATAACACATCCACATTGTCTCTCTGAAAACATTCTCTAGAAAGTTTATATATTAATTGTTAGACACCTAACAACTCATTTCCTCTGTCCTGTTGAGGCACAACAAGCGTAACCCTCAACACTTCCAAATGCATAAAAAGATGGAAAAAGTAATGAATAGTCATGAAATACATTTTTGGTCAAAGAAAGCCAGTTCTAAGAATTATTCTTGTTTTTATTCATTCTTTTTTAAACCGTATCTGAAATATCTCATCACCCAGTGAACTTGTAATTCTATAAACCAAACTGTAATATGTGTCCTCTTATGATGCACTTCACATGGATTCAAATATAAATAAAGACCACCACACAATGTGCATCTTGCATGCGATTGTGCATTTCTATACTAATTGCAAATGATCAGTCAAGATTACTCAGCAAATTACCCGAAAATTGTGGTTTCAAAATAAAACAACCCAATAGAAAACTAAGACGAGATTTAGGTTTCAAACTTGAATTTTTTACTTTAATTGCAATATAAATTACATTAATTTCGATCTGTAGAGAAAAATGCATCTGCAATGAGTTAACTGAAGGAAGGTCCATGAGCTACAACCCTGATCTGAAGTCCATCCAGAGTTACACAGCTGAATGCAAACAGAGGATCAAGAGAGGAATCAGTGCTGTTAGAGAGCAGCGCTGCTTCTCTTGTCCTTGTTGCGAGGCTTGTATCTCCTCGCTGCTGCTCTCTGGTTTCTTTGGGTCGCTGTGAGTCCATCTGCAGCTTCTGTGTTCAGCTCTTCAGTGTCCGCCTGATCGTCCTCAGCGCTCTGAGCCGGCATGTCTTTCAGCCACTGCTGGTAGAAGCCACGGAACCCATCGATTTGGAGCAGGTAGTTGTTTCTGGACTTGTACTGGGATTGATGGAAGGGAGGAAGGATGCGGGGGAGGAGAGGGGCAAATCAATAAAATATGAATGAATCAACACAACATTTATATAAAGTATGACTTTAAATCATAGTCTGCTGATGTTTTTGACCACTTACGTGCAGAGGAATAAGCTCATAAGTTCAACGTTTGTATATTTACACATCCAGTAAGATACAGAGCATCATTTAGAGTCGTGTTTCTGGACATCTGGCAAGTCAGATATGAATTATTCTCCTTTAACTCCTGAAATATCTGGCTCTTTAGCAGCTAAATGCTCCATTATATTCACCACCTTGTAGCTAACTGTGTTGTGTTTATCAGAGCATTATTCGCTGAAAACAACTGCCTGCTGGGGCTGAAAACAGGGCTAATGAGAGGAGAGTCTGACAGCCTGAAAAACAAAACAATGCGCTGAAAGATGCTAAAACACTCTGCACCTACACATCCACACAGACATGTTGTCCTGCTCAGGTATGTACGTGTGCTTACCTGGTTATAGTTGGGAGGGTACTGTGAGGCAAACTCCAGCTGTCTGATGATGACCTCATTAGGCCACACACTCATGGTGCTCATGCTTTTCAGCATTGTTTTTAGGTAAACAAAATCCAGTCTTCGAGTTGCTCGGCCAATCAGAGCAGAGAACACCTGGACGTTAGGCCTAAGTCCCGCCTCCTGCAATAAAACGCATGTAAAGATGAAGAAAAAAAAAAACAAGCGCACGTAATAATCAGCACTTTTATTTTGTTAAACTGTCGATGTTCTCTGTGTGATTTTTTTCCTGTCCTTGATTCTACAAATACAACGCGAGTCCTCAATTTAACATCTATTCTGTTAGGATGAGCGCTTCATCACCTCCATGTCTTTCAGCAGCTGCAGCCCGTCCTGCTGCCGCTCACAGCCCAACGCCAGACTCCCAAATGTCTGCACGTCCACGCTCACGTGGCGCTGTCGCATCACACTCAACACAGCCTGGACAGAGAAAGACGTGCATCAAAAATATGCACTCACACTTTACAAGCGTCGGAAGTAACGTGAAAATACTAAAGGAAAGTGAAAGTACTGCGTGTGTGTGTGTGTGTTTGTGTACCTTTGCCTTCTCCAGGTCACCCGCTCTGGCTGCTCTGCGAATCGCAGTGTTGAAGAACGCGACGTCGAGCTTCACTTTGTGCAGCTTGGAAACCTTCAGCAGCGTCTGCAGAGACTGGTACCCCGGCTCCATCGTGTCGGCCAGCAGGGTCACCGTTTTGATGTCCGGACTGAGTCCGTTAGCTGCCATCTTCTCCAGGAATCCTCTAGCTCCTCCGATGAGGGCGAGCCTATCTGACGCTCCATCCACGGTGCCGAGGGAGACCACACCCCCCCTCTTACCCTCAAAAAGGTCCAGCAGGTTCGGGGCTGCAGAATCACCTGCCACGTCAACGGGCAGTGAGGCGGTTTCTATTTGTCTGACTGGCACCAAATGGGCTGAGTCTTTAATGGGGGACTCCTCCTCACTGCCTCTGCTGTCCCGCTGACTGTCATTGTGTGGGTCAGGTTGGATAAACAACTGCCTCTCCAGGAGGTCAATGTCTATTACATCTTTGCGTCCAGACTTTACACGGGACACACGTTCCCTCTCGTACTGCCGGTCGGGCCTCAGCAGCACGCCGCTGGCCAGGGCGGGATCGCCAATCCCACAATCTCTGGCAGTTCGCAAGAGCAGGTTATAGTTCTTTGAGTCTGGAAGAATCCCGGACCTCAGCATCTGGCGCCACACCTGAAACAAAAAGGTACGGTGCATATTGACAAGTTGACCTCAGAGTAACTCGTCCTTTTCCTCTCAAAGATATTCGGTACGGATGTGAGGTGGCTCTAAATCACGCATCTACCTGTAAAGCCAGTCTGAATCCAGTTTGTTTGTCCTTCAAACAGCCCATCAGCAGGTAGTGAAACGTCTCCTGAGTTACAGCATGGCCGTTCTGCAGCATCTCCTGCAAACATACATAGACTCATAAAGAAATCCGACAATTCGGTGAGCAAACCCTCCACACACGCACAAATGTCGGCCCATGTCGTACCCGGAGCGTGTGAATACAGGCCTGCAGGTGGTTGGTGATGGCGTGCGTCTTGAGGAGGGCGTGGTACGTGATGGTGCTGAGTGGGTAGTTTTTGCGACGGAGCTCTTGCTCCAACTTCAACGCTTGCTGGAGACCGGCTTGTTTGGATGGCGACTCGGCGCAGGCGTTGAACAGCGCGGTGTAGGTGGCATCTATGGCCTCTAGACCTCGCTTCTTCATCTGGAAGACGCGCACACATTGTTACCCGACTGTGTCAAGGAATGTACATCTTCTATCGTTATATTCTACAGCACTTTGGTCTACTTAGGTTGTTTTTTAAAATGTGCTTTATCAATAAACTTGATTTATCCAACATGTCAAATGATCCAATTAAAGCCCTGAGGAAGATTTAAACATGAACATAGCGTATGAATAAAATGGCCTTACATCATTGTAGAGTCTGAAGGCCTTCTTCAGTTGTCCAGCTCGACCGCAGCCTCCGATCAGCACAGTGAAGTTGTACTCCTCCGGCTGCAGCCTCTCTCCCTCCAGCATGTCTCTGGCGAACACGTCCAAAGCCTCCTGCAGCTGTGAGAGGACACATCATGTTTAATACACAGAAGGAGGTGAGAGGACAGAGAGACAGACCAATGGACTCACCTTGTTGTCGTTGATCAGCTTCTTGCACTGTAAGAAGTACCAGTACGATGTGTTGCTCCTCCCGGGCCTCCTGCGAGGTCTCACAGGGTCCTCATCCTCGTCTCGGTGCTGCAGATCCTGGATGTATTGGCTGGTTTTCCTGAATGTCCTCCTGGAGGACATGTCGGTGGAAAAGGAACCGAAGTTCTCCCGGTCTGGTGGGTCGACTCCAGCTGGGGCTGAAGGAGAGTCCAGAGGGTCTGCATCCCCACGGGAAGCAGCCGATAGGGACACAGATCTGGCGGATAGCAGCTGCCAGGGAGTCGGTGTGAGGACGAGCCCGGAGGACCGATATCGTGACACATGTTGTGTCAGATTCAGGGTCCCGGTTGAGTTTTTAACCGTTGAAAACAGGGACAATTTAGCTACAGGGGCCGAGACTTTCCTGCCGTTCCGCGCGCACAAACAGGCGACGGACGTTAACATATTTAGCAATTTGAATCTAACATCAGCTAACTACAAGCTAATCAATTTTACAACGCTAGTTTCAGGGTAGCTGCGTAGCTTCTGTCATGTTGCGCGCACGATGTTTCAATGACAAAAAAAACTACACAAGACCTGAATAATAGATCTCGAACAAGAACTTTAAAGCGGCCTGTTTGGCTCTTTGGTCGTTGAAATGGATCACCACTGAGTTCAAACATATCACTGTTTATTTCTGAGGTATAGTAATTGTTGATAAAGCGTAATCTACTCTTAATATGACGTCCCACTCTGATCGACTTTATCGGGGATGGATTCGTAGGCCTGTGCCGTTGACTTTACGTCCCTGCAGGTAAATCCACGCCACTCCCCCCGAAGCTGGTCATAAAGTTGACTTTTGCGTCTCTTCCTGGGATACAATGAGGTGAAGACGGTGAGCCAGACCACATAAGATGATTTAAAGGCCGGTTTGATTTAGTTTAGAAAGAGACACAGTGGTCAGGGTGGACACAGGCTTCCTGGATACACGTTTTAATCCGCGTTACAGCAGTGGAAGAGAGACACGCAGCTGCTTCCCCAGCGTCCATGGTAAAATAAACAGTTTCATAACAAGTGTCCGCACACATTTTAATATTATGCGCCTCATTACACGCTGATAATATGCAGAAATTATTATGAAGTGTACATTTCTATGTTGAGAAAAACTAAAATCTATGTTATCATTATGTAATTCTGACAACATCAGTAAGTTTACAAGTCATTAAAGTGAATGATCTATTTGCTTGGTTCATGATCTGTGGACATCTTCATTTCTTCATCAGTTGAGTTAGTCATATATGGAATAACTTTATTGTTGTAAATACTGGAATAATATTCAAATATTAAATCCTGAGATAGCCATGCTCAGGACTCCTTTTATACAGTTGGATTTTGAGTCAGTATCTCGAACATAACTGTTTCAGGCAAAAAGGGAGTTCAACAAAAATAGAATTAAGGGAGCAATATACAAATATTGATGTTGCTACCAGCTGAATTTCAGTGCAGGAGAAGAACACATAACCCTCCAAGTACTATCTTTATCTTAACTTAACAGCAGTTAGGTTACTGATCATACTGACCACCTTAAACCCTGTAGGATAGATCAATACAATACTTTGGTGAAACTGTTCATGGCAGTTTGAGGTTGAAGTTTTGTTGCAGTCACATGATGTTTCTTTGAGTACTTTGAGAGTGTATAAAAACCTTGAGTGTGTAAGTGTGTATAGAAATACACAACCTTCTCACCGGTTTTTATCACAAATACCTCAATAAAATGTGTTTTAACGTCACAGTTTTTGACAATTTTCTGTATTCTACCAGAGTATTGGAGCGCAAAAATAATACTAATACTGATTTTTACAGGAAATCTCTCTACAAGATCAGCAAGTTCCTTCCTGTCCTGTGTCTAACACCCCGCCTGCTCCAGGTACGCAGCACACCCACTATACAAATGTACCAGCAGACCACATGGCCGAACTTTGTTCCATAAAAAACATGGTATAGTGTTATTGTTTCATCCCGATCATTTATCAAATTCCAACAAAATCATATAAAAGTTTGATCTCATGTTATGTTGTTCAGATTAATGGTTTTAGCAAGCTACAATAAAATAAGCTCCTAGCACAAGTACATTTATTATACGAGTGATTTTGTAGAAATCTTCCATATTACGTAATACATTGGTGTTGGAAGATATCCATAAAAGTGTGTTGATGATTTTAGCTCTACATATTAACACCTTCTGTGTTTTGAAGACACTTTTCCTCAGAGATGATGTACTTCTAAAGCAGTATTTATTAAAATGAGACTCTGAATTTGTGGTGTGTGTTTGTGTGTGTGTGTGTGTGTGTGTTGTGAGGCAGACGATTCACTGAGAGATGAACCTCAGACCAGAGCAGACTTCATAAAATGTGAGTCTTTTGAGCGAACTAGCCTATTTCCCAAAATGTCAAATTATTCCTTCAAACACACTCCGAGCAATTCTTTAAATCATCCCAGTTAAGAGTTCTGATATATTCCTGAACTCAAACACAGTCGCACATTATATTCAGGTGTGTAATTGAAAGACTCATCAGTGTTTTGTTCGTCTTCCTCTCCTCTCACAGATTACTGTCCCCTCACCCTGGACCCAAACACAGCGTACAGAGAGATGGTTCTGTCTGAGGGGAACAGAAAGGTGGAGCTCACAGATCTAGTCCAGGAGTACCCTGAACACCCGGACAGGTTCTCTCACCTCTACCAGGTGCTGTGCAAAGAGGGTCTGTCTGGACGCTGCTACTGGGAGGTGGAGTTCGAAGGGTCAGTTGAAATAGCGGTGGCGTACAAAGATCTCGGCAGATCGGACTATTATGCCGAGTGTGCTTTCGGCTGCAACGACAAATCCTGGAGTTTAGACATAAACGAAAACAGCAAGTGTTTCAGACACAAGGATGAGGAGACTGCGGTGCCGGAGCCTCGGTCCTCCAGAGTCGGCGTGTACCTCGATCACGAGGCCGGTAGTCTGACCTACTACTGCGTCTGTGACACGACGCTGACGCTGCAGCTGCTGCACCGAGAAGAAACCACTTTCACAAAGCCGCTCTACCCCGGGCTGTGGGTCATACGCTCCGCCCAGCTGTGTGACCTGGAGTAGAGGTCCAGCCGAAAAGCGTCATGTGATGCAGGGCCAATCGAGTGTGGCTAAAACAAGATGCGGCCCTATGTGCTGGTGCCCCTCAGACGGTCCGAGTCCGCCACTGCACCTTAGCAACTTTGGGTCCACTGGTGACTGTGTTAATGCCGGGTTGATTTAAACAAATCACAATAATAACACGTCTTTAAAGAATGATCTTCATTTTATATTTCCAGTGCTATGCTAGCGGCAGGGCTCCAATGTCAGTGCCAACGTAGCCTCAACAGTATATGTTGTGATTATTACAAAGAATTACATGAACAGGCAAATGGTACACGGACAACACGTAGGAATCATTTCAATGGAGTTTATTACAACATCATTTGCTTCAGATCTTCTGTACAAATGATCTGAACAGATACATCCCTTCATTTATATTTTTGGCACTTATTTTCAAAGTAACAGACCGGTGTAGTAATGGACATTATTTATGACTGAGGTCTAACTTCAGGCCCCCCAACGGCAACAAATGTGAAAAGTCCTGAAACAATAAACTCCCAACCAACAGATTGCCCTTTGAAGACCATTATTACTTTGTCATGGAAATGAAACAATCATGGAGGATGAGGATGAGGATGATGATGAAGATGGTTGTAGAGCAGCCTGAAACCGTTGTTGCTGAAATCACTGTGCAGATGACAATCAGTCTATCAATGAGTGAATTTTATTTCCTGCAGAATAAAATCGGTCTGAGCAGCTGTTGCGCACCAATCACACTGAAGCTCTCTGGTGACGTCACAATGGCGATAGATGTGGTGGTTGGGCCACGTGGCTCTGGAACAAAGTAATCCTGTCCAGCAGTGTTAGTGGGATGTCTCTGATGACTGAGGGCAGGTCTTCATGGTGGAGTGGATAGATGACCACGCTCAGAGCCGAGCGATCGATTGAAAATCTAACGGAGAGAGAGAGAACACAAGAAAAGGTGAATGTGAGACTTCTTTAGCCATTTAATGAGATAGTTCCTAGAACATAAGTCAGTAGAGGGCGGTCGGCACGCCTCCAGTTTGTAGAAACAGACCGGAGTACAATAAAATAATGTTCTACGCTGGCTATGGAGTACCTCGTACGACTCCGCTTCAAAAACAATCCAAACTATCACATAAATGTTTGAAAGCACCGACCTGTCCAGCAGAACTTTCTGCAGTGTGCGACAAGCCACTAAGGTGCCACCCATGAACATGTGGCACATGATGACGTGGCAGCATCGCTCCATGAAGGTTTCTGCGGCCGACGGGTCAAAGGTACCGCTGCGTGAGATAAGGCAGAGACGCTGCAGACGGGAGCAGCAGGACAGAGCCTCAAAGAATGACGCGCTGGCATTCAGGTAGGGCTGCTCCAACCTGAAAAACACACACACACACACACACACACACACACACACACACACACACACACACACACACACACACACACACACACACACACACACACACACACACACACACACACACACACATTGAGCAAACGTGAACTCTTTCCATTAATTGTGTGAAGACTAACTGATGTACTGCTCTGTATTTTGTAGTGAATGGACGGAACAACCTTAGATGAAAACAACAACAACTCCTTATTATCTGAAAAAATACAATCTGCTAATTCTAAGCTCTAAATTATTTTTTATTTAATTAGATTTATAGCAAAAAAAACCTGCTAAGAGAGGTTTTGATTCTTCTGGTTTTTACAAAGTAAGCCAATCGTTGAGTTGTTCTGAATCTACTTAACACCCTACTGAGGAAAACTAACATTAGGATCAAGTTATTCGTTCAAATAATAAATTAAATATGAGAAATGATTAATCATAAATTATTTTACTGGAAAGATGGACAGTCCTTTAAGATTCCTTTATGATTAGTATTACAGTAAAAGAAGGGTACACAAAGACATCTTCTAACCTGAGTTCCCGTAGCTGCGTGCACTGTTTAAGTGTGTCCAGCAAGGCAGGGGTGTAGTTCATGGTTTTTAGTGATCCCATGTTGGCAAGGGACAATACCTGTAGGTCTCTGCACTGCCTGGTCAGCTGTACCAGCCCTGTGCCCCTGAGGACCCCAGGGAGCCCAGCCAGAGTCAGAAGATGTAACCGAGGCAAAGCCTCAAGTGCCGCCAAGTGTGCGTCGCCAACTCCTCGTGCCCACGCACACATGCCGCGGGGCTCCACACTGGCGCGAGTGCAAGGCTCGAGCCGAGGCAGTGCGGAGACAAAACCTGGACCGATGAGCTCTAAGGTCTCTAAAAAAGGGCAGCCAGCTAAGAGCAGAGCGAGCCCTGAAGTGCTGTCCCCCGACAGAGAAGACTCTGAATCGGGCTTGTAATTCTGGATCCCCAGACGTGGCGTCTTCTTCAGCCCCAGGAACAACGGAGAGGGAGACGTGTTGTCTGTGGTGATTTGATGCGTGTTTAAGCCGTCTGACAGAGCGCAGGCAGGCAGGGTGAGGGAGCGCAGGTGTGCGAATTTGGCCAAGCTGGCACACAGGTGTGTTTCTCCACCTATCCCAGGTGAGCTTTCATGATGATAGTGCGTGTGCATGAGGTTCAGTTGTTTAATGTTGGAACAGCCGACTGCCAACCGGCTCATTGTCGCAGGAATCAGCTGATCCTCCACACTCCTGCACTCCGAGTACAGGACCTTGTTGATCCCGCTGAGGTTCAGGCTCGTCAGCTGTGCGGTGTCTTTGACTCCTCCCTCCAGCAACGACTGGAACACCTGCGGCCACAGCGCTGGGCAGCGGCTGAAGCTCAGGTGCTTCGGACTGTTTCCCTCCAGGGCTCGCTTGAGGGACAAGGAATCGAGCCAGGACCGAGGCAGCTGCAGGGCCTCCAGGTCCCCACGTTGACCCAGGCTCTGGGCCAGTGAGGGAGCAGCGGGCCAGTGGGCGGGGTTTGGGCCAGGAATCGACACCAGGAAAACTCTGAGACGCTTTGGCACATGAACGCTGAACACTGCCAGGTAGAGGAGGAGCAAGGTCTGGTTCACCTAAGGACATGAACACACAGATATTAAAGTGTGTACTGCAGATGTATACGAGAACATCGTACGTGCACATGAAGACAAACTCACCTCTCCCGGAGCCAGCCTGGCAGTGAACTCCTCCAGCTGTTGGTAATGCGGCACACTGCTCTGACCCATCATTAACTGACAGCAAACACCGATACCCTCTCTGGTCACATCAGAGATGTCAAACTGCAGCATCAGCCTGCAGGGAACAACCGCAGACACACATTCAACAATGTAGCAGTGACATAGTAACACGAAGTCCTGAGACAGAGCGACAAGAATGTGAATGCCAGTTCCATTAGCGTAGTGTCGCTAAACTCAAACAATGGACCAAATGCTGACATCACCAGATCAGACATATGCTCTGAAGTGACAAGTAAATGGAAATTGGCTTTTCCAAATTGCGTTTCTGGAACAACTAACAAGGTTTGATTGTGACACAAAGCGCAAGTAGGTGAAGCATTGCACTTGTGCATTTCAGCCATGCTAGCTAGGGATGGCTATGTCGGTCAGTCCACCACTTTGGTCCAGAGATTGAAATATCTCAACAACTACTGGATGGATTCAAATGACATTTTGTTGAAACATTCATGATCCCCAGAGGATACGTCCTAATGACTTTGGTGATCCCCTGACTTTTCCACTGGCGCCACCTTGAGGTTGACTTTTGTAGCTCATAGGGCTGTCATCAACTAAAGAAATTCTTAGTCTACCAACAGGATTTTGTCGACTAATCAACTAGTTGATTTAATCTACAGATCTGTAAAACTGAATTTCTCGACAAAGAATCGCCACTAAATCTACCAGAAATAAATAATTCAGCATGAAAAAACTACTCGAGTAAGGCCCCTAGTTTGTAATGAAATGTCTCCAAAGCTATTGTATTGATTGCCATGAAATTGGGTACAGACATGTTCAGCTCATTGTGATCTTGTTGGCGATCCCTTTACTTTTCATCGGACACCAAAACCTTCATTTCTGGTGTGAAATCTCAGTAATCTTGACAGGTTCTTACTTGCGGAGTTGGGCGCAACATGGCACCACACCATAACTCGGTGTCAACAGTGTCTGCCTGAGCTCCGACAGGCGGCTCAGTGAATCCACCGCCTCTGAACTGAGCTGAGCAGAGTTGAAGCCCGGCGTCACATCAAAAGCGAGTGATCTGAGCAGAGAGAGGGAGGAGAGGAGACGGGAGAGACGCAGGGAAGTGAGGCGACAGCCGGTGACATCGAGGTGCGTCACTCCTCTGCAGCGAGCAAGAAGCTCCATTGTAGAGCCGGCCAGCCAGTAGCAACCATTCAGGCTGAGAGACTGCACGTGATTGGCCAACCGCTTTAATATGTGCCGAACCAATAGATCGTCAGCCTGGAGGAAACAAAGAACTCATTTTATTAAATCCATCTGCTACAATGCAACAAATACTCCACTGTGTTGACAAAGACATGTTATTAAAATATACAGAAAGATCCACACACGTGCATTAGTTTGAAGATTAATAGAAAACGGTGATTGAAATCTTCACTAAAACAATCTTGACACATGCCTTATCAGTTCAAAAGATGATAACCCTTTACCAGATACTCCTCCGACAGGCTGACGCTGGTGAGCAGGGTCTTGTCGTGGCACAGTGTGTGTAACTTGTGGCAGACGTTTGCCACGTTCCGCACCAGGTCACACACGGGAACATGGCGGAGGATGCACAGCAGGATCTCATCGGACAAATCGGACATTCCCACCGAGGTAGAGGACATCGTGTCCTCGTCGAATACAGCCTGAGACAGACGGCAAAACGGTGTCACGGTAAAGACCTTTCAGACCCTCCGTGTATTCAGTCCACCTCTGGCAAGAATCACAATGATGGCCAAGATGCTGCAAATCCTTGTCGTATCAATTACCAATTCTTGGTGTTTTGTAGTTGAGGTCCAACAAAGAGACCGAAGCTGTTATTAAGACAGTTTATCATTCATATTGTGGTAGCTCTCTATTGAATGTCTGGTTGTATTAAGCTACTGTAGACAATGCTGCAAATCAATTAGTGGGACTGCTTTATGACAACACTGTTTTTTTTAAATATAGTTTTGCATCACTGTTAGTTATTTGGGAGTTTTGAATTCGCTGGATTTGGCAAAATCAGACATTCCTATCTGGTTATTTTATTCTTACTTTTTTACATTTCATTTACCTCAACTGACTTTTGATTAATACTTTAATATCCGACAAAGATATGGATATTACAACATAAAATTACTTATGATGTATTAATAGTGCTCTGTCTTACAGAGTTCACTTATTAACTAGTGGTATAGTTGAAGTATCAATACGAGTATAGATATAGTTATATAAATAGATGTATAAATATGGTAGAATTTTGGATTAAAAGGTGATGTCATTACCAGTGACAAGACACATCTTGTAGCAATGGTCCAAAGCGTTTATATCAGTCTCAGCCAACACGTCTTTGTGCTACACGGTCTCAGCGTGTTAGCCCAACTTGGTTGAACAACTTAGCAGGAATTTGGGTAGACCCTGGTTAGCTAACGTTAACGCTAAGTTAGGTCATCCCAGCGGTACCGTTAACTATTGAGGGTTCTCGAGGTTTTTGTCGGTTTACCCACCTGTACAATTTGTCGGTCCATGTCCTCTGAAATACCTTTCACGGTCCCACTCATGATCACCAGGATTTTTTATTTTATATTGTGGATGTTCATCCAGCCGCCCAGCGCTTCATTTTCCGATGGACCACAGGCGGTGTTACCGGGTGTAACATCCATCCGCTGACAGGACGGATTACGTTTACTGCTGCACAATGACGGAAGTCTGTCGGTGACGGACACACTTCCTGTCGGTCCGGGGAAAAAAAAAATCTGAATTTAAAGAAATGATGTTTCCATTTCTGACAACATGGATTGAATTTAAAATTTGATGACCAAAGAATACCAGGAATAAATAATAGATGATAAAACGTAGTAGTACTAAAATATAATTTTAAAAAGAGGTATTTATAATGCAGTAAAATGACTCCACAACAAGTACACTTTTTAACTTGTTAAAGTATTAACAGCAAAATATATCAAAAGTATTCATTAGGCAGCAGAAGGACCTCTGTCAGTGTGGTATTAAATTATTGGATTATTGTGCATTTCTGTATAAGCAGCATTTTATGTTATAGCTGGTCACAGTTAAGATCACTTCTTTATATCGTGTTAGTGTTGGATATCTATAAAACCTCATCTATAATGCACCATACTTAATACAATTCGTATATTTTATACTGGAACCTTGATCTTCAAAGTGACTAGTAAATATAGTTGTGTGTGTGTGTGTGGTGTAAAAAGTACATTTTTTGCTTCTGAAATATAGGTGAGTGGAAGTATAAAGTAATATGAAATTGGAATACTTGAGTAAATGTTCATTTCCACCACTGGATTAAATATATAGTATTTTTACATTCTCTGTGGATAAACAGAAATACCTAAAATATTGCAAAGATTTGTGTTTATTTTGTGGACATAAGTTCTTTAATTCTGACAGAAATGAGGAACTACAGACTAGTTATATATTCCTGTAACACTGTTATGCGCTATTATTATCCAAAGTGTTCCAACTAATATAAAAATCCATTAGCAGTTTGTTAAGTGTCTGTCAACAGTTAATTAATAATCAGTAAATACGGTTCAAACCATGAAATTCTGTTTTAATAAAATAGTTAATGTGACCTCTTAATATTACAACTACATATGACTTGTCAGCAGCCCATTCCACACAGTTAGATAATAATGAATACATGTGATGTATAATTACTCATTAATTTAGATGTCCACATGATGGCATCATAAAAAGTTTATCAGTGAAGTGATACCGAGGCGCTATACTCTTCTATGGGAACAGTGTGTAACATTTAGGGGGATTAATTGGCAGCAATGGAATACAATATTCATAAATGTTTTAAAATGTGCATTCTCTCTACGGACCAGCAGGGGGCGACTCCTCTGGTTGCAAAATGAAGTCAGGTTCTGTGGAAGTCTATGACAAAATGTATTTACCTCAGTTAACATTGTAACAGTTGCGGGCCGTGCATTTTATACCTGGGCCTTCACTGCTGTCTTACCACCTACTAACCTCACGATGGCGCCACAGTTACGGTTATTTGTTTCTAGGGGTGTGACATCACGTATTCGTTTTAAACCGTTCGGTACAAGGCTTACAAACCCAACAATAATACTGGTGCATTTGGAAAATGCAGACGCTTAAATTGTGGTAAATATAACGTTTTCGGTGGACACCGGTCTGTCTGTCTGTTTTAGTTTTCGATGACGTCACTAGTATGTGGCCACGCCCCCTCCACTAACGCAGGGTTGCATGTGTGAGAGAGATTTTATTTTATAGTAAATTGTGTAAATGTAAATAGTTTGGACTGTGTGTGTTTACAATCGGTGTTTCCATAAATCCGTGATGTGTGTGATGATCTGTGATGAAACACTTCACATCATCTTGACCCAGAGCATACATACAAGGTTCAACCAAGAATGAAACATGTCAGCAGTTTCATTTGTGTTGATTTAGATATGAATATAAAGGCAGTAGACATGAACTAAACTAACTTGAATCACTGCATGCTTCCAACGATATCATGCAAAGATTGCACAATTCATGAATTCCAAATGTATCGCATTTAATTGAGTACCATGTGGGGCTTTTTATTTGTCACTGGATGATACCGAGCAGCCCACGGTCTGTGATTTCATTGCTTTGTGAAGTAATAAAATAGATCACTTTGTGGTGCATTTTGCGACATATTTCTAAAAACAAGGGACACTAATCATGCATGCATGACATCTGGACAACCTCCACATGATGGCAGTATTGTAACTTCATTCACTGATATATTTTTGCCAACAGATGGCACCACAGTCTCACTTGCAGTACAGTAGTAAGACGCCCTCTTTTCTTCTTCCAAACACAATCATCCCATCTCTCCAATTAAGCGAGACAACACTGTGCGGGGTGAAACTAACATTAACTCAGACTGCAGACTGTGTTGAAAGTAAGAGTATTGTTCTCAGCCGTGACCTCATTTTACACGTTTAGTCTTGCTCATTATCAGTTGGTGGGATAAGTCTGGGAGCAGGAAGGGTGGGATGGTCTTCCTCCAAGCCTGAGATTTCTATCCAGTACATATCATGCAAATTGAATGACGTGTTCAAGGTCAAGTGTGACAATAAATGTGTAAATTTAGTCAGATTATACTTTGTAGGGAGAGCCTTTTGCTGTAGTAGTTAAATGAGACTTCTAATTAATCCTTAGGATAGAACTATCACATCAGATTTCACTGTTTCAGTAGTAACAGGTTTTACCAACAGTAATAATGGCTCTTCTAGTGAGTGTCCTAGTGAGCCATGCCAGTGTGACAATACCAGGACCTTGAAACTGAAGTAACTATGGAATTCAGCAATCAGTCATTTTAACTTAGTGTGTGATAGTGTAAATTCTGAGCTGATTAAAATGAAAGACACTCATGTAGACAGACTGGAATCTCAGACATGTGCACTTTATTGAGTAGTTGTGTACACAAGAGGCTTGAAGCCCCATGCACAATCCTTCCTACACCCCCATACAAGGTAGAAGCTTTGTCTTTTGCATAATGACAAACAAACAGCACCAAGTATTGTTTAAGGCTGAAAGTACAAAAACAAAAAGACTACATAATTTACATAAGCAATACTACAGGTCTGTTGGGCAGTGGGCCCACCAGAGAAAAACCTTCATAGAGGCAAATAAGGTGGTGAACAAACACATCTGGAATGACCTACACAAACACGACAATGGACATCATGTTCCTCTCACAGTCACACCGCCTGGGACGCCCTGTACTTCCTGCAGAGTTTCTCCCCCATCAGGGGGCATGGTGCCATAGTGATGGGGGAAAATGGGAAGTGGTGTTGCGGGCTCTGCATATACCGGTGTGTTGGTGTAGGCATGTATGCAGAGCCAGTCGCTTGGGTTTGTAGCAGTGTGTGTTTCGGGGGAGTGGACTGACAAGTCTGTTTAGAAGCACTTCCTGTGGACAATGCTGGGGCCGGACTCGTCGTACTCTTGCTTGCTGATCCACATCTGCTGGAAGGTGGACAGGGAAGCCAGGATGGAGCCACCGATCCATACAGAGTACTTCCTCTCTGGGGGAGCAATGATCTGCAGGGAGCAAGATGAAAAACATGGCATCAAATCAAATCCACACAGACATCCTGCAAGTATTTCATTTACAGTTAAATTCAGGAGAAGCGAGAGAGCTTGAACGCCGAATTAACCACGTTTTGGCAGAGTTATACCTTGATCTTCATGGTGGTAGGTGCCAGGGCAGTGATTTCCTTCTGCATGCGGTCAGCGATGCCAGGGTACATGGTGGTACCTCCAGACATTACGGTGTTGGCATACAGGTCCTTACGGATGTCCACGTCGCACTTCATGATGCTGTTGAAGGTGGTTTCATGGATACCGCAAGACTCCATCCCTACGAGGAGTTGTAAAGAAGAAAGTAAGTTTTTGTTTCACACTTAAACTACGGCCCCCCCCCCCCTATGCATTTATTATCAAACTCAGTCCTTGAGTATATTTCAGCCTTAAAAATAAGTTTCCCTGAATTAACCTACCAAGGAAAGAGGGCTGGAAGAGGGCCTCGGGGCAACGGAACCTCTCATTGCCAATGGTGATGACCTGTCCGTCGGGCAGCTCGTAGCTCTTCTCCAGGGATGAAGAGGAGGCAGCAGTGCCCATTTCTTGCTCAAAGTCCAGCGCAACGTAACACAGCTTCTCCTTAATGTCACGCACAATCTCACGCTCAGCTGTAAGACAAGAAAAGACATTTCATAGTCAGTCCCAGGTTTTTTTTGTCTCCCCATGTCAGTTCTCCCCTGCCGTCAAAGATTAGTTTGTTTTGAGATCTGTGCCAACCTGTAGTGGTGAAGCTGTAACCCCTCTCAGTCAGGATCTTCATGAGGTAGTCGGTGAGGTCTCTGCCAGCCAAGTCCAACCTGAGGATGGCGTGGGGCAGGGCGTAGCCTTCATAGATGGGCACTGTGTGGGTCACACCGTCACCAGAGTCCATGACAATACCAGTGGTACGACCGGAGGCGTACAGGGACAGCACAGCCTGGATGGCCACATACATGGCAGGAGTGTTGAAGGTCTCGAACATGATCTGGAGGAGAGAAGAGACGAGCGATGAGTCAGCGTTACCTGAAGTAAGCCAGTATCGGTTAGTACAGAAAAGCACAGCACACTGGCCTGTTTGGAGTAGAACCACCATATGAAAATGAGTCATTACAATAACTTATAGTTTAGTCATATTGAATGTACAAGATGAGTGGAGCAACCTGCTCAGTCATCTGGTGCACCATGCAGACGCCAGTGTAGTTAGATCATCATCTACTTTAGTAAGTCTAAAATGAGCCCAAGTTAAAAACAGCAGTGACCATGCCGCAACAGTCATTCCTGATGCATCACAGTGCAGAGAGATAGAAACCTGAAGCATCCGCAGAGATGAAAAGATCAGCACAGGACAAAAGAAACCTGGAGATTGAAGGAGCAGGAGGAAATGGAGAGATTGAGCAGAAGCTGAGATGCCCGAGCTGAAACACATTGTCATGTCGCGGGGCCCTGCAGGAGAGTTGAGAGAGTTTCCTGTGTGAGGGGATAGGTCAGTGGGTCAGCCCTTGTTACCTGGGTCATCTTCTCCCTGTTGGCCTTGGGGTTCAGGGGAGCCTCGGTGAGCAGGACTGGGTGCTCCTCGGGGGCAACTCTCAGCTCGTTGTAGAAGGTGTGATGCCAGATCTTCTCCATGTCATCCCAGTTGGTGACGATACCATGCTCAATGGGGTACTTCAGGGTCAGGATTCCCCTTTTGCTCTGTGCCTCGTCTCCTACATAGCTGTCTTTCTGGCCCATACCGACCATCACACCCTAGTAAAGTCAAATCAGGAAAAAAAAAAAACTAGTTAAAAATCTGGACAAAAACAAATTCATGATCGTTTTCACAAGCTTTGTTATTTACAAGTCATGAGTTATACAATATGTGGAAACTGTACCTGATGTCTGGGACGTCCAACAATGGAGGGGAACACAGCACGTGGAGCATCATCTCCTGCAAAGCCAGCTTTGCACATACCGGATCCATTGTCAACAACGAGGGCGGCGATTTCGTCTTCCATTGTCTGGGCAGAAGAGGAGACAAAAAAAAAGGCAGAGAATGTTGAACACTGATGCTCTGTGAGAGACAGTTGTGAATGTTGAACACTGATGCTCTGTGTGCAGCAGTTGCGAGTTACAGCTGGCACACAATCTACTCAGTTAAAGCCTTGTCGTTATGGAGACTGGACGCTGGATGTCGCAGTGGCGCAAGTCCCAGTCCTAATCCAGCGGCTCAGCAACAAAAGGCTCCGTTTCTCTCTCGGTCTGGCGATGGCCATATAAGGCAAAAGTGAGCGCCGCTGAGAGACTGCGGTAGCCCGGCCCGTGTGTCGTTAAACCTCAAAATGACAGACAAGCACGGCCACTCCCGTCACCGGAACCACCACAAACTGCGTCCAAGATACCGGGCCACACACCGGTTACGCACGCGTCAACGCAGGCGTTTTTTAACAGTTAAGGTGAATGAACTTCCACCCATCAGGTGCACCGCTATGTCGTGACCACCGCTGTTACAAGCACATGTGAAAAGAAAAAAAAAAAAACTCCACAACTTCTCGCTTTAATGTCAAAGCAACCATTTGGCATTTCTACGCGCATATCTGCAATTTCTGTCAGCGTTAAATATTTTAGATTCAATCCTTCTAAATGTGCAATCACCTGTCTGCGTGTGGAACTAGACCCAGAGACCGTGTCAAAGCAGATGCTTACATGTAAGCGAGAAGGTCAAGCACGCTTTTCTTTTTACGCAGTCGGATTTGTGAAACTGATAAAGTGATGACAGCATGGGTAGCCGGGTTATTTCACACCATCCGTTAAATATAAACGACAGTAAGCCAACACGTATCTGTACGTAACTCAGTTAGTGGGGACCTCTCATCAAACTAACTCATCACAAACATTTAAGGTTAATGAACGACCGAAATGATAGTTAGCTGTTCCAACTGGTGTCTGCGTAAAGTCAGGCAGAAAACCTCGTAGCTTTAATTAACCCGCCGGCTAAAAATACTACGCACACACACGCATATGTTAAAGAACTGCATTTAAAACAACACAAAACTTCCATCTTCGCCTTACCTGTTTAAGGGAGGGTTATCGGCTTAGGAGGACTGACTGCGCGGTACACTCCGGTAGGGTTTAGTGTCGAAACCTGACTGCAATGGAGGCCAACAAATGGCAGGGTTTTATGAGAGCTCGCGCTGCAGCCCCTCTCCATAAAAGGAGATCTTTCCGCTTAGCGCTCTCTGATTGGTCCTGCCGCATCCACTGGGTGTGGCGCATGCAGATAACGCTCCTGCGCTCTGACAATACCGAGGAGACAAGCAACATGGAAACTAACCTATATTCTGTCAACTATTATTCTGGGGTCTTTCAGTGTTTAATAAAACACACTTTATATCCGTCTTCATCATTATTTATTATAATGGGCGCAATGGGAATGAAACACCCGCGAGCAACAAATGACTGCTGCAAAACACACAGCAGACTTAAAACAAGCTGAAATATTTGCTTTCATGTTATTGTCTATTGAGCTGATTAGCACATTTTCATGTAATTCATACCACCCTATTATAGTTTAATCCCTAGGGTTGAGAAGGGGCCTGCATATTTTCTCTCAACCGTATTTGATTAATCTACTTGTGTTACTATCTTCTGTTTCATATTTGTGCATTGGAGCAAAAGTGCAGAACACAGACAAGACGATTCACCATTCATCTCATTTAAGCGAAGGACATGCGGGAATGAGACAGAACGAGATTTGCACTGGAGACTGTGCATTTGCAAATTCATGGCAGATACTCGTGCTTGGTAGTGCCGGGACGTGGGGTGGTTCCAGTCTCAGGGTCACTGACAGCACTGTCAACACCCTGATTAACATGTCTACCCTGACATACCAGTGTCTCTCTCTCTCTCTCTCTCTCTCACACACACACACACACACACACACACACATGCAGAGTAAAGTGATACATGTTGTCAAGCTTAGCTGAGGTATTACAGTAAACACTCAGGAGGCTGTAGATCACTTATCACTTGTACAGTTTCAGTGAGTGTGGGTGTGGGTGTGTGTGTGTGGGGGGGTTCAATGAGATGAGTAATAGACAGGTGTGTAATTTCCGGAAGATACCTAATGTGGTTTTGAAATGAAAACCGTGAGGCCTATTAGAAAGAAACTATTTATTGATGAAACTATTTCTGAGGAATGTGACTTTGATATGTACGTACACACCTGCTCCACACACCAATATGTGCATACGGCTTGCCCGAAGTACTCATTTATATGAATTATTACACACTTGGACGTTGCCATGCAAAGCTCATCTTATTGACCCCAGACTTAAGTGGGTGGGTAGGGTTGCAGTTTTAACTCAATAAGGGCACCGGACAAAGACACATGAACTTATGGTAGGAATTCTCATTGGCTCTTTGTGTTCCTAATAAGGGTATATGGTAGCCGGCTGGCCAAAGGAGACAGGAAGTGGGTTTCACAGTGCTTCACTTCTGCGGATGCACACAGGAAGAGACCGCACAGATCCTACAAACACACACAAACGCCCGTATGTCACCAGGTACGGAGCAGCTAAGGATAACATAGAAGGGAGAGGGAGAGTGAATGATCTAATCAGGGAATTGGCTTTTCAGAGTGGCATTATCCTCTTCTAGACAGACACACACACACACACACACACACACACACACACACACACACACACACACACACACACACACACACACACACACACACACACACACACACACACACACACACACACCAAGTATAGACCCAGGGCAGGACAACCATCCCTTTAAGAGTTCCTTTGGATGACATCCATATAAGGAGATATTGGAGCTAGTCACATGGGGGGGAAGAATGCACTGCTCAGGTCATGTGACCAGTCTGAGGAAATGAATAAATTTCCCTTTTTAAGGATGTGCATGTATATACGTGAGTGTGAGAGTGCATGTTGCTATAGGTTGGATTTCTGTATCCTTCACCAGCACCCAGAGATTAATATGTAGAAAGTGAAATATGAATACAAATAGAAATAGTTTTTTAAACTTTGTACTCACTAACTCCTCCCTGACAGATATTTCTCAATGTTTCTTCTCATATCTTTCTTCAAGCCATTTCATAATTTGGTGGCGTGGGTGTCTCATGCATGCATTACATCACACACACACACACACACACACACACACACACACACACACACGTAGACACTCCCTGCATTGCTCACTTACACAGTCAGGGAAATTCACAGGCCTGGCTCTTGGCTCTGACTAAGACCGTATATGGAAGAAGCTAGCAGGTAGCTTCTGTCCACTTTTCACTCATCCCCTGCCTCTAGCGCTCTCTCTTTCTCTCTCTTCCTTAAACGCACATTCACTCTCTTCCTTTATTTGCCACATTTCCTCTCTCCCCGAACCAATCACTCCCTGATTCCTCTTCCCATGACAGGGACAATGACAGGAGAGCAATGCAGTGTGCGTATTTGCCAGTTTCACTCTGCAGCAGTCTTCCCCAGTCATTTATGGCATCACATTCCAGCTAAGGTTCATAAGCAGTATTGAGTGGAGGTGTGGCGTGTGTGTGTGTGTGTGTGTGTGTGTGTGTGTGTGTGTGTGTGTGTGTGTGTGTGTGTGTGTGTGTGTGTGTGTGTGTGTGTGTGTGTGTGTGCAGTCGAGTAAGACAGAGACAGGAAGATGGTATGTGAAATGTCATATTAGAAGATGCAGATTTCTCAACAGAAATTCCCCCCCAAAGAAATTCCAACCTGACTAAGACTTGTGAACACAGCTCACCAATTCTCAGGTCTCTGCACTGGCTGACCGTCAGTGTGTCATTAAACAGAGTTACATTTACTGCTACTTTACTGTGATTTAGGCCCAAATACACTTCTGAATGTCTTTAATCATATTAAGCCTCGCTACCTCTCAGGTAAGCAGTTGTCTGTTAACCATAGTCCAAATAGAGAAGCAACCTTTAGTTACTATGCAGCACCACAGAGCTTGAACCGTGGCCCGATTCGGCAGAACACTTTGTGTTTGGGTTCCTAACCCTCTATTGCATGGAGTTGCCATATGGTTTATGTAAATTTTACTAAAAGACAGTTCTACAAAATCCACATTTTACTGTTTTGTTGTGAAAAAGGGGGTCTTCTACTTTGATATGACCAATAAGTGATGACATCACATGAGCAGGAAATCCTGTTTGCACTTTCGTTTTTCATGGACACTTGACACTAGAAGGTCATGATCTGAGGACTCACAAAGTTGACTAATTGTTTAACAGTTTTGTTTCATGCAAAATTCCTTAAAAAACTAAAAAGACATTATCTGGGATAAGTCAACTAAAAGCAGTCTAGATACCTTTTTTTGTAAAATGAAGTTGATGTCATATGTTAACCGTACGTGAATATGTATTGTGTTCATTCAACCTATTGGACTGTTTCATAAGACTAAGCTACACTGAGACCATGTTAACAACTCATTACATTCAAAAAGGGAAAGAACATATATATTTTGTAATTCCAGACATTTTGGAACCGTACCCTTTATCTGGATTATACATTACACCACTGGTTGTAAAAAGGTTGCCACAGCCTTGGGCCACCTGATCCGGTAAGAAGGGACAACACTGGACGTTGCAAACAAACAACGGAGGAGAAGCCTGGATGGAAAGGAGCAGGTGCTCCAAGTGGGCCACGTTCCTTTGATTCTTCAACTTCCACAAGAGGTGAAAGTGGGTCAGAATGGAGAATATAACATGCACTTCTTAATGTGGATATATTTCCATTTTTTTAAGTAATAACATTAAAACATATTAATGTTTAAGTAATAAGTCATAGAGGGCTAATAACTTCTGAAAACTAGATTTTGACACGGGTCCTTCCATCAGACACGACTCTGAGATTAGATACAGTAATAATCTGAGATGCACCTTTTATCTCTTGTTTGTGTTTGTATGGTTTATGCTGTGCTTTCTGTAAAATGTTTTAATGCATTATATAAAGCATTTTAACAGCCTTTGTGTGAAAATGTGCATTTGTGCTCCACAACTTTCTCAGCGATGACCTCAGAGTGCAAAGCTCAGTATGTTTAAAAGGACTCACATTCTTAATTGCCAAAAGCAAATGCATTTATTTTTGCCCTGAGTAAGATTTATGTTTATTAAAGCATGATATAAGACTCTGCAGCATTTAGACACACTCCTTTGCTCTTCTTTCTTTACAGTATATCCTACATCTCATCAGAGGGATCAGAAACAGAACATGGAGCAACAAATACACTTATATACACATTTACACTTATTGTTTTTTTACAGTTTTCATCAACAAAACAAGAACATTCAAGTTGACCAGTGTCAACTTTTGATTTGATTCTTCTTTACGTGCAGTCAAGCAGTCCAGCTCTTCCCCAGGTCTACCAGCTCCATGCCTTCACAGTAGGACCGCGGCCTCGACACCCTCACCTGGTTTCACAGGGAAACATAATGAAACCAGATGTACGTGCGCATGTGTACACAGATATACCTGCCAAACACTCACTGTGGGAGCCCTTTGGGTGGCCAGTTTCTGCAGAAGGGGGAAGGGAGTCCACTGAATGGGTTCCACGGGCCAGCTGCAGACAGAAAGGTCACTGGCCTTGCCCGAGTCCAACACACCGTCGCCCATGCTCATCCCGCTTCCCCTCCAACCATACTGAGAGCTACAGGGAACACAGGAATACAGACAGCCAAGGGATTATTTACATATTATATGAGTGAAATAATACATTTACATTCTGGGAACTAAAGGCAGTAAAAGCTTAAGATACAGATTAGGAAAAGGATATGAATGTAGTTTTATTCATGGATATTGCCTTTAGTGATTTATTCACTTGATTTGAACTTGTATTGGGTTTTAAACATGTATTAAGCCATAGCTTGGGATACACTTTCTGTTATATTTAATGTCACATAATTGAATTCATTCAGTTGTGTTTCTTTTATGTCTTTACTTTATTGCTTTTGCTTTGATTTAATACAACATTGAATGCTACTTTATTGAGTAAATCGTTAAAACTGCTTTTAAAAAATATTTCTACAGCAGGCAAAGATGAAAAGGGGCAGGTGAGAATGAAAACCTCGCAAATAATTATCACCCAATTCAGCTCTACAGGCCTTTCTTGTTTTTAAAGCATCTTTCAGGTTATGGTTTCGGTTTTACGGCCCATAACTTTAATGTTTTGGCTTTTAGTTCAGTTTGTCAACCTCACTTCAAGATGCTGTTTTCAGAAAATGCTCTGATAAACCACTGAACACTACCTGCCTAGCTCTGAGCGATAGGTAGTAAGCAACTTGCTGATGAACACTGAAGCATTTAGCAGCTAAAGAACCAAATACGTGTATCTGCTGCCCCCCAACTGCAGCTGTAAAAGTAAGGTTATTGTTTTCTTGTAAGATTTCGTGGCTTCTAGTGCACCCCTCCTTTTCCAAGCTTTCCAAGAACAAAAGTGACCTTTAGGGAACATAAAAATGAGAAACCCTCTTGCTAGTGCCAGTTTTGGTCCTTACTGGGCGGCTGTAGAAACATTGTGGTGCAACATGACAGACTCCATGAAGAGGACCCGCTCCCTATGTCGATGTGAAGGACTCGTTCTAAGCTAACGACAGCACAAAGATTCTTAGTTTCAGGCGATTATACACAAATGAAAACATAATTATGAATATTATATTCCATTTCTGCCTAAAAATCTCCATAAATCCAACACACTGGTCCTTTAAAAGTAATTATTAGGTGGGTCCAAGTTCAGTTTTTCTGTTTGTATAATTGTGCGTGTGTGTCTAAGTTTGGGTTGCAGATCTAATGTCTGCTTGGTTGCTGAACTTTTCAAAAGTAGCCTGTTTAGATCTGCATTTAGCTTGTTTATATCTTGTGTGTGTGTGTGTGTGTGTGTGTGTGTGTGTGTGTGTGTGTGTGTACCTGTGTGGGTAGATTGTATTGATGCGAGCCCCGTGGCTGGGGCAGGTGGAGGCCAGCGACAGCGTGTCGTCGTGGTAACAGCAGGTGCGGTCGAGCGCCTGCAGGTGCAGTAACTCATCGGAGCGCGTAAAGGCGGGATTATCCAGCGAGTCCGCCGATCCTGCCCACGAACGCAACCCGAACCGTCCTGACAGCTCATCGAAATGGTTGAACCTGCGATAGCTGCAGACACAACAAATCACAGTGTGAGGATAATTATTCACGGCACAATATTCATATTCACGTATCTGCTTCAATTTGATCTGGGCTTGAGTATAAATACATATTTTTCATACATACGTGTGTATGTAATATACATTTCTTTTTTTCTTCAAGTCTCACTGGATAAAAATGACAAATGGAATTGAACATTCTATTCAATTAAATTTGCTTCACTTAATATCACACATTTGCCACAGAGGGCTTTACAATCTGGACCACATACAACCTCCTCTTACCTTGGACCCTTCGCATCGGATAAACACAAGCTCACCCCCCCAATAAACTATTAATGGTTCAAAAGAAAATGGACGAAACCTTTGAGAGAGAGTCCAACTTTCTCTGGACAGAACTCTCTCTCTCTACTGTTCGTGAGACACTGTGGATTTACAGCTTAACTTCAGACTGAACTTCATCCGTCTGTGTCCACACCCAATATTTGAAGTTAATCTCAGCAATAGGATGAAAGTGCAGTGCCTCAGTCAAGGTGGACAGAACTCTTCCCTCTTGCAGCCTCCCTCTGGGATTTAGGTTCAGACAACAAGTGTCTCAACACAAACGCCTGAACAGGCTGAATCCCAATGGCTGCACTTTTTTGCAGACTTCCAGAGAATCAGCTTGGGGAGAAGATTTCTCCAGACTTCACTTTGTAGACTATTTATAGTTTATAACATGTGAATGTGCAAGACTAACACCTTACAGACTTGACGTGATGGCAGTGAACGTATCACGGTACGCATGACTGAAGTCCTTCAGGGGCTGTCTGCAAGTCTCGACGGGGGACATTCGGATTCAACCAGACTGACTCAACATTTCCCAAGAGTTCACAATGCAGCCTTCATCCTAAATATGTGGTTCAGCAGCCAGACTGCGACATCTAGTGGACGTTACTGTTACTACAACTAAAGTGCGTGAAGTTAAATCCATTCTGTGGCAGGACACAATTTCCCCGAAGGTGTCCTGTGTGTTAATGCCACATTAATCAGAGTTGTTCGGTGTCAGCTGCATTTTCATGTTTACCAAATGTGTGTTTTTTGGGTTATTATAAGGTCGACCCACAAGATCACACCGTGTTACAGAAACTCAGTTGACCATTTCATTCATTTTCAACATATTTGTTTCAACAAAACACTTCATATTTCATGTTCAGGGTATATGTGTGGTGTCTGTGAATCTGTGTGTTTGTATGGTAGCTTGAGCGCTGTAAGCTGCGATTGTGACGTGTGAGTCGGTGCATACCTGCTCCGAGTCTGATCCACTTTGGCCTGGATCAGAATGGCTCGGTAGCGTCGCACTGCCACAAGAGCCAAAACGGCAATCACCGTCACCATGACGAGTAAGATGGCAAGACACGCGCCCACGAGCCGCGCTCGAGTCATCCTCACGTCACACCTCTGACCCATGTACCAGAAGTCCTCTCCTACAAGGCAGCTGAAACACAAACAAGAAGACGTTTGCACAAAATCCTTCTTGGATGGAAGAGATGCAAACTGTATGTGTTAAAGCCTCTGTCTGGTCCTACCGGCAAACTGGGAGCTGGCCCGGGTGGTGAGTACAGATGCCATGATGGTGGCAGTAGTCAACGTGGCAGACAGAGGAGCAGCTATAGTTTGAAGTGCCAGGGTTAAACACACAATTGTAGCCTGCTGGACACTGCAGTAACCAGTCACACACGTCGCCCTGCAGACCTGGAGGGAAGATATGTTAAAGAATGAGGCTGGTGTCATTCTACATTTTGATTATTGCCAACAAATCCCATGAAACAACAACAACATTGTGTTAGTCAGTCTCAGTACTTTGCTATCCTGTCTGTGGCACTCACTCCCAAGCTCATTAAAACACCCACTGAGCAGCTATATCTTAAATATTTGGCTTAATTTTTGATCACATACCACAGTAACCAGTTTAATATCCGAGTGAGCCAGACTTCATAATCAGATTTCCCATAACTAGATTGTGAGTTAAACTGAGTCAATCTGACTGCGTTATGATGTTTACATGAGTCTGCCTGTAACTGGGTTCATTAAGTAAGCAGGTTAAGAATGGAATTCCCACAGAGGACATCTGGGACAAGGGTCTGCAATGATTTACTTCGTAGCTATGCATTATGCTTGAAGTTACAAGAATTCTGCGTTGCAATATTTTCATTCTGTTCAAAGAATTTTAAAGTCAGAATAAGACCCGATCCACTTGTGGTCATACTGGGGGCCTATGAAAAGTCTAAAAACCTACAGAGTGCACAAATCAACTGCTGTTGAAAGACTGGAATGCCCTGTCAGGTAAATGTTAAGGACAGTGAAGAGATGACGGGATATCAGAGGAGAGAGAAGAACGAGTTGCAACGATTCGCCTGAGACCACTGGTGCCTGAGGAGTTAAGCATCTTTGGTCAGCTGTGTGCGTAGGTGGGCATCTCAAATTGCCTTACCTCCCAGTGTGATGTTGGTGATCTTGGATGATCTGAAGCTCCTCCCCTCGCACACAGCCTGAGCTAGTCCTGTTCGTTCCAACAGCGACGCGGGGCCAGTCGTGCCGAGCCACCGCAGAGCCCCGCTGGTCCTGAACTCCAGCAGACTCTGCACCGCGTGGCCACTGAAAAACAGCAACACATCCACTTTCTGTAGCTCTCTTCACAAAACCCGATGCAGCGCAACCCCACTTTGTGCCTCATGTTTTACCACTGTATTCGAATCACAGAGCGAACCATCTTTTCTAAAAGATGAATACCTGGCCATCTATGAAAACCCCATTTAAAGAAGGGATTCAGGGCATGAATATAGCAGCAAACAATGATTTGCTATGTAGAGATGTATTGGAGTAATGTCTCCCTCTGTGTGGGTTGTAATCCGAGCTTCTAAGTTCTTGGTTGACACAGCCGGCCTTCCTGTGCTATTAGTGCATGTTCATGCATGTGAGCGTGTCCACTGGTTAGCTCACTAATACGGCGGTTACAGCTGACCGATGCTCTCTGCGCAGAGAGCACGCCCTCCGGATTCCCCCTCAGGTAAACACCGTCAGCACTTTTGCTGTAGTTTGCACTGTTAGCGCTGTTAGCGCCGGCTCATCCGTCACCATGATGAGAGCCGTTGAGATGCAATAGAATTAGCTGATGGACATAGTGGAGCATTAAGCAGCTAAAGAGATGAAATACTGTCATTTGAAATTTGTCACTTGACCAGAAACACAACTTCAAATGAAGGATAGTGTAGTTCCATGTCTGCTGGACGTGTTAATAAGAAGCTGTTTGCCAATAACAACGTGTTAGTGGGTCAAAATGTCAACGTCCTGTGACTTGACTTTAATGGTATTAGATGAGAGGCTCAAAATGGGGCTAAATGCAGCTTAGCTACAGTACATGTACTCTATACTTGGACTTCACCTGCTCCAGACTCCCAGCAGCCGGCTGAACCCCGGGGCTTTCTGAAGGTACGGCTCCACCTGAAGGAAACATGGAATGAGGACTTTGTTGCAGCCCCGCAATCAAACTCTAAAGCTATTGTATAATCGCACGATTTGTTGGTGCTTTTCTGCATGCCAGTGTGTGCGTGTGTGTGTGTGTGTATATAATCCCTCACCCAGGCAGCGGTGTCTTCCTCCAAACCAGAAGAAAAAGCCGATCTGGACTCTTCCACAACAATCTGCAGCAGCAGCTCAATTGACTCCACTGGACAAAACAGGAAAAATAAATCCATTACAACAAGCCTGGACACAGAACAAAACTATTATTTAATCACACACAAATATGTACATTACCTCTGATGGCTGAAGGCTGGTCTGGCACGATGTAGAACTTGGGTGTGTGACTAGTTGTGGGGCTCCAAGTTGAGGTTAAAACAGAAGGCGCGAGTGCCAAACGGTTCTCCTGGCTGGGATGCAAGGTCGTCCACGATGGAGCTCCGGCTGTGGGAGTTAGTGTGGTTGTGCTGCCTGTAAACCATTGCCAAGACTTATCCTCACTCTCTACTTCCTCTTCATGTCCATAATCCGATTTTGCAGTTGTGAGTGAGAGCAAAGACGTCTGTGCAGTAGTAATGTGGTTGCGGGGCTGTTTAAGTGTAACTGGGACATTAGTAGAAGACGTCAAAGGCAGGTGGTTCTGTGTATGAGGTGTGTGTGAAGATGTTTCTGAGGGAGTGGTTTCGTGGTTGACGAGTGGTGTGTGGGCACCGGATTCAGCGGTAGAGGAGGGCAAAGAAAGGGGTGTGTGAGATAAATGTGAACGACCAGGTGATGGAGTGTGTGTTTGCAGCGTGTATGGAGGTGTTGATGAGGGTATGGACGTACTGGACGACGGAGGAGGAACAGGAATCGGTGAATTTGTGGGCGAGCTGTCGTGCGAGAGTGTGTAAGTGGGACGCAGCGTGAATGTTTCAGTGGTTGTTTCTGAGGGAGCTGAGGTCTGGACTACATCTCCCAACGTCAGAGGTGTCGAAGAAGAACCCGTGAAACTCAAAGTCCGGTCATCAACTTCGGTGATGCCAGGCGAGGAGGACATGGTGTCGGCAAAACGTTTGCGCGTACTCTGCGATGGCGCGCGTGTCTCGTCTTGGCTCGTCTGTGTGAGCGGGGAGGACGTGTCAGGAAGTGGCGAGCGCGCGAGGCCCTCTGTGCTTTGTGGAGAGCTTGTTTCACTCTGTGCGGAGGAAGTGAAAGTGTGAAGGATCTCGAGTTTGTCAGAGGACTCGAACGCAGCAGTTTGATCGGTGACCTCTGACGCAGATGATGCCGATGAGTCAGTTCCACTCGTGTTCGGATGAAATGAAGCGGACGCCGCGGCACCAGCAGCGGTTTCAAGCTCTGCGACGTGGGCGGCGGATGAATGAGTCCCGCTGGAGAGCTGTGAGGATGATGGTGACGGAGCAGTGGGTTCAATATCAGTGTGCGAGTCCCCCTGCTGAGGTTCGGTGGGGGATTGTAGAGGATCAGAGGTGAAGGCGGAGGTCAGATCAGAGATAAGTTTGTCTGTGCTTCGCTGGCTCCTCCAGGAATGGGGGAGTTCCTCACCAGAAGCCCTGCTAACGGCTCCATCACGTGGGATTAGGATGGTATCACTCTCCCAGGTTGTCCTGGAAGTTGAAGCAGAGTTGAGAGGTGGGACTCTGGAGCTGGAGCGAGCTTGTGTGTTTGTAGATAGCTCAGATGTCTGAGTGGCTGTATATTTGTGAATATATGTGCCAAGCAAGGTGTTGGAGCTGATGGCTGTGGCATGCGTCACTGCAATCTGGGTTTGAGGGAGCTCGTTGCTTGATTTTTCGCCCGTGTTTGTCGTGTGCGATGGTTGAAACGGCCAGTCTGTAGGCTGAAAATAGGGGCGTGCGCTCTCTCTGGCAGACATTTTTCCATCGGCGAGGTGAGGAGCTCCAGATGTATCCGCTCCATTGTTAGGTTCTTCCTCAGGAAGAGGGAGAGTTTCCCTATCAGCTCTCACAGCCACAGTGAGTCCCTGCGGGGGTGAGGTGGGGTGCAGCGGGCCCTGGTCCTGAGAGGAGGGACTAGACGCAGACCGAGGCCCGGAGCTCCACTCTGGACCTTCAAAGAGGCGACCCCTGCCCCCGGCTGTCCCCCTCACCACGTCTTGACCAACAGGAGCGGCGCTTGTAAAGCTGGTTCCTGTCGGCGACGAACGCAGGAGGTCTTGGTCTGAACGTGGGCTGGTAGGGTCGTCCGAGGAATTCCCCTCATCTTCCTGGACTGGATGACCAAAACAAACAGAGAGGGAGAGGGTGAGGAGAGACAAGAGTGGAAATCACAACAACATAACATATCTGTGTCTCACACCAGGGAGTGTGATAAGAACTTTCCGAAGGACTCAAAGCGCTGAACAATACATTTCCACAGTTTCACATAAGTAACCATAATATACTAAATACAACCTTATATATCCATTGAGACAACTAAATAAGCAGCTTTTTCAACAGTTGGATCATACTCTCATGATCAGGGTGCAGGAAAGTGGGCCATCCTGACTCAATAAGTCAAACTAGATAATTGAGTAATGGTTGCTCACCGTAATAGGACAGCTGCATTTCATTTGAGGAGCGTCCTGCTCCTGTCCAAGTCAAGGTGGCTTTGTTTCCATCACAGCGGGAGAGCAGAGCCGTCCCCCCGCTCTGCAGGACCTGATCTGCCTCGTTCAAAACACAGCGCACTACGACGCTTGATCCACTGTCCAACCACACTAACTTTAAAAGGACCGCCGGACCCAGAGGAACACCTAGCGTCCAGGTGCAAACTGACACCGTCGGGGTTCTGTCAGACTGGTGGTTCATGGGGTTGAGTGTGTTGCTGGTGTCAGTAAACAGTCCAGGTAAAGTGAGATTGATGTGACCAGCAGGCTGTTTGTCCAGGCTGACATCTCCACAGTGGTGGTGCAGCAAGGCCAGTGTTTTATCTGAAGAAAGAGAAGAAGAAACAAGCCGCTGGTAAAAGAGGACACCAATCTGGTATAAATCTGTGACGTTGCAGTGAAAACTGATTTATTGTGTCCCGTTCAAACAGATGATTCTCATTCTCCCATTTTTTGAAGCAGGAAAATGTAAAAGCAAAAACCAGACAATTAGAGGAAAAAACTAACTGAATAAAAATGCACAGATCGTCCCCCTCTTTAATTATCTCCTGAATAATCTGATGACCCCTATGTATTTAGATCTGAAGCAGGGTACAAAACTCAACTCTACAGAAACCTACCAACCTCTTTTGTATTGACAGAAGAGCAGCGACGTTGTGACTTAATATAAAAGTAGCTGAAAACGAAACAGCAGTTTCAGATAAAAGGAAATACAAAGCTCGGTGACAATAAAAGGCTTCATAATAAGATAGCAGTTTACAGCAGAGGTCCTTACCTGTTGTGATAATAAAGAGCAACAGGCAGGCGTGGAGCTGCATTTCCAATCCTGAGACATTTCAGTGTCGGAGACCTTATTAATCCCAAATCCATATAGCTCAGATGTACAGTATCTGTGCGTTATGACGAGGACGAGTGAACCGCGCAGAGCGAAAAAAATGATCTCCAGTTTCCCTGCGAGCAGAGCAGTCCCAGCAAAACGGAGAGGCGTCAGAAACTTTCCTTCTCCATCATTTCCTTCTAACGGAAACCACCGTGCTGTCAGGGGCACGGCGCCGCACGGTCACCGAAATGAGTTGCACGTGTGTCGGACGGTGCTCCTCGTAATGTGGGGACGGACAGAAGGTTTTATGTGCGCCCCCGGGCTGTTCCGTGCGCCAGTTTGTTTGATTCAAACGAACGTTTCCAAAGATGAGGAAGGAATCCAGTGGTCGCGGCAGGGAGCTGGTTTTTACGCACATGCTTAAACGCAACACAGGAAACCTTTACCACAGGAGGCATGGAGACGTGACAGGGCGGGGGCAGTTTATTAGCGCTTTTACATTCACACCCCACTGTGTGTCAGACAGGGAGAGTTGGAAACCAGTGGCCGGTAGCAGGATGGCTTCATTATCACTCATCAGACATGAAGATGAATTATAGAGCTATTATTGTTTGTGCGCGTGGCCACATTGGGGCAGAATAACATCAGAACAAGCTGACAAACCTGAAATTAAAGGCAGGGTTGGTAATCTTCTAAAATGTTTTTGATATTTTTGTTTAAAATCTTATTACATCCTGACAGCAATAGATATAAATGAATCATACCCTCTGACAAAAAATAAAAATATTTAGATATCTAAATATATAGGCCATCAATCTTGGGTTGGTTTTTGGTAAATGCATCGGTTATCTGTCGTCTCTGGAGGATTGTTAAAATTGCTTCTCTTTTACACTTTTAAGTATCTATTAAAGGGTCTCACTGAGATAACAATCTTTATCTTTCTCAGTAGCCTGGCCATCCATTTTAAATAAAAATAGCAAAGTGCTAAATCCCCCAAATTTGTATGTAAAATTATATTCAAACAAATTAAAGAAAACGCAGTTGCAAACACTAGATCAGGGTTCCAGTTCACATCCTTTTCAAAAAACTCTCATCCATAAACTACCATTTGAAAATGTATATGATCACATTGTTTAATTCTGCTCTAAATAAACCCCAAAACAAGAGACTTATAAAAAGATATTTTTATTGATGCAGGAAAAATAATGACTGTGTTACAGGTCATCTGAACTTCGATGCTTTTAAAAGCTGCAGAGCTGACTGTTAAAACCTGGATGTTTTCAACTGTGCCATCTTTATCTTTGCATATCCTAGGGGAGAGGAAACATGCACTTTTCAAAGTGGATTATGACAACACATGATCGTTTGTTACTGGATATCTGCAAAGGATAACGAACTTAAATCAATGCGAAATGTAGAGAACTCAGAATAACAGCACTATCTCAAACTGCAACGTATTGGATGTATACTGTATATGTAAAAGTATTTTAAACATCTTATGAATTCATTTTCCAAAACAAGATCGAGGATCTATGTGGCACACATACAGTAGAAATGGAAAAGGTTACAGGAAAACATACAGTAAATGGTCCTTTTTGAAGACATGCACATACAAAAACAAAACTTTTACAGACGCATTTTCAAACGCCGCGCATCGCGTGAAACTGTTTCCACGGGAGGAATCACTTCAACAGAGTCACAGGCACTCATGTTTTTATATAACTGTATTGCCAGGGTTAATAAAAGCTTGAGGTCTCACAGGAATAATCTGCGATACTGCTTGATGTTCAGTGTGATTTAATTATTCGTACATGTCCAATAGCGTTTGGAACAAAATTATCCCATTAAACTCTTGTTTATTGGGTGGTGTGGATCATTAAAATAAACCAGGTTGGGTTGGACTGTGTGTGTGTGTGAAGACTTGAGAGGAAAGTAAAGAATGTGGCTTCTTCCTGTCAACCAGTACGTAGGATGATGTGGACTCCAGATTCAGTAAAAACAGGACCGCTCATGTCTCCCACTTTGAGAGCAAAGGAGACATCTTCAAAAGGCTTCTGCATTTGACCTAAAACATGAACAGATATATTATGTTGAAGTAATATTATCTTATCCACGTTCAAATGAAAACTCACACATGAACATGTTGTAAAATATCATCTGTGACCTGTGTGTGCATAGATACTTTTCATAGATTACTTTTAAGTACATTAGGTTTTACTTTCAACTGTGGGCGTGTCACTGAGGCACAGCCAGTCAGTGATGGTTATCGAGTTGGAAGCTTGTTAAATATTGCCAGAAATTAAATGAAAGTAAAAAAACGTCAAAATAAATTTCATATGAATTTTAAAAAGCCTAACCAGGTACTGGAGTACGTACCTTTGCCAAATAATCCCAGATCTCCACCATTCTTAGCTGAGCTGCAGTCGCTGAACTGAGAAGCCAGGGACTCAAACTTCTCATCTCCAGACTTGATGTCTTCTATATACTCTGCACAGAAGAGAGGAAAAAAACAACAACTTTAACATGTTGATCAGACGTGATCGAACCCCCCCGTCCAATGTCTTACGTACTCTGAATGAGCTCCAGGGCCTCGTCTTTAGTTCGTGTGATAGTTTGTTCTCGCCAAGAAGATGGACGACGTGACTGATTGTGCTTCACCAGGAGGTGAGAGCAGCGTACCTGAGTGAGTGAAAGAAAAAAAAAAAAAAAAAAAACACAAACCGATCAGTGTCAAGAATCAATAAGACTGGTATGAATACGTCAGTACCACCATCTAATACGACAGAGATGAGATACATCATAACTAATGGCTTTAGTGTTGTCAATAAAGTCTGCATGTTTGCACTTCCGGTTCCCTCCTCTCAAAGTAAATTAGTTTCTTGAATGGGTTTTTGGTTAGAAACCTGAAATAAGTCGTTCCTGCAGCAAACTTTTCCCAAGTTAATGGCTAACTAGAAAGTGACAAACCCATGACTCTTTAATGAAGATGTAATAAGATAACTTCAGCCATAGTGGTCGTGCACATCCAAATCCTGTTGCTGGACAGATAGAAGAGAACAATGATAACATTAAATGGGACTGTAGATCCTTTTCGTGCAATATACTGGAAAGTGAGTAAATGTTTTTTCTTACTTGAGTTGTAAAAGTTAGGAATAACTGATTGGGTCAGGAGTTGTAAACGTTCAGAAGCTTTTAATCCCTCAAACCTCAGTCGGTACAAACTGACGCTGTTCAGCCAAAGTTTGTTTTAACCCCCCAAACTTCAATTGAAGTTCTAATTCACCAGCCACTTTGACATTTTCCTGGCAAACCAAATGTTGTTGTGCAATGGTTTTCTAAATATTTAATAAAGCACCATTAAAAGTGTCACTAGTTACAATTTATAATCCTGTGTCACAATACAATAAGTAATAATTGGATTAAAAACCACCCTGTCCTCATGCTAAGAGGTGTTATTAAACACGTGGGACTGAAACCACAGCATGCAACCAGCAGGTTTGGTTCTAGTCTTACGGGGCTGCAATCATTTCTACAAACCACCACATGTCCCTGTCTGTTTTTTTTCAAATCCAATAATCCCCAGTTTTACTTATTTTTGTCAGGAAGCCCAAATCTTCATAAAGCCTCGTCCACCCATCACTAATTTCAGTCATCACTAAACTAGTTCAGTCTTGTTTTTATGCCATCTTGTAAACCACTTTGTAACTGTCATTTTGAAAAGTTCTCTATAATAAAAGTGTATTGTTATTATAATAATAAATACATTTAAAATATTACACATAATAACCTTATCTGGCTCTCCACGGCCATCTCCCACCGGACGTTCCCACTGGCTGGCGTTGGTGATGTGGTTGAAGTAGTAGACTTTTCCTGCAGGACAAAGAGTCAATAAAGATGCATTCAATTACTTTTAATACAAATGAAGGCAGCAGAACAAGCTGAAGACACATTTAATGGTGCTCAATATGAAATTCTAAACATATATATTGCCTCCACGAGGCTCTCAACATGGCAACATAAAGCATCGCTGTCCTGTGAGAACCACATATCTCTAAAGTCAACTTTTCATTAGCGCAGAAAAACTGTTTTCAGCTTTGTGACGGTGCATTTTCCAGCAGATCCAAGTGAGGTTTTAAATAGTTTATTTAGCTGGAAAATGCATCGTCACAAAACTGAAAACAGAGCTGTTTTTCTGAGCTCATACGTTGTTCTCACTGGGCGGCAACTGTATACAAACATATGATGATCTCATAGAATATTAATGCATTGCTTTACATTCAACTAGCCAACAATATAGTTAAAAACATATACAGCAGCAAAATGCAACATAGACATTAATGCAGCACTGACGGGGACCAATTTACTGCTCAATGAGTACTTTTACTTTTCACTTAATGTACATTTTAAGATTAAGATACAGCCTTATTGATCCCCAGCAGGAACGTGTTGTTGCAGCAGGACAGAAATAAATAAATAGGCGGTTAACATAAATATGTAAAATCTGCTAAGGCTCGTGCAGTGCAGGTGACTGAGGCACTGGAGCAGAATGACGTCATGCGGAGGGCCCTGCAGCAGCAGCCAGGTTTAATGGATCAGCTCTGGCGCGATCATGAAGCAACACACCCCAAATAACAGCCAAACGACACATTTAGCAAAACACACCTATGAGACAGAGTTACCCGCCACTTGTTTCAGCACATCCGCATCAAAGTTAAAGTCTCGTCTGCCTCGTTTCAACACTAAACCACGATGCTGGGTCTGCTAGCTCGTAAGCTAAATCCATAACGGTACATATTACAATTTAGCTAAGCTAGCTAGCATATTTAGCTTCCTGAGGATTCTGTCTCACCTGAACTGCGGCTCATTCTTTTCTCCCATCCACCAGGTAACTTCTCCTCGTCTGCCATTAGTATTTCTGCAGCAGCGTTTGCAAATTAAATTTCAATGAAGCTACCGTGTGTGTGACAGGTTGGGCTGCAGCTAAGCAAAGTACGACAGTTAGCAGCGTGTTTACGGTACGAGTTGTTTTCAGAATCAGGTCCCGCCTTTTCACTGTCCTATCATAGGCTAATTGTGGCTGTCAATCACCGTTGTTCCGATTTGATTGGCTGAGAGGCTTATACACAAAACAAATCAGCTTTACGGACGGAGAACAGTCCACAGAAAACCATCTAAAAGCAATAGTTGTTATTCTGGTGTGAATTTCCAGGTAGGAATGTCACATTTAAGTTAATTTAACACACTGTCATTGGAATTTTAAAGACCGAATGTTGGTTTCCTTGTGTGCTTTGTAACATTACGCACATTGGTAAATACAATATACGCTAATATAACGTTAGCGTGTTGTGAGCTCTAGCTAGCTGGTGTTAGCTAACACCTAACAAAACAACCTGACTTATTTACAGTTCAGGCTCTGCTTCTCTCACGTGGCCACATGGCTGTGGCTTCTAACTAGCTAAATGTACGACCACCATTGTCTTAAGTTTTATGGACAATTGTTTTGGAGCGGCTCAACATTCACACATGTTCATGCTAACCAACTATCTTCATTTCTTCTTTGGCTGACAGAAACTGAAAATGATCGAGGTGGTTTGCAACGATCGCCTGGGCAAGAAAGTCCGGGTAAAGTGCAAGTATCCTTCTCTGAAACTCTGGAGTTACTCCTGAATAGTGCGTCCTGCCACACGTGTTGTACCCGGGTCCACGTACAGCTAACGTGGAGTTAGCATGACTTGATTACAGAGATGCATTCGTTAACAAATGGAAATATTGGATTTAAGGCCTATTTTCAACTCCAAAATATAGTATAAAAAGGAATAAAACAATTAAAAAGAAGACATCAAATAGTGCAAAAGTTAAATGATTGGGATACAATATATCGTACAGAAAATAATATATATTTGTGGTAGACTGGTGTGCAGTAGTTGCAAAGTTAATTGATTGCTATTTTATTTAGGTAGTCTTGAAGTCCTAACTTCAAGCATTTAAAAAAATGCATATTTTCAAAATAAGAGCACACTGTAATTCAAGACAACTTCCTCCAAGATCAACAAAAAAAATATCCATCAACATCATATTTTGAAGAACCAAGTAAGGCTAGATGACATCATGTTAACCTGTGTTAGTTAAACCACGTTTGAATTGTTTTTCGGTGCCATCATGTTGCTACTTCCTTAACCGCCATGTTTCAGCTCTGAAGACACTATTGGAGATCTGAAGAAGCTCATTGCTGCTCAGACAGGAACACGTTTTGACAAGATTGTACTAAAGAAATGGTAAGTTGCTTGCACGGGACACTGATCATAACAAGTGTTTCCGTGGCTGTCTTTTATTAGCAGTTGATTGTTCCTCCTCTGTGCCCACAGGTATACCATATTCAAGGACCACGTGTCTCTGGGTGACTGTATCCTTTAAACAATCTTTGCAGCTGCTGCCTCTGAATTATTTGCATGAGTAGATCCCATTACCACTGATTTGGATGAACCTCATCTTCATAATATACTTGGAAGTTGCATGTTTTGAATTACTTTTTGAGGTCATTTTAACTTTGAAATATTTATTGCAGATACATTAACAAGTCTATATTGTGGATGTCAGCGGTAATAATGTATTTCTGTATGTCATCTGAAAACAGAAGAAGCATTTAATCATATTAATGGTAGCAAACTTTTACCAAGCGGAACTATTTTATCCTGATCGGTTGTACTTAACCACAACATCTGCAGATGAAATCCATGATGGGATGAACCTGGAGCTGTACTACCAGTAGACCAGAGGTCGATGCCACAGAAGACCCTCTACATCGACACACACACACACACAGAAAGAGGATTGGTCGCAGAAAACCACCATGATCATCAGAGAGAGCAAGAGCAGTATCTACATAGACATTACATTGGTCTTTTAGCGTATGATTTGTTTTGCCTGGAAATTGTGTGAAAGACATGTTGTGCAGTTTGTTTTTTAATTTTGGAATTAAAGCGGATATTTACCTACTAACAAGGCTGAGTGCTGGTCATTGCTGTCCTCTAAACTCTTGTATGAATTAAATGTAATTTTAAAAGCATACAACTTTAAAATATTCGTACAGTGTGTCAAAATAAAGTCTTTGCTTTCTAGCTTTGGAGAGGATTGCCTGTGTGAAAATTGTTTAAACTTAAACCACAGAAATAACATGACCTAAGCTCATTAAGCAGAAGTATCAATATGATTGTGTACTTTTGGTCTCACTGGCATGAAGTAGAATACGTGTATTTACTTAATCACTGTACAAACCTTTTTTGTAGTTCTGCTCCATATTTCAAAGACACTTGAAAGTACTTTTGCAAAAGATCTAATCTGTAAAATGTAATAAGTTGTTTTATAAACCGGTGTAAAGTACCCAGCTGTATATAATAATGCTGTTAGAATGTACAACACTGAAATCCTGCAGACAATACATCTAATTACAGTGCATAAAATTAGTTCTGATATCACGCCATTACTGACTGAAATAGCTGGATCAGGTATGATACATTGTTATAATAAATAATTCAGTACATTTACATCTATTTGTTAAATTTTGTCCTACAAAATATTTAAGGATAGTGTTCTTCCAACTTTGTGACTAGTTTGGAAACAAACGTTTCAACATCACAATAACCCAGTCCTTACGCCAAACTAAGCTAAGCATGCTAACTAAGCTAACGCCGCCATGCAAAAAGCCAGACCTATAAAGAAACAGTTCTGTTGGGGAAGAACTTCATTGTCCTGCACAGAGCTCGGAACTCAACCCCATCCACACCTTCAGGATGATTGGAACACCAACTGCAAGCAAGGCCTCTTGACACTGAATGGGAGAAAATAGCTGCAGCAGGTTCCAAGATGTTTTGGAAAGCCGTCCCTCAAGGGTAGAGGTTGATATGACAGATTAATGCCCATTGTGTTGAAATGAAATGTTCAGTCACATGTGCCATGTCCTAGACCTGCTCTTAAAATGTGTTTTAATTTTTATTATCTTATTTTAATTTTATTCTGTGTATGTAATTTATTGACCCTAGGGTCACATTGTGGTTTTTTAAATTTCTGCTGTTAAGCACTTTGTGATGTCATGTCTGTGAAAAGCGCTCTATAAATAAATTGCATTCATTCATGTGGGTGTAAAGTTTGAGCACATACTTCTAAACCAGGTTGTACAGACATGAACCAGACAAAACTTTTATTCACAACACTAGACAGTCATTAGATCACAAGTAACGGCATCTTTCTTTCTCACTCGCACACAGCCACACTGTTGCATATGGGTTAATGCAATCGATGGAAACCAGGTATCACGTAGACCTCCACACATGCAGTCTGGGTCTATACATCTCCTCTGGAGCCACATCAGCAGTAGTCAGAGTAGTCCTCCTCCACGTAGTTGGCTGGAAAGAACCCCACCTGCAAACAAAGGGGCAGTGCAGGTTAAGACAAGATGCCTCAAAACCTGAAAACCAAGCTACTGAGCGCACCTTTCGAGTTCTTTATGTTTGCAATTTCCTCACCCGGCCATACACCTCCCCTTTCCACCAACCACTGTGACCTTTCTTGGAGAGGATCTTGATGGTGTCTCCTTCCCGCAGCGACAGCTCTGAGCGGTCCCTGGCTGAGAAGTCATACCTGGCCCTCACCTGGCCCAAAGTCCCCAGGCTGCCTCCTGTCAGAAAAGGCCAACGTTGCAACACAGGCGAGCTTCAGAGACTAGAGCATTTTGGCAAATCACCTTATTGGCTTTTTTTTTGCTGAGAAGATCGATACCACTCTAATGTCGATCTTCTCATTTGACTCTCGGCAAGAAAGCAAATACGCATATTTCCCAAAATGTCAAACGATTCCTTGAACACGATCATAATAGTGGGACTGGGCAGAGATGCACTGTACCTGGTGGCGTGTTTGGCGTGGTCTGTGGCGTGTCGTTAGGCGAGTTGCTTTGCTCTGGTTGTTTGTAAGGCGTACACAGCGTGGTGTCCACATCCTTAAAGTATTCCTTCAAAGAGTTCTGCTGGTAAAACTGAATCATCTCCTAACACGGGAAGAAGAACCGCAACGAGAGGAGAAGGAGAGTATGAGGAACATGTGACAGGGATACACATAATATTAATCCTGAAAAACTTTATTCATATGGCACTTTTCAAAACAAAGGTTGCAAAAGTGCTTTACAAGATACAATTGGTAGACAATTTAAAAGTTATATAACATTGACCAAATAAGAAACATTAGACAATAATTAAAACAATACAATATAAAATCATTAAAATAAAAGTCAAGAGAATGCTTTCTCTTCAGGCCAAAACCTCACAAATAAAATATGATTTAAAAGAGGTTAAGGGGGTTAAGAAGACGATGGAAGCAGTTTGACAGGAGGAAATGACTCAAAAACATAAAGAGCAGTTCAAGTGCATTTCTTCTGGTCACTGCCAGATGCAGTTTAAAATAACAACTTACAATTATACCCTTGAAGGCCTTCTTGTCATTGATGCGGTACAGGCCTTCATTGGACGTGACCTTAATGTGTCTGGTGTCCATGTTGAACCTGCAAGAGCAGAAAGAGAGTTGTGGATAAAAGAGATAGCAGTAAAGTAGGTACTCCAAGATTAAAAACATTAATGAGACCCGATTTTAATTATTTGTCGAGAGTATGTCTGATCACGAAGAGGTTGAATAGTGAGCATTGTTTAGTGTGATAGCTGAATGGTGTCGGTGCTCCGAGGAAAACAAACTTTTTTTCAACTTCTCCAAATAATGTTCATGACTTTGATCATTTATAGGTCAACAGGCATCAGGTGTGTAATTTAGAACTTTAGAGATCTGGTTTACAAACAGGGCTGCTACCAACAATCACTTTCATTATCAATTCAACTGCAGATTATTTTCTTATATTAATCCTTTGGTCATTAAAATGTCACACAATTGTGAATAAAGCTCCCAGAGCTCAAGGCAATGTCTTCAAATTGCTTGTTTTATCCAAGCAACATTCGAAAACACAAAGATATTTCATTAATTGCAATTAAATATGAAGAAAAGCAGCAAATCTTTGAAGTTCAGAAGCTTGAAGCAGTTACGTACTCGTTTCGACAGCATTTCAACATGGAGCTTTACAGTAGGACCTTCATCACAATTAAATATAGTCATTGAAATGTTGTGGCAACAATATTTTACTAAATACAACCATAACATCTGAAGAAATCTTCACTTTTTAACCAATTTTTGCCCGGTTTGAACCTAGATATCTAGCCATCCATCGACTTGTAAATGACCAAATCAGTCACCTTCAATCTGTAAACAGAAAATAAAAGAAAGCAAACATTCCTTAAAGGTAAAATTCTCTTAACCGATAAATCTGCGAAGGCTTACTTGAGGCTGATCGCAAACTCTCCTCCATCTTTCTGCCGCACGAGGAACGTTCCATCGGACCGGGACATGAGCAGGTTCTTGGCTGCGGTTCTGTCCATGTTCCCTGCAAACCTGCAAGCACAGCGAGAATCAGAACCTTATGCTTCAAGCAAGAGTCTAAAAAGTTTGAAAGAAGAAATAACAAAAGGCCAAAGTGTCCGTTTCAATGAAAGTTACAAAGTTTTGCTCTAAAGTTGCTTTAGCACTTTACTTTAAGTTCCTTTATTCAGCATTTATAAGAAGTGAAAAAATAATTGATAAGTGGTTAATAACACTATAATGTAATCGTACGCAGATATAAGCTCATTTCTAACTGCATATTAATGTACAGTATTTGTCACCAGTTATAACTTCTACATTATTAAAACTGTATTTTACTGTATTATCATTCATTATCTGTTTATACACCAACTTCCACTTATGCCCACAGGAGTTATAGTTGTTGACAAATAAACACTTTAATTCGCTTACAACTATGTTATAAAACATTTATTAACTACAAGTTATAAATGCTAAATAGTGGTACATTAACTGAAGTGTCACCAAAGGGGTTTTCATCTTTAGGAAACGGACTGCTGCAGTTTTAGTTTGTAGAAAAATTAAGTGGGTGACAATTGGTGCAGCCGGTAGATAACTTTGTTACTTCGTTTCATTCCAGTGTCGTACTTGATGTTGCCACCAGGAAGCACTAAAGTAACTCATTTTAAAGCAAATACATGGATACTTTAAGGACAATAACCGTTTTCACAAGCTGGTTTTTTTATTCGTTATTTGCTGCATTTTGAGTCCTCTTGAGCAAGAACATCATTGTAACTATGACGAGTATCATGATGATAGGTTCTGTTTTTGTGGGGGTTTTGAGGGTTTTCCGTATCAGCTCTGTGGTCTTAATCCTTCCTTGTTGCAGTGCACTGAATTACTGGCAGACTTGCAGCTGTGAGCTTGACAGGGGTTTGGTGAGAAAGTTATGTAACCGAGTTCCTGTTGACACTCACCAGTTGAATCCAGACAGGTCAGGGGTCTGCCTCTGGGAAAGGGTGAGATTACACAGAGGTGAGATTTAAAACAAAAAGGTCTGTGCTCACAGTTGCAACTCTTTTTTTTTTTTAAAGAAAAAGAAGGTTTTCACATTATTTTCAGTTTGGTGGAGGGTGTCTGGTGTTCAGGAGCTCATGTTGGCTCGTGGTTCGTACTCACAGAGATGATGGGCTGAACCTTTTGGCAGGGGAACCATCCCATCTGACCCACTGTCAGGTTCTTTCCCTGAGTGTCACACACAACAGCAAATCACAGGCTGGACCAAGCAGGCATTGCAACATATAAATGAATAATAACACGAACAAGTAACTTAGAAACAAATCACCACCCCAAAACAAATGACTCATGTGCAGTTGATATCAATTTAAAATAATTTATACCAAATTTGGATGTGGGAAATGTTTATGTTTTTATGTTGTTCTAAAATATTTGCTGTTTTAAAGTCTGTTATCTGTCTTTTTATATAGTTTTTATGGTTTATATGACTCAGGAGGTTACATAAATAATGCAACCACAACATAACTGACAAAGAAAGTGTGAGGAGTCAACCTTCAAACTACAGTGTGCTTTTGTAAAAAACGGATCAGCAACAACGTAAATGTCAATCTTTGTCAAAGCAGGTGCTACTAATAACTTTCCCGATGGCTCTGTGCTATTCAACCCTGAGACTGAAGCAGCTCAATGGCATTCAGACATTGGGTTTGATTTATGTTCCATATCAAAACCTTTTAAATGAGTCACACGGTGGAGCGCTGGTTTGGGCCTGAGGGAGGAAGTGGAACGAGATGCATGCAGGAAAATGACAAAAGAGTCTGAAAGAGACAAACGCATCTCACACCTACACATCTACCACAGGAAGCGCGGCTTGAAAACACAACTAGATTACGTGTGAACCCCCCCCCCCCCCCCCCCCCGGCCCGTCAGAGTGTATACGCTTGTATTTGGTTTTTAACGCTACCTCCCACCAAGGCAAGTCTGCATCCGCCCGGGTCAGCTCAATGATGTCACCTTTGCAGAGGTGTAGCGGTTGACCGAAGCCCACGGGGGGCGGAGGCAAGCCATAATACTCTTGACACACCTCCATCTTAGGAAACCCTGAGTGAGGAGGAGGAAGAGGAGACGTTGAGGAGATCGCATAGGCAATGCAAGAACGTATTTCATTTTGTCTTGAACGTTTAGGAGGTTGTTTTGGAGAGAAAGCATGACACGACACATCAGAGGAAATGAGCCCAGCGGTCTGCTTCACACTCGCTACAAATGGGACAGATGCCTCTATTGGAACTATCTCGAGGGAGATTCAATTTATTTCTTACCAGCGCTTGAATGTCCAGAGGACCTCTGTTTATTCTGGAGGAACAAAAGACAAAAACAAAATTGGAGGAACCGTACCTCAACTTTTGCACAAGTTAACGATTAAAAAGGACGTTAAAATGTCTGTAAAATAGTGTGCAGGAAGAGGAAAGAAGTCCAACAAAGGCTTATTCATCGCCTCGACAATATCGAAGATAAACATAGTCTTACCTTCTTCACAGTACCAGCATGATCTGTAATATAAAGAAGACAATTTAATGTGAGAGAAGTGGTAATTATGCTAATTAGAAGCATTTAAACACACGCAGGCAAACCTGAGTTTCGTCCGCAGGCAGGGACTCTGCCTAGACACTCTTTATGTGCGGCCATTTTACAGCGAGTGCAGCGATAGCCCTGGTAAAATATCCCTCTGCGGAAGACAGACGGAGAGATTCAAACGTTTGAAAAGATTTGGAGCCAAGAGTCAAACTGAGAGAAACAGCGAGTGAGACAAAGTACCGTAATAGCATCGAGCAGGCCTTGCAGGAGGTGGTCTCCTCGAAGCAGTGCATCTGGAAGTCGTGGTTGTTGGCTGTGGAGTTATCTGGACACATGTTCGACCTGCAAAACGCGAAGGACAACCGCTTTAACAACGCGGGGGTAACAAGCACTCACAGGGCGAGAGGGAGGATCTATTTGGTGTGTACATGTGCGATAACTCACTGAGCCATCTCAAACTGTTCCAGCCATTTCTTCTTCAGTTCTCTGGTTTTGAAGAATAAATCGTAGCCACTCCGCCCGTTGCAGTCCAGCAGAAGGAACAAATAGGACCACTGTTCACAAACACACGCCGTTAGCCTCATCAATGCTTTATGGTAGTCTGGTATAATTGGTGCCACAGAGTGGTAGAAAGACCTTCTTATTGTCTTTTTCTCCCGTGGTTTCGTCTCGTATCTGGTAGTACTGTAGTTCAATGATCTCCTTTAGCTCAAACGTCTCCCCGCTCTTCTTCTTGCAGATGAACATGGCCTTATCGAAGAGGAACGCATACCTGACGAACAGCCACAGACGCGACACAAGGTCAGATGTATGGCATCAACACACAAAGGACACACCGAGACACAAACAACACACACACACACACACACACACACCTGTCCTGTTTGGACTTTTTCTCCGGGACGCAGATCTTCAGCTCGCCGTCGATCTTGGGCCGACCATAGAAAGCTAGAGACTGAGTCTGAAGAGCAGAGGAGAGTGAGGACGATCAGTAGAATATTAAATACAAGCCTAAAACAAACTAAAAGTGAATAATGTGACCTCACCATGTTTTCTATGGACAGCTGGAAGGTGGTGATCTGTCTGATGATCTCGTTGTCTCGCTTCACCTCGTTCACACACTGCGCCAAGTCCTGCAAACACGCACACGAAGACGAATGAATGAGCGCGTAGATATCCTGAATTAAGGTCGGTGATTAACATGAACACTTACTCTCATGGCGTCCAGAGCTGTGCGGAGGTTGTCCTTCTCTGTAGGGTCAGTGGTGTGCTTCATCAGCTCCTGCAGGCACAAACTGACAAATTATTGACACAAAATGGGAAAAAACGAACGAACATAAGTTATTATATTAGTAGAGGATTATGTGAACGACCCCTCCCGTCCACCAGGCGTCTGTGTCCTGTTTCCAGGTTGTCTTTCAGGATGGTAATCTGCTGCCGATGAGCTGTAGTGTGGTTAGAGCAGGTGTCTCGGGGGAACGTCCGAGGCTGCAGGTGGGCGACCAGTTCCTGGTTGCTTTACCGAGCCTGCGGGTTTTAGTGCGTAAGCACCCCCACCACAAGTAGCACCTGAAGACTAGGGGGGAGCTTACTGAGTCTCTGCATAGTCAGAGGGACAGGGTGGCAGTGATGTTTGCGGTGTAAGGGCTGCTCTTGCCGTTGGGTGTTAAAAGTCTGTTCCTGGTTTTACTGATGGAAACTAGTGTTTCCTGCTAACTGCATGTTTTGTGTTCTGGACCCAGTTACCTTGCAGGTGAAGACGGCTGCTGCACAGTGTGCAGTAGGTATTCATGGTTCATAGGGTAAGCAAGTTGGTCATAAAAGGAGGGATGTGGTGAACTGTTTTTTGTGTGGCGACAGGCAAGTTGGTAACTTGGCCCGTTGCCTTTCAGGAACATAAGCGCTACAGCTCATGCCTTGGCTGGGTGAGCTGAGTTGTAGTTGGGTTGCCTCTGTGCACGTCTGTCAGAGGAACCTTTAGGAATACAGCTTAGCGCTCATGATAGCTCAGTTCGGTGCTTTCTGTTAGCTGGCAATTATGACAATTCCAGTTGTGGGTGTTCACCACTCGTTCATGCAGCTCATTGCATGAACTGGCCCTCGCAGGAAACCCTGCTTCCCCTCATGTGCGGTACCATATCACTGTGTAATCTCTCTGGCCTTCCTTCCTTATCCACTTTCACTCTTAGATGCTTCTCCACATGTTTGAGTTGCTGGGTTGCAGAGTGGCTGGGGGGGATGCACTTTTCTTTAAATCTTTATGCAGTTTGTTGGTGTTCCTGGTGGGAACACTGTTTTTATGGAGGGGTGTGACGACCCCTCCCTTCCACCAGGCGTCTGTGTCCTGTGTCCTGTTTCCAGGTTGTCTTTCAGGATGTAATCTGCTGCTGATGAGCCACACCTGAGCCTGCTGGAAGCCTCGGCTATAAAGGCTGCACCTCTTCTTTACCTCGGGGCGCATCTCCTCTCATCCTCCTGTTTGGAGGACCTGGCTGGTTGTTTGTTTAGTTCTGTTAGGTGGTTCATTAAATAAATGTCTATTTATTACTTTGATCACTCGTCTCCCTCATGTTACGACTTTTTGAGCCGGGTCGTGACAATTACAATTCATACATTATTCTAAAAGCAGGATTTTACTGTTGGTTGAGATATTTTGTGTAGGACAGCAGCTACTGATTATGTCTATAATGGATTTATCTGCTGATTGTTTGGTTTTTAAAACATCTCAAAATGGTGAGGAAAGCTCGTCACATTTACCCACAGTGTGACAAAAACACAACGCTTGTTTATAGAAGTCCAAACCTCAAAATAATCAAAAGGAAAAGCAGCAAATCCATGAAATCCTACAGTTGCCAAGTCAATCCGCTTATTTCTGTGAACTGTACGGTGTAACAAAGAGAACATATTTAAAAAATGCAAAAATCTTAATTTGTAAAGTAACTAAAGCTGTCAGATGAATGTACAATAATACGCCTCTGAAATGTGGACTAAAAGTATAAAGTGATTGGAAAACCAAAGATTTAAGTAAATCACAAGTACCTCAAGTTTGTACTTAAGCACAGTACTTGGACAGTAAATGGGCTTAGTTACATTCCATCACTGCCCCACACACACACACACACACACACACACGCACAAACATACCTGTAACAGCAGGTGATATTTGAGGACCCGCTGCATTGGGACCATGAGTAAATCCCTGAGAGAAAAACGTCGACTATTTGCTCTGTTTGAACACTCCTGAAAGAGAGAGAGAGTTAGTTAGTGAGAGAGAGAGAGTAAACATCTGCAGTTAACCATTGTCGCGTTAAGAGGATGTTGTGCAGCAGACCCAGCTTTCCCAAACCAAAGATTCCCCTGTAGCCCAGAAAGCATTTCCCACGTAGCCCATCATTATAAAAGCTACAGCCACTCTTTGTATTTTTAAACTAACATTTAATATTTGTCATACCTTATTGAGACTCTACCTGCACACATTTGAACCTTAAAAGTACCCAAAAACAGCGTGTCCCTTTCTCACCTCCAGTTTCATTCTTATGTCCTCCCTCGTAGTCGAAAGCTTGTCCAGGTGTTTTGATGCCGCTTCCACCTGACTACAGTAGCGACCGTACAGTAAGAGCCTGAGGAGGGGGGGGGGGGTGTGTGAGACGTATATTAGAATACATTACAACATACATGCATTTCTAGTGTAACTGGACAACAGAAAAAGACGCGTCTGTGTGTGTTGTGTACCTCTCCTTGTACTTCAGAAACACCTGGTACAGGTTCTTTGCGCCGTAATCGAGGATGGAGCGCCGGACCTCCTCCAACATATTGCGATGGGTGTCGGCCAAATCCTACAAACACAAAAAAAAAAGGTAAACGGGGCTAAATACATGAAGCTAAACATGAACTGTACACGTGACCAGGTGTGTAGCAAATCCTCTCAAGTACCTCGATGTTGATGAAGATACTCTCCATGTCTGAAACATGGAGAAACTTATGAAGAGGCTTCATAAAGTGCTGCAGAAATACAGAAGGCATGGTTGTTACTCTTGAAGAAATGCATGCTTGTGTGTGTGAGTGACTTTGTCCATGTGTGTGAATGCATGGATCTCCTTTTATCAGATTGTAAACGTGTGCACACCTGTAATATAGACTCCAGTGTATCGGAGTACTTCTCTTCCGTCTGTCTGATCTCCAGCAGGCAGCACTCTCGTTTGTCGACTCCGGTCTTCGGCTGCTGCAGAAACACGCAGAAGAACATGTGGAGAGGCATGACGAGACCGGACTGAACAGAAAGTTCATCTTTACATATGTTAGCTATAAAGGACATCATTTGAAGCATTAACACTTTTAAACTTTCTTCATTCTGGTTATTCAATGAAAGTCATTTTTGAATTTGTTGTTTTTGGAAGCAATTAGTTCCTTTTTTTCCCACATAGAAAACAGTAGAAACAATAATTTGATGCATACATACAGTATTTGATAAAATACTGGCATATGACAAGAGGTCTCAAGTAAAAAAAGCTTAACTTTAAGGGGTCATAGGTCTCAATTGTTGGAAATTTGGATCATCAGTCAGAGACTGGACCCTGGATTTCTGAACTACTGTGGTCAAAGACAGACCTGGCGGCCAAAAGAAGGCCGAAACCTTCCTCTTAGTCCGATGTTCACTTACAGTTTCAGGTTGTTCATCCGTCCTCATCAAGTCTTCATAGATCTCGTCTCCTTCGTTCTCCTCGTCCTCCACAAAGTCGTACAAGTCGTCATCCTCGTCCACCGTGTCACTGACACACATCACAGTATAAACGTCACGTTCTCACTCCAGAGAGCTTCTCAAGTTATTAGCAAACACTGGGAGTGGTCTCTGCTGTATGCATTTTAAATTGACAATCATTTTCATCCTTTAAGATGCTTATTTTAACATTATGAGAAGAAGACTTACTCAATCTGGTCAGACAGGCCGCTGTAGATCTCATCATCAGGAGTGCATCCTTCCAAAGGGAACGGCCTGGAGGTGGAGAAAGTGTGTGTTTGTGGGCGATGGTGGAAAAGGAAGAACAGGGTAGCGATAATGACAATAACTTGTATTCAAGTAATGAATGTTCCTATTGAATTCACATTGTAGGTGGAGGTAGACAAGTTGCCATTACCGTTATGCATTACAAGGATTTCACTTTTAAGTGCCAAGAAAACTGTTATATGTTGAAAATATAATCGTCAAATGCCATTAAAATGAAGGTTTTAATCTGAAAAACGTAAACTTTTCAAAACAATATATTCTAGTTTTAACAGACAGAAGTCTTTTCTGCTGTTATCAGCTACTCCTACTTTGGAGCAAGCAAAAACAACCTCTGTTACATTATAAATCTCTATTTATTCCTCATCATTATGCAGCAATATAATATATATATATATATCGATATGAACTGAGCCATTCTGCACAATGAATTATTTTGAGCGTTAAATGCAAATACTTTTGTATTTCTTCCACCACTTCAATATAGTGAAATAAAGTTGTAATAATATAGAATATTTCTTAAACACTTAAGTGTCCTTATATCTGTGTACAACTGCATTACAGTGTGTTATAAACCATTTATAAAGTATTAGATCCCGATGAGCAGGTGGCACCTTGTATGTCAGCCTCTGCCAATCAGTGTGTGAGAGTGTGTGTGTGTGTGTGTGTGTGTGTGTGTGTGTGTATGTTGGTGTGTGGTGTACGGCGCTTTGAGTGGTTGGAAGACTAGAAAGGCACTATATAAAGTCCATTTATTAATACTGCTTATGAATGCTAAAAAGAGGAGCATAAAGTAAGGTGTCAAAAAAAACAGCATGAAGACTTTGATTACATAACAGAGGAAGGAAGTTACTTACTGGAGTCTTCCTTGTGTAGCAATGGATGAATGAGAGAGGATGGACAAAGTGTCTATAACCTGCCACACAGAGACACACAGTATGAGACACAGTATGTAATAGTATTACTAATATAATATTAATATTTTTGGTTACTCTGCTACTTTGCTAATTGGTGCGTCTTGCTGCTGTAACATACAAATTTCCCCCTGGGGATAAATAAAGTACATATCTATCTATGTAACAGAGAGCGAGACAGCCAGCCTGTTAGAGACACAGTAAGAGCTGTTTCACACTTCAAACATTGACGCTGAATAATTCTCTGACCTGGTTTCACTCTTATTCTAACACTATTTGACTGTTTAAGTGAGAACTGCAGTATCATGACATGCGTGATCTCAGATAACCAATTTCATGTGACCTGAAACAAACTCAGATGTCACACAGCCATCCAAATGAAACACTTTTTTTTCTCCTTATTAAGCAACAACGTGTCAGTGAGCTCTAATACATCTGCCTGGACTTGGTGTTATGTGTTTAAATGTCTTATAACTTCTCTCTTTCCAAAATCTAATTTGACTTCTGTGCTAGTCGAAACTCAGTCCAGAGTTGCAGTGAGAAACTCATCAAAAGTTGCCTCCTGAACCGAGGTTCCTTTCTTTCCGGCAGACAGATAGAAAGAAGGTGTGCCGGTCCCGACTCTTCTGGGGATATGAAATAAACACACCGTCCGAAGAAAGAATATATTTCTCAGTCGGTTCTGCTGAGCAGCTTTAGTGTGGCTTCTAATTGTATTCAAGACAGTGTTAAGCGGGAAGAATTAACAAGAAGTGAGAGTCTGAAGGAGAAGTTTAGAGGAAAACATCTGAATAGACCGGTTTACAGTCATACTGCCATCTGATTACCAGACTTTGAAAGGAAGACGTTTTGGGATATGCACTCATTAGCTTTCTGCTGGAGAGTTAGATTGGCATCACCATCATGTTTCTCTGTTAAATATGAAGAGTGGACTATCTACCGGACACATTATTGACACACAACCCCCTTAAAATGGTCAGTTGCCCCTTTTTTTTAATGCCATCGCCCTTTTGAGAGCCGTGTGGAGGCAACATATGCTCTGAATATCGAATTTAGCACCTTTAAAATTGTAGTGCCGGATTTTCAGTGTGGTAATACTTTTATTAAGGATCTGAATACTTCTTGTACCACTGTCAATCATGCTGTTCAGAGTACACCATGCCAGTGTGTTTTCTGTATTTGATGGTACCGGTTGACCGACTGATACAGTCAAGTGAGCAGCTCAGTGACAGTAACTGCCTGTAAACTAAACTAAAAGAACAAGAACTGTAAAAACTCCTATTGTTCACACTAAACTGCTGTGGCTGCACCGAAAGTGAAAGAGAACTGTGAAATACTGAATTCCTTCGTTTGTTCACTCAGTCGTTTCAATTAGAGAATCACCAAAGTACTTCCTGTTCGGGCTTTGTGGGTGTCTGCAAGCTGCAGTGAGGACTCTGTTCACGCTTCTGACTTCTACCGTAACGACAGTAGAAAGAGGGCGCAATGCGTTTCCCTCGTACATTACTGTACTGGAATGGATGGACGGACGGACGGATATGGAAAGGTGAAGCGGTGCGATACCTTTGCGAAGTCTCGAACATCAAACAGGTCAAAGGCTTCAAACAGTTCATTCTTTTTGAGATGAAACTTCTCCTGACAAACTCCCAGAAACGTCCGGATGTTCTTCAGGCAGAGGAACTAAAAACAAACACAAACGTCAGATTTACATTTACTAAAACGATCCACAGAACATTTATCAAGTACAATTTGGATAATCTACCAAGACTTCAAGTCATGAACAACACTACAGCCACACTAGAGCTTCTCACTTAAGCTAAATGCTAACATGAACACAATAACAGTCAAATCAGGTATAATATTGACCATGTTACACCCCTATAGTGCAGCACGTTACCATTCTAACATTGCTGGTTAGCTTCACATTGTCACCTGAAAACCATAAATGTCTGGACTGAATTTTGTGGCAACCATCCCAGTAGATGTCACAGGATAAGTGAAAACGTTGACCCACTGGTGGCACTAGATGCAAAGCCAGGTGACCACCAAAGTGAGTAGGATTCATCCTCTGGGGAACATGAATGTATGTGCAAAATGTCATACACCGCTAGTGGCAAAAATACAAAAAACTGATGTCCGACAACAACTTTAAAGGAATACCTGTGGCAACGTTCAGCGTAAGTACACACACACACTACAAATTAGACTAAACATTTAAAAAGACAAATAATGTGACGCTACAAACGAAAGATAAACGAGAAGCAGGAATATATACAGCACATACAGTAAGACAACCAGAGTTTCACATCACATGAATTGTTTTCTCACATTAAGTAACATGCATACTAAATACAGAGTCGCACAAAGCGTACATAAATACTGCTCAGCCACACGGGCCACAGGAAGCCGAAGAGAACTGTACCAACACGAGGAAATGCCCTATACTAAAAGAAGCAGCATGAAGGGCTTTTTCATTTTTTAACCAAAATAAACCACCGAGAGCGCAGTGCACAGCATTGGCTGACCACCATGTCTGACATATATCATTTTACATAACTTCCTGAAGCAGCTGCTCTCTCTCTCGCGCTCACTTCTGCGTCTCTGTCTGTTCAGCAGTGGGAAATGCGGAACTCTAATTTGAGAAAAGGGGAAACGCTGAGTTCTAACCGATACTGCTGCACACGTCGAATCTCTCCGTCAAGAGCGCACACGGGGGGCACATCCCTGCACCACAGCGTGGTGTTGCAAGAGCACAGGGAAAATCCTCGACTTGTGAAACATCAGGTGTGTGTGTGTGTGTGTGTGTGTGTGTGTGTGTGTGTGTGTGTGTGTGTGTGTGTGTGTGTATGTGTGTGTGCACACGTCACAGTGGACTCCCGTTAATAACTGCATGTTGCTTAACCATTCTTGACCTCACAGGATTTCCCAGAGTTTCACATGCACGTGTAGAAGCACATTAACCCCTGCGCACACACACACACACACACACACACTTTTAAGACATCACGGTGAGTCCTATCATATATGATCAAGGACTTCCCTTGGGACAGTTAGGCCAATCCCGTGACAGCACGTCTTTGTCTCATATTTTGCTCACAGCCCGATTTTGAATCCTCCCTTCTGAGTTCGAGTGCTTGTTTATTAGTTATGATGTCTCAAAAGCTTGACAACAGGTTTTCACAAAAGACAGTCCATGATCCAAGTTTTAAGTGTGGATCCAGATCCGGGTGAACCCTGGTATTTCTAGACAGGATTTCTCAGGTGAAAAGATTGATGCCACTCTCAAGTCTGTCGGGTAAATACATACGCTGGAGCCAGCAGCCGGTTAGCTTAGCATAAAGACAGGGGGAAACAGCTAGCTAGGTTGTCCAAAGCTCAAATCAACATATATCTTGTTTGTTTGATCTGTACAATAAAAATTCAAATATGACAATTAGCCTTTTAGTGTCGGGTTGTTTCTTGGCGGAGAGAAGTTTCAAGAACCTGTTCAGACATAACAGCTAATAATATTTGTAGAAAACAAGACTTTTAAAGTTGAATAATTTAGATTTTGACCGCTCAGAGTACTGCCTAGCTGTTTCTCTTTTCCAGTTCTTCATCATCATCATCATCATCCCCTCCTCAATCTCTACAGCTCTACACTCCCCTGATGGGAACAGATAGAGATCACAGGATTTTCCTGTGATCGGACACCTTAGAGCTTGAGTGCGCTATGGAAATGGATCAGGAAAAGGTTTTTTTGTGTGTGTGTGCTACCTGGGACATCTGTGGGCGCAGGTTGATCTCTCTCAGGTTGACGGCCTGAGGCAGCAGGTTGTTGAGTAACTGGCAGAGCAGCACGCCATCTCTCAGCACCTGAGCCAGGTCACACACCTGGCACAGCACACACACACACACACACACACACACGCAGAAATCAGACTGAGGAACCAAGACATGATGCGTGTTCACGTGCAAGGTGTGCGCACTCAATGTGGCACAGCTGATTTACCTGTGCGCTCTCCAGTGTGACCCGGTGGTTCTCAGGAAGAACTCGACAGTCAATCAACCACATCGCACACTGCCGCCACAACTCCATCTTTGTTTTCTGAGGGACAGATCGATTGATTGACACGCCAGATACATCATCACAGGCACACCATTTCAGTAACCACTGACCACTATCACTCTGTACAACATCCAGTAGTCAGTCGGATCAAGTTAAATCTCTTCCGACAATCAGAGATGGAGTTAGCGTCACGAGAAGCCATTTGTAGAGTCCACACTGAACGTGCTCACTGTCACAATTTGCACACACAGCTTCTGTGGAAGTGTGAGGTTTGCTCCTGCGTTACACAAATAGAATTTGACAGTTTAACGTCTCCCATTGTCCTCAGTGTACTGGAACCTGGATATGGAAATGATTGATGATGTATTCAATCAGTCGGAGACCAAATTAGTAACAAATGAATTGGCCTCCAGCGAGCACTGAGCAGTCGCGCTCACGCGGTCCCTTGAGTGAAATATTGAGGCGGCCCTCTTGAAACTCAGTAGAATAACAAAAACAGAAACTACTCCATGAGAAAACGTAGTACATTGGTGACCGTACATCAGTGTGGGATCACGACTACAATCCGCTCTCACCTTCAGTTTCTGCCGGCAGTTCTCTGTCTTCTCTCACGATGTTCTCCTCCTCTCATTCTCTCTCTGTGTGACTTGGGCGCTCTCGTTCTGCCTCTCTTCCGTGGTGGGTGTTCTGCAGAGCTGCACTGTGTCGAAGACTTTTGACATCATCCCGCAACTTCCTTTTTCCTCTGACGCACCCTCACATTCACACACATGCACGCACGCACGCACACAAAGCTGCTGCTGCTGCTGCTGCAGCCGAGTGGTACAAGTTGATAAAAGCAAAGTGTGAAACGGGGCCGTATCATTTGTGTACCAAGAAATCAGATCGAATAGGAACGGGTGTGTATTCGTGCATGCGCAGTACAGAGTTTATCAAAAGACAATTGTGTTGCAAGGGCAACCACATTATTGAGACCAGTGCTTCTCAACTGGTGGGTCGCGGACCCGTTTTCAGAGAGAGAGAGAGAAAAAACAAATCCTGTTCTTTTATTTTTTCAACAGAGTGTCTTCTATTCACACTCCTTTATTTAGATAAGATAAGATAAGATAATCCTTTATTAGTCCTTATTTATTTGACGTTAATGCCTCGTAATGCTAACATCAGCAGCGGATAAACTGAAAACTATACCGCTGTCAAATGACACTATAAGTAGGCGAATTGAAGACATGTCGGATGACAAACAGACCACTGCTCGAATTTAGGCAAGTGGTCATTTTACATTACAAATGGACGAATCTACAGACGTAACAAACAGAGCAGTTTTACTTGTTTGATTGAATTCACAGCTGAGAATCTTAACAATAAAAACTCAATTCACATGAAACATCTCAAACAAAAACTCTTAAGATTCACCTATTGAGTATCACTGGATCAAAATATGTGTAAAACAGTATATCAGCAATTCAAGCAGTCAAGTTGTGACGTACAACACAGCATATTTGTTCAAATACAATTTTGAGGTATTTGTACCTTCTCCATTATATGCTACTTTGTATGTCGACTACATTACAATTGAGAGAAATATTGTACTTTTTAATCCTACATGTTAAATGTTACTTTGCAGGTTTTCCATGCGAAAAACATATGATCAATTTAAAAATATTACTCATTCTTAAGGATTACGAGTACTTTTACTCTTGAAACTATAAGCATCTTATTGAACCATCTGTATGGCGGATTTAGCAGTTTTACCTTTAAATGTCCAGAGCATCAAGGATAAGATAAGATAAGATAAGATAATCCTTTATTAGTCCCTCAGTGGGGAAATTACAGGATTACAGCAGCATCGCTCACAAGTAATAAAATGAAGATAAAAAAATCTAGTATAAATAGACTAAACAGTAACAGTAGTAAAAAATATGACAGTAAAGAAGAATACAAAATATACCAGTATGTACAGACGGAGTAAAAATGTGAAATGTAAGATAATAATAGGATTCAACCAAACGAACAAATTGTCTAGATACTTCTCGCGAATAGAAAATAGATATTGCTATTTTAGAAGCACAAGATATCGATAGAACAAAATGACTATTTTTAAGTTGCAGCCTTTTCTGCAGTCAAACGCAACAGAGGAAAGGGTGTGCTGATATTCCTCCACTGAAGCATAACAGTTCAAACGCTATATAAGAGACGCGATCAAGAGGGAAGGGTAGGTTTTTACGGGCACGCTTGAGGGGTGGAGAATAAAACGCATTTATTGCTGTACAACTCGTGTGACAAAGTGCATGAGAACACACCATTTGTCCCATATTACACTGATCTATAAATCTAAACCATGCGTGTCAATTGTTTGTGTACCATACCCACCATGTGTTCTCGAGGTTAAAGGGGGAGGCGCCCAACCATTTCCTCTATTTATACACTTGGATGATGTCTTCAGGGACGTCATTGGGTCAAACCAAGTATGGGGCGGGGGGCGGAGTGGAGTATGTACAGGTAGATTTGTAGGTTAGTTGTGATCTGTTTCACATTGTTGTGAGTGTATAGCAAATTGTAAACCACATCAAATTGTTGGCTACCTAAAGGGGAGCTGTAAGGTATCGCTTTTGTCTGTTAACTATGGAGTCAGTAATTGGTGTCACCTGCACTCATGGTAGGAACTAGATCCTGCTGATAGGAGGCTCTATATAAGGAGATGACTTTGACTGAACAGGAAGATTAGTGTGTAGCTGTGTGCACATGATTATGTTACTGTATGTTGAGGTTTATTCAGTTAAAGGGGCCTGCCAATGATTCAAGTACTGTACATCCATAAAGTTAGGTGACCTGTGAGAGATAGATAAACAAGAAATAGTCAAAATGGAAGCAGTAGAAGCTGAGATATCCGAATATTAGAGCATAGAATGCATCAAGCCTTAAAAATGCTTGATCCTACATTACCCATAATGCTCCATGGCATCTTTTGTTACACTCCCTGCCGCGTAAACACCTACGTCTTTCAAATCCAATGCTACCAGTGTGTCATCAGTCACAGAAAATACAAAACAATTGAACTTAGTCTGAGTGGTAATCCTCATAGAGAGTAAATTCTGTGTCACTTGTTTCTTCAACACTAGATGTCAGCCTTGATCACATCACCTTTCTTTCTGCAAATGCTGTGTCTCCTAACATACTGCCTGGACAGACAGGTTTCCAGACAGACCACAGCGCATGCATGCCGAACTTTGACTTGACATGTCGCCTAACAGTCTTACATTTACATATCCCCCATTCTTGTTTTTCTAAACTCTCTCTCTCTCTCTCTCTCTCTCTCTCTTGTGACAGGCCTCAACCTGCCCTCTCCGCCTTCTGAGAACTCATGCTAATTCCTGCGCTGTGATTTGCTGTTGTCTGTGGGGCACGGTGTGCCCACTGCACGATTTGATTGGCCTTTTTTTAGAGACCCTGCAGGTTTGAGGGGGAGCGGGCTCCCACTGGTAACCACACAGACAAAGTGGGAGACAGTACAACTCAGATGAGAACAGCTGCAAAGGAGGAAGGAAACCCGAGGGAATGTAGGACGAGAAAGACACATTATGAGATAGAAATATTAGGAGGAGAAAGAGAGGAGTGATATCCCAGTGGGCCTCGGTGGACCCTGCAAACAGGTAGGTGTTACATACTGTAGCTGCTGCAAGGCAAACAACACAAGGGCTCTCTGCTTATTTGTCTGATTGGCTGATTTCTTACAGTAAGCTGATGCCACTGTACTCTTTCATTGGTACTTTACTCGGAAACTTCTGCTGAGAAAAACATGTACAAGCATGTGTGTGTGTGCATGTGTGCTGGTATGTAACCAGTATCTTCTCCTGCTTCTGCTGTTCAGACATGAATAATCGCTCCATCGCCTGGTGGCTGAAACAAATCGGCCTGCCCCAGTACATCAAGGCACTGGAGAGAGAATATTATGGTCTGGAGGTACGTGAATGTGTGAAAATGCATCTGTGCGCGCTCGTCGATATCTCGTCTCCGCTTCAATATTCATAACCCTCCATTTCTCCTTATTGCTTTCTCACTCTCCCCGCTTGTGTTTCTCTCCAGGGTTTGCTGAGTGTAACGGACGGAGAGCTGAAGGAATCGGGGGTCGAGGATGCAACACACAGGGAGACCATCCTCAATCAACTTTCAAGACACCGGCAGAGGCTGGAGCCGCACTCTGGTGACACTCACTGGCCGATAATTGTTCAAATCTTTGTGAAAATGTTGTAATTAACGGTTTATCAAGTGGAATACATATTGCATTGTATTTAGGGGTGTAACGGTTCACAAAATCCACGGTTGGGTTCGGTACGATACAGTGGAGCCACGGTTCGGTACGTTTCGGTACAGTAGAAAACTATAAATGCCAGATAAATGTACTTGATTTTAAAATGTATTTATTCATTACAACTAACATCATGAAGTTATTCTTTGACTTTGAACAATGATGGAACTATACCTGAGTGACTCATCTTCTGGGGTGTCTTCTTAGCAACACATAAGCATAAAAAACAAAAACTGCTCCTTAATGTTATGTAGTATTGTTACTGACATCTTGCAAAAGAGATTTTTTATCTCAATGGGACTACCTGGTTAAATAAAGGTTTCAAAAAAAAAGAAATGTATTTTATTTTTTTTTTAAATTTGTATTCAAACGTATTCGGTTCGTCATGCGTACCGAACCGTGAGCCTCGTACCGAACGGTTCAATACGAATACGCGTACCGTTACACCCCTAATTGTATTGCATCTTAGCCCTACAAAGTAACTAAAAGTAAAAAATAAATACAAAACGTTTCTGATAATTGTTATCATCCCGGCCTGGGTATCCTTTGACATTTTTTAAATATCCATGACATTCAGGTCCCTCACAGAATGCATTCATATTTTCGGATGGTCCCGTGACATTTTCTGCATCATTAGGTCAAAAGTCTTTTGTTTATGACTGCAAAACAAACAACAAAATGTCATTCCCATCAGCCTCAGCTGCACTTTGTGTTTAGTGCTAATTAGCAAACTATGATGGTGCACATTAGACCTGATTGACATTGATAGCACTGTCGTCGTTGGCATTCTAGCATACTGATGTTAGCATTTAGCTCAAAGCATCACAGTGCCAAAGGTCAGCCTAAATGCTAATGCGACACAGGCTTCCTAAAAAACAGTTTTGCTTAAAGTGGCAATTTCAAAGACTTTGATTTATACTGCTTTAAATTAAATAGTAATAAAATTGGCAATTTCTTTTTAAAAATACAACTAAGGTGAAGACAAGTTCAAGTTAATGAAACCGACCAGACATCCAATACCAGCTTTCAGCTTTAACACAGTCAGACACATTTAGGTCGGTTACTTAAAAAGTTTTAAAGTTAGATGTCCATATTGATATTGGAAAAGTATAATAGAGCAGTAGTTGTTGAAATCATTAATGCTTAGCGCTGGCACTCTGTACACGCCTGTTTATTAAGTCAAAGTGTTTTACTAAAATGTGTTTTAATTGTTTACTGTCTTGTTCTTGCTTATTGTGATTCAAAGAAGTTGAAGAAGTTAAATGTGACAATCGAGAGAGTAAGGCCTGAATGAATGAAAATGTCATATAATGTTGTATGTAGGCGTTTTTTATATATGCACACCAATTAAAGCAGTGATTCTCAACTGGTGGGTCGCGACCCAAAAGTGGGTCGCGGACCCGTTTTCAGTGGGTCTTATTTATAATCCATCCAGTTAAATTTGAAAAATGAGAATAATATTTGTTAAAATATAATTGATGTGTACTTTCTTTCTTTGATTTGACAGTTGTTTACTACACAGAGACGTTACTACTACTAGACTTCTTGATTATAGTCCCGGCTTGTCATTAAGGGGTGATGGTGGGTCCCGCAGCCAGACCAGTTGAGAACCACTGAATTAAATGAATGAATGAATGAATGAATGAATGAATGAATGAATTTTATTTATATAGCGCTTTTCACAGATAGTAATATCACAAAGTGCTTAAACAGAGCAGACATTTAAAAGCATAAAAAACATAATGTGACCCTAGGGTCAATAAATTATATACACAGAGAAAATTAAAAAATAATAAAATAAAATAATAAAAAATAAATAAAATAGAATAAAAATGTAAAACATATTTTAAGAGCAGGTCTTAAAATATGGCTAGGACATGGGTTTACTAGGACAATGAATAGTTCAACATTTTGGGAAACATGCTTATTAGCTTTGTGACTAGAAACAGCTGAGAATATCTGGCTAAAGGTGACTAAAGTTCATCAATTAACATGTTACATCTCTTTGGTTTCAGCTTCATATCTAATGGACGAACATAAGAGTGGTATGGATTCACAGGAGAGCAAACATGCATATTTTCCAAAACGTCAAAGTATTCCTTTAAAATGTCCACGTGTCCTCTCAGGTGTGCAAGTGGAGCGCAGGGCGAGCCGCAAGTACTCCCTGGGGTCGTCTCTGGATCTGGTGAGACCGCTAAAGTTGGCGCTATAGCGTCACAACAACAGTTGACGTCAAAGAAATAAAACAATGCAAGCACGAAAAACACTGTTTGGGTCTCAACCATTTCCCGGCAGGTGAAGCCGAAGAAGGACCTGTTTCGTCAGAGCGTGCTGCCCCGCCTCCAACGCGCTGACAGGAAACACCGCCTCTCCGCCTCCTGCACCCAGCTCCGCCCCCTGAACGAGGACAACGCTATCAGCGAGGCAGAGCGCTGTCAGGATGGCAAACGCAGGTAAGATGACCTACAATGGGTTGTGTGCGTGTGTGTGTGTGTGTGTGTGTGTGTGTGTGAGTGTGACCCACTTTCTCCAGCTTCGGCTAATAATCAACTAGTGCCTCATAAAATGTCAGTTTGTAAGGTGAAGGTGTACTCACTTGACAATATGAATGAAATGCCTTTAAGGATATAAATCATGATATTTACATTACAGAACAGCTGCTTTTTGGTGACTAACACAGTAAACAACACACCTTGGGACTTTGATATTTTGGTCACACTTTGCTCCCCAGTGAGCAGTCAAGGACTGAGTAACAAAGGCCTGTGTGTGTGTGTGTGTGTGTGTGTGTGTGTGTTTGGAAGTTGTTAATCTTGAAGTTGCCCTTAAAAAGGTTTATTGCAGGCTCTCTCTCTCAGCATTAAAGGGCCAGTTCACCTAAATTACAGAAAGACATGTTCCCTTTCACTCTCTCCCTGGTGCTATTTAACCAGATAATTTGGGTTTTATGTGTTACGGTTTGGAGATATCCAAACCTGAGATTTCTGCTGCCACTACAATACAATGTGAGTGATTGGAATTCAGTGTGTGGTCCTGAAAGCACTGAAAATGTACAGCAACTCCCAGTTTCTTTTGTCTGACCAAACAGCAAAACCTACAGGTATTAGTTTAGAAAGACAACAAATCCTCAGAATTTAGATGCTTGAGACAAGGTAATATTTGCATTTCTGCTTGAAATGACATTTGGCGATTTATTTTTCTGTCAAACATTTAATAAGCAGAACTTATGCACGTCTGTAGGTCGACAGGTAAGGAGAAGATCTAAGGCTCTATATTGTCGAGCATTTAATACAACTTTTTCAGCTCTAGGATATCGGTACAAGTTATATTTTCTCAAAGTTGAGCATCTCAGCTGCCAAAGATGTTTATAATTTGACTGAAGCCTGTACTGTGCAGCTGTATTATGTGGAACATATATATTAGTGCTCAGATTGTGATAAACAGCAGAAAACATCATCAGGACATCCTGGTATGAACTGATCCAGCAAGAAATGTTCATTTAGCTCTGGTTAGGGCCCCAGACCTTTACTTTTCCACTGCACATAAAACCCAAATAATCTTCATGGCTAGATAATATAATTGGTAGGTGAAACAACACTGTATGATTTTGTAATTTGTGTGAACCAGCCCTTTAATTTAGTTTTAAAAGTTATCTTTCATGCATAATTGAGTTATACAACTGACAAGTACTTTAAGTGTATAAATGGAGGCTGGCTGTCAAGTTCAGGCACATCTCTGCTCACCAGACACAAAGTGCTGAACGCTAAAAGGTTGTAAACCAAACATGTGGGGCTAAGTGACGTAGATGGTCCCGGTCCTCAGGGCAGTCTCTGATTGGCTGAGAAACGTTTGAAACCAGGTGTAAAAAAAAAACCCCACAGATAAACACACCTAACCGTACAACAGATGACTATATAATGCTCATTTAAATATTAAATGGTAAGAATTGGCGTGGCTGCTAGTGAGTGTTTTGTTTCTGACCTGAGAATGTGCGATTCATGGGTACAAGCCACTCCGCACAGCTACCTGTCTGCAGCCAGGTGATGCGTTAGCGCGGCTGTTTGTGTCGGTATCCGAGGAATGCCAGGCAGATAGCCGTGTTTCAGCACCGGGGCCCCGGGGGGCGAGGGGAAGAGCGAGAGAGAGAGAGAGAGAGAGAGAGAGGGAGAGGGAGGGAGAACTTGTGGGAACTCGTCTGAAAACTGCGCAGGGGAGGAGAGAGGAGAAGGGAGGGGAGCAGCTGGGAGGGACCGACGGGGAGACGACTTCAATGTTGCAACCCCAGCTACAGCTGTTGTTTGGCGGTGATCATTTGGACCACAACTCGTTAAAAGCATGTCCGGGTCGGGCGAGCTGTGAAGAGGACCGAGAGGTAGGACCGACTGTCGACTTTATCTTAACGCTAATTAACGCGAGACTTTCGACGAAGTTCTTGACCGTTAATTTAACTTTCGGTGTGCAGTAAATGGCTTTATGAACACGTGTGACCTAGTTCTGACGTATAGCGCTGTTAAAATCCTCACTTTCTAGTCTGTACTAGAGAAAAGAAGTCGTCAGTATGTCGTTTTCTTCTTCTTACCTGTAGCAGTAGAGTCAACTACCTGTTGCACAATCTTGACTCACAAGACAAACACGAAACCAGTTGAATGTAATGATTAGATTACAGTTGGCGATCAGCGTTAGCGCTGTTATACAGAGTTATACCATTTGGCTGGTGAAGCTTACTACAATGGTGTGAAACATGGCTAAATGTGGTGTCAGGTTAGTTGTCTCCGTCGTGGCCCTGCAGCACATTGCTCAGGTGTTTCTGTTGTGCTGCCCGGACCAACGCCCCTCAGACAGGATGTTGCACGCTCTCTTTCCTCGTAACAAATCTCACAGCTGTGATTTATCTGAATGTGTGTTTTTATATGTGTGTGTGTGTGTGTGTGTGTGTGTGTGTGTCTGGCAGTGTTGTGGCTTATTAAATTGTGAACATGCAGCTAGAACAGTCATTTTATTGGCTGAACAATTTATTGTGACACAACAAACTTTAAATAAATGCTACTTTTTTTTTTTATAAAGGTAATAATGTTGTTTTAAATGTTTTAAAGAAGTGCTGTTTCAACGTTTATGGTATTTTGGATTCTTAAGTTTGTGGTGGTGTTTTGATTTTTAAAAATCTTGCCATTCATTTAATTATAATAATACATTTTATTTACAGTGTTTTTTCCTGATCATCTGACACTTAACATGACGATTTAGGTCACTAAAAACTGTACACGACACAATACAAGAGCAGAATAGTAGTGCAGAGTCGAGCTAATCACTTGATTAGTTAATGAACACTTAATTAATTAGCAACTAATTTGATAACATCAGTTTTTTTTTCAGAATTTGCTGTTTTTTAATCTTATGTGATATTAAACTGAATATATTTGGGTTTGTTAGTCAAACAAAGTAAGCAATATGAAGACACAGCCTTGGGTTTTTACAGTACTATTGAGGACACCGGGATAATGTTGTTGTTTTCTAAGTATGGAGGTTTTAACAACCTTGGGGGACTTAATAACATTATACAGTTAGCGTGTAGAGTCATTCCTTTATTTTTACACTTGATGTGATCAAAGATTCAGTATTTCTCCACTAAAAATGTCTGTCTGGTGCATAGAGAGGGCTTTGAAACAGCATTTAATCATTTATGTTGATATATGATTGTAAGAGTTAAGCCTCTAAACTTAAACACAACTAGTTCATAGGCCATTGATACCCAGATAACCTTTGAAGCACAGCTCTAAATCTTGCTGAAAATATAATTCACCATTGAATTCAATAAATTAAATGTAAAAAAACTGCAAATTTAACTTATTTAGACTTTTGTTTTGGTGCCTGGGGGCCTCATGACTTCAGTATTTCTAAAATGTTGGTATGACTATGTCTGTGTGATAACAGGCTGTTATGGCTGGATTTGTAAAAAATGAGTTTATGGGGTTTATTTTTACTGCATCACAAGCTACACGGCCTCCAAAATGACCATGAAGTTGAATCAACAGCATTCTGAAACAGTTTTAACCAAAGCTAAATATAATGGCCCTCATGAATGTCGGATTTATTGCAGAACTGTTGACCGAAGTAGATTTTGTACCTAAATAAATTAGCAAATCAGTGTAATTAGAAGTATCAAAGTGTGTGTTTGTGGTGTGCTTCAGTGGATGTTGTATAATTAGTAGTTGTATGCAGGGTCACAGCAGGGTAAACAAGTGTCACACCACTGCTTGTGCACATCCCTCTAGCAATCCCTCAACACATGATTTGTTCCACATTGTTAACTCATGTTGGAACACAGCGAGAGGCAGACGTAGACGTAGATGAGTGGCTAATAGCTGATGTGATGGCTGAGGGTTATCTTGTTGAGCGGTCCTGCTGTGACTTCCCTGAGCTGTTCATCTGTTAGCCTTGTGTTTACAGAAACAGGAAGGTGGAAACTTGGGGAGGAAGGAAAGAGGAAAAAGAGGCCCGCTATTAAAAGGCCCTCAGTTTTTTTTTTTTTGTGCCGTTAATGACTGATCCAGACCTTGGCAGTGGCCTTCCATCCTTGTACTATTCATGCTTAAAAGAAAAACATTGCACCGTGATCTGTGACTCCCTATTGTTGAGTTTAGTAGCTCCAAAATCATCTCTTCTCTTGTTTTTCAGCAAGAGGAGGAGCGTCAGCACATACTTCAGCCAGCTGAAGGTAAGAGGTGAAGCTTCTGCGTCTCTCACTAGCCCTCTGTAGCTGCCTCTCTGAGAACATGCAGAGTAACTATGCGTATTGTGGTCTCTGCCGCGTGCCTTGCAGGTGTTTGGCGGTCGGAGAGACATGGACTCATTAAAGAAGGAGCTGGAGGAGGAGCTGAAGCTCAGCACCGACGACCCGACGAGCCATGCGTGGTTCCACGGGCCGCTGAGCCGAGAGGTGCTCAAAGGACCATACTGTTCTCGCTGTGTTTGCACTTAAACAGCACATTTTTACACACACAAGCTGAAGGAATAGAACCCATTCTGGCTTTCTTGTGTTGCGTTAGATGAGGAGATTAATACCACTCTCTCATCTATAGAGGCAGATTAACTTTCGACAGAGCCAGGCTAGTCGTTTCCCCTTGTATCCAGTGTTTATGCTAAGCTAAACTTTTGGCAAACGTTTCATACACAGTTGCCAGGTTATTTGGTACACACAGCTAAAACCAATGCTTGCTTCGTGAAGGTGTTGATCGACTTAACCTGCTGACTTGTCTCCAGGCTGCAGAGTCTTTGTTTGAGAGGAACGGAGACTTCCTGGTCCGAGACTCGAGCTCTTCCCCCGGCGACTACGTTTTGAGCTGCTTTTGGAAGGACGGGCCCATGCACTTTAAGATTATACGAGTGATCCTTCGTCCCAAAAAGGTATGTCTAAGTTATGCTTCTTCACGTGCTGCTAGTGGGGAATAATGGATGCATTCTTTAAATTATTTATGTTGCTACAATGGCAACTTTTCACTGGTCTCAGCTTCTTCAATGTGAGGATTTTCTGCATTTTATATCACTGGTTAATTGAATCTTTATGGGTTTTTGAGTGTCGGTCGACAAAACAGGTGATTTGAAGATGTCACCGTGGTCTCGGGAACTCACAATTGGCTCTTTTTCCCCCCTAAATTTTTCGAGACTAACCAATTCTTCAAATAGTCTGAAAAAATAACCAAAAACTATTTAATATTTAAAGAAGATATGTTTTAAATGGATTTTATGTGAAAATCCTCAAACCCCCAAAAACAGTCTTTTGTTTATTAAACACCCAACTTCTGTACGTTGCTCTGAAAGGTTTGTAGCTTGGCAGCTTTGATTCCCTTTGTTTACAGTGAAGGACTCCAATGGATGTCGGTACAAATAGAAAAATATCAAAGCGTCCATCGTAACTTCTCAAATCACACCTGGAGTGTAATCTACTTCTCCACCGTCGGTCTGTATGTTCAGTATGTTTCAATCTCTCACTCTCAAAATACATAGATATAATCTATGTGGCACCGTTGCCCCCTCATAGCTCTAAAAAACTCAGGCAGAAATACTTAGCCATCAATTGAATAAGTCATGAGTGTTTGGAGCATACTGAGCATGCAGAAGAGGGATTTGAGACATTTTTCATGAACCTTTTGATGCTTTTAAAAAACAAATTCTGTGACTCAGGGTCACTATGTTAACTACAATGAGTCTGAGCTAACTTCCACAAAGCTGCAAGCTATAATATCCACCTTTCTAGCCTCTGAGTGGTGAGTATCTGTTCCTAAAAAGATGGATTATTGTCGGAGTATTCGTGTAAAAGCTCTGCTTGGTATATTCTGTCTGTGTGACAGGGCTACACTCGGGAGCTGTTCCAGTTCGAGGAGGATCGCTTTGACAGCGTTCCCTCTCTGATCCGGTTCTATGTGGGCGGGCGTCTGCCCATCTCCCAGGCCTCTGGCGCTGTGATCTATCACCCAATCACACGGACCCTTCCTCTGCGCGTCATCATCGAGCGACGCGGCGAGCCCACAAGCGGCAGCAGCGGTGCAGAGAAAGAAAGGCACACTCTCGCCAACAAAAGGCGCAGCTTCAGTTCTGAACACGCCGACAGACTGCACGCCATCAATCCACTGCTAAGGTGGGAGGACGTCTGGTGAAATGTAGTCCAGTCCACGTAGACAGTCACAAATTCAAATAAACCTTCTCAAGAACTGTATTTTATGTGTGGCAGGAGTGGAAGTCAGCCTGCGAACTTGGAGAACGTTGGACGCAGACCTTTACTTCAGTCTGCACAGTCTGACGGCAACCTCCGAACTGGTACGTTTATACATGCATGTGTCTGTCACCGCTAACCCGTAATGGCCACTGGATGCAGCTCTGTCGCAGCCGCCGGAGACAATCAGTGGTTGGCCTGTATTGCATTTCCAGAATTGATTTGAGGAGGTGTAAGAAAGCGTGAAGCAAAACCATCATCAGAACACAAAGAAGAAACGTCACCGTCTTGTTTATCTTTCACCTTCCCGCTGTCACGCTTCCTCATTCAGGCGTTCCACAGGACACTCCTTCGAAGGACACCGACCCCGCCCCCATCTCCCCAGTGTTTCGCACGGGCAGTGAACCCCTGCTGAGCCCTCGACCACGACACACGCGCCCCTCCCATCCAGGTGACAATGACAAGCAAACAGACTTTTATATTTGGTCCGATCAAAGAAAGAACAGCAGATATTTATTGCACAGCCACAATTTTTGTCTGGCTCTGCCATAATACACACAATGTGTGGGTTTTAGCAACCTGAAGTCAGTTTTCATTCTACAATTGATATTATGTTAGGACCCAACTCGAGCACGAGAGGCACTTTTAATTAACAGAATTTAGAGCGTGGGAAATGAAACGCTTCATTTTAAGGGTCTGATACTAATTCAAGGGTAAAAAAGAGACAAAGTTCTCAATTTCAGAGTAGTTTCCTTGAAAGAATTCCGTTCCATTTTATATAATTGAACAGCTAATTATATGAAATGCCTATAATGAAACAAACAATTAGAGACTTCCTAGGGGTGGAGGTGTTTTATGACTTTCACTTAAAATCTCAGTATTTCTAAGATCCTGGTTATGACCTCGGTGCTTGGTACACAGGACGGTGGTAACAACATCCTGTTGTGTATTCTGACTATTTCACTTGAACCTTTCTGGAACTTGTGTGTGTGTGAGAGTCAGCAGCTTAAAAGTTTAAGTACCACAGCAGCACCTCTTCTAAATACGGAGACTGCCAATGACACAGACGCATAACTCCCTCCTCCGTCCCTGCAGGTGGTGGTGTAACTTTGCGAGGTTCAGATGGACAGCTGCACCCCAGAGCTCCTCCTAAACCTCTCAGGGTCTCCACAGTGTTTGCCAATAGCATCTCTCCCCCACCCACTGGCCGGAACGTTGACCCCTCCTCTTTCTACGACGAGCTGGTCATCCAGGTAAAGAAGTCATCGCAAACCACAGCTCGACGGCTCATGTTTTTATACGTTGTCTCTCTTTCTGTTCAGGGAAATGTGTCCTTGTCCTCCATGGAGAGTTCATGTCCTCTGGCTGTTGTGTCCAGGTGCCACAGGCCCGGCAGAAAGGTCACGTGGACCGACTGCGTGCAGAGGAGAAGTGGCAGAGCCGCGCCCGCCTCACAGAGACTTCCTTTGGCTTTCTGGAGGCACAGAATAGCGAAGAGTCGTCGCAGCTGCCGCCGTTGCTGCCGCAGAAGAAGAGGGCAGAGGAAGTGGAAGACTGGCATTTTGAAAAGCCACATGTTTGTATAAATTATACACGGTTTATAGTTTCCAGTGTTTTGCAAGTATTAGCTTCTTAATCACGAACTATGTAAACGCCACATGTTTCTTGACCGTGAAATAACTTGCTCATTGCACACCACAAAGGCTCTGCTGTGTACTGACGTTGTCGTATCCATCTTACTGCATCGCAGGTGGAGTCGGTCTCGTGTTTCCAGTTGGATCAATTTGAATCGATTCTCTTGCCGGAGAACAACCGACCTCTTGATCCCGGCGTCATTCTGACGCTCAAAGAGCTCTTCAACCGCTCAAACGCCGACGCTACAGCTCTGCACATGCTCAGTGTCGACTGCCAGGTATAGCTCTCACATCGTCTCACGTCAGAATCAATATACGTGATGAATGCAAAACAAAAGTGACACATTATCAAATGCAAATAGTAGGCTAATGCTTCACTATTCTGAGTGATTCATATTCAGTAGACGCATTGTTCATAGTGACCAATGTGTTGCAGGTAGCGCGCATTGTTGGGGTGACTGCTGAGCAGAAGACGATCATGGGAGTTGGATCAGGGCTGGAGCTCGTCACTTTGCCACACGGACGCCAGTTACGACAGGATTTGTTGGAAAGGTGCAACTGACGAAGATCAATTAAAGAGTTGATTCATGCAACAACAAAAAGCACATTTCCTCACATAGTGGTATCCAGCCATGCAGATATCTTTGTTTGAATTTGTCCAGGTTGTAAGTACGGGTGAGGTGTTTCTGATCGCTGACTTCACTATGAACAATGCATGTGAATGGTCTTTTGTTTGGGTTGCCGAACGTATTCGAAAATCAGTTTGACAGCTCGAAAATGTATGTTGGTGTTTTTTTTTGTCATTTTTAAGTTCTTTGAGTAATCTACCACAAAATTCCATTAACCTCATTGTTCTGGTTGGACTCCGGATAGCTGGAAGTGAGAAAACTCTCCCCCCCAGCTGCGTCCTTTTTCAATCTTCTACCCTCTCACACCTCTAATCTATACATTTTTCATTTTTTAGGCATCATCTAATTGCACTGGCAGTCGCAGTGGACATCCTAGGCTGCACAGGGACTGTGAGCCAAAGGGCGAACGCTTTACATAAATTTATCTTATTGGCTCAGGCCCTGAAAGAATACGCTCACAACCTCTACTCCTTCTCAGCTGTGATGAAGGCTCTAGAGTTGCCTCAGGTAATATGCTTGGTTATTCACTGTGATAACACCGTCAAATGAAACGAGTGACATATGTATGTCATAGAAACGTCATAATATAGTATGCCATGAGAACTGTCACTGTAGTACGTCATAAAAAGTCATAGTATGCCATTACAAATGTCTATGGTATGCTTTTAAAAGGCATCGTATACTATATCATAAAAGGTCATAAAAAGTCTTATGTGTAATATGCCACTCTGTGAAAATGCAAAAAAAAGTCATATGATAGTGTGCCATGCAAAATGTCACAAAATATTCATTGATTTTTTTCAATGCATTTAAATGGCATAGTAGGCGATATACATTTTGTTTATAAACGGTTATAGAATAGAGTGCCATAAAAAGTCATATCATTAAAATGGTATAGTATGTCATAAGAAATGCAGTAAAAAGGTCATAATATAATATAATATGCACAAAATATCATTAAAAGTTTATAGCATTTCATAATAAATGTTTAAAAAATGTCATCCTATAGTCATAAAGTGTTATAATATGTATATTTGTGCATGCAGATAATGCGACTGGAGATGACGTGGCGAGCACTTAGAAGGAACCACACGGAGTCGGCCGTTTTATTTGAGAAGAAACTGAAACCCTTCATGAACTTGCTGAACGATGGAGACGGTGAGTGCTGCTGTTTGAGACACGGACGCATCACGGAGCACCTGAAAGGAGCTGCAGCCACTTTGTTTGTGTCCAATTTCAAGATTGAGAGTTTGTACGAATGAAATTGATCTGACTTCATGCTGCTCCCTCTGGAGCCACTAAATGCTTTGTACAACTTTACTTTCAAAGAAAATACTTTGATGGATAAAACTCCCACTTTTTAAGGAGCACATGTACTGCATGGAGTCTCATGTGCGTCTATGTTTTTCTGTAGTCTCTGTAGTCCAGGGTCCCATCGCCGTGCCACACCTGGTTCCTCTGCTGATGGCGATGGAGGGAGACGACCCGGTGGAGAACAGTGAGCGAGGCTGTCAGCTTCTCTACGATGTCCTCCAGTCGGCTCGCAGTGCCGCGCTGCATGCGCAAGATTATCGGCAGCACGCACAGACTCTGCTCACAGGTACACGCATGTTGCAGTAATGTCTTCTCTTCTTGTAGACAAATGGGCCTCGCAGCATTACTCTATTCTTATCCTAAATCTTTGCTTTTGTTCTGTGAGGTTGGTTTTACACAAATGTCAGCATCACCAATTCTCTCTTAATTGCCCAACTTGTCATAAGCTGATGAATGTAACCGGTTGTTGCGGTGTGAGTTACAGTATTGGGATTTGATAATTAGCATAAATAACAACTCTAAATTGCTGTACAAGGGGAACTGTTCTGCTCTGTTTAGGCAAGTTTCATTTACAAAAAATGTAAAAAGATTAATTTCCTAACAATGAAAGATGAATATAAATGACCATGCCAAAATATGCCAATTAAATACTAAAATCTAGAAAGATTGCGACCCACAAATTGGCAAACCTAAGACGCTGATATGGTGAACAGAATATTTATTTTGCATGACTTTATTTTAGTTAAATGTAATTATTTTATAGTCTTCAGTTATTTAATTATAGTATGATGCCTTAATCTGAATGAATTTGTTGCAGAAATCCTAATTAAATAAACAAGTTAGACCAAAATATAAACTAGTGTAGTACACTAGTATTCTGTACATGACTTGTGCGACACTTTTGTTCGTACTGAAGAGGAAATTCGTGACGGCAACAAATTCTCTTAAATCATTCATAGCGTCACTCGAGAACAAATCTGTTTGTCTGAGTGCTTCCTACATGAGGCCTGTTTGTCCTTCCTGCCAGAGCACGTGTGTTCACTCTTTATTCCAAAGTACGTGCATTGTGACGTTGATGTGAAATGACCTAATTCAGTGAATCTGCTCCGATGTCCGTCACATTGCTCCAGCAGGAAGCTGGGAGCCGGTCCCCGAGCTGCTGGAGGTTTTCCGGACAGAGTTCGCCCTGCGTATGTTCTGGGGGCAGGCGGGGGCAGCGGCCGACAGAGAGGAGCGCTACGAGAAGTTTGACAAGATTCTTTGTGTACTCTCGGATAAACTGGAGCCCGTGGAAATCAGCCCACAGCAACCAGACCCTCTAACCTGAGCGGTTCGCTTCACCAAGTGGAAGGTGAACGTGAAATGTGTTTAGTTGAGCCTTGGGGCGTTGCGGGTCTCACCCCTGAGGCCACTCGGACATAAAAGGAAAAGTTATTTTTGAGTGAGAGACTTTCAAAGCTCGTCAACTTTAACTTCTAAAGGAATGAGTTGTGTCTTGAACGTGTGGGCCCTCGGCAGTCTTTTACTGTGAAAAAGAGCTTTGTTGGATTCAGAAAATCTGGAACAGTTTACCCCAAAAACTATCTGTTAACTTCTTGAAATGTGCATTTCTCATACTCAGACAGTGTTATCAATCCACACCACTCTGATACTTGAGATTCAAAAGGATCAACACGAGTAAAACAGCGTTCGCGCCCTTTGTACACGACCTGCTGCTGTAAGGGACCACACTGGGAATTGTTTTATATTTGTTTCTAATGCAATAAATGTATGTTGCATGTAATGTTTCTCACAAATGATACTGTAAAGAAACAAAGACGAGAAAAGATTCTTGTTTTCTTCCCGTTTACTTCATGACTCAAACAATACACGTAAATAGATACATGTTCTTTTTTTAAATGGATCATACGATAATACCCCTTACAATGCTCAGAAAACATCTACTAGTGCAGGACAGGGTGCTAGAGAAGGAGATGGGTAAACATTATATGGCTCAATGAAACACTCGTATAGTCTGAGCTTCACAGTGCAGAATGAGTTTGACACAAGAAGTTGGCCGTATCGGCTGAAGGAGAAAAGTTTGTCCAAGAATGTCCAATTCGTTTTGAGTCTTTAAACACTCCATATTTTAAAAATGCTTGAACTTTTTACTTTCCTCTTGATCCATTGAGGAGCTAAATCTTAAAAGTCTCATTTCCTTCCATTGAAATCGACCCCGTTATTAATTGAAAGGTTTTCCACCATGATTGATGTTTCAGAGAATTTGAGAAGGTCAACAGTGATAGTCTGGAGGCTCATATATGAAATATGAAAGCAGGTGCTTAGAACCAGTCAAAGAAGAACCAGTTAAGGACCAGAATTGAGATCACTGCCGTCTCCGTGAATCGCTGGAATTCAAAAGTGAAGACGAGTTGCACACATTTCTGTTTTTATGACATTAGCGCTGCGATGATCTCTGAAGCAGCAACCTCAAACGCAGGCAGTTCAACAAGTATTCGTGGCAAGAATTATAACTTTGCTCATTATTGCCACTGTGCTTTTCCTTTTTACACACCATGTCTTAAATTCACAAAAAAAACGCACGGTAAGTTTCCATTTTTAAGTTGTCTTATAACAGTACTCGCATGCATATATGTACATTGAAGCAGTTTTTATATGTGGTTATTCTTCCTGTTCATACTGATTATTTAAAAAGTCTTCCCTAAGTGCTTCTAATATAAGTGAGTGATGGGGGAAAAAAAAATTATAATTTTTTTTTTTTTCCAAGTTAATTTGTCTTTTTAGAATTACATTCCTCTTGGTGTTCCTGCTGAGCTGTCGTGGAGGGAATTCTGTGTTAAAAACACAAACTTTGGAAGATACCCACTTGACTCTAACCCAGACCGCTTGAGCCTCATATTTTCAGAAAACCTTGACCCAGAATGAGATTCTGTCCCGCATCACTTACATTAGAAGCACATTAGGAATCTATTCATGGCCAGTATGAACCAGACGAATGATTGCAGCGAGCAAAATGTATTTCAAAGTTCACATGGGCACACGACTGTTAGAAGACAGACGTAAGGGGCGACTGTGGCTCAGTGGTAGAGCAGGGTCCTTCAATCAGGGCTCGATCCCCGGCTCCGCTATATCGCTGTGTCCTTGGGCAACCCCAGCTGTGCCTACGGTGTATGAATGCGTATGAATGTTAGAGTCCTGATGGGCAGGTTGCACCTTGCGTGGTGAATGTGTGAATGATGACAAGTAGTGTTAAAGCGCGTTGAGTAGTCGCTATACAAGTACAGTCCATTTACCATTAAAACAAACTTTTAAACCGATACTTTACAGTGACACTCCATGGTGCGATGTTAAGAGTAGTGGTTTTAATCCAGTTCTAAGTCATCACTATAATAAAAAGACAAAAGTCACATTGTCCTGTCAGGAAAGGCGTTTCAGCAGAGGGCCGGTGTTGCACAAAGAAAAGGTTCAGCAGGTGGGGTAAAAAGTCAAGTGAACGGATATATCAACATAAAGATATGTAGCGCTTAAAGGCTACTATGGTGCTGGATATGTTACGCTAGTCATCACTTAACGCTGCAACAACAACAAAAGGTTCAGGTATACATTCACAAGTTTGGATTTAAAAGAGCTGAAATCCATGAAGATCAGACTGTGGGACTGTATGATAAGAAGCTTTCTAATCACTCACTCTCATACACATCGGAGATAAAAGATGGAGAGAACTCCAATTATTGTGGATGTCTTTGTATTCACCTTTGGCTCCTAACCTACCCTACAAGCTGTGTGTGTTATGGGGCAAGTTTGACATAGGATGAAGGTATATAGCCCTCATCTCCACTGGCTCTGAGGACTCTCATCCATCCATCTCCTTTATCGTCCTCCATTATACTCAACATCTCTCCCTCCGTAATGGAAACGGTGCCCTCGCTGTTGCCTGCACACAAACAAACATACACAATAAGGACACATACTAAACGGGCTGAAATCAAATCCATTTAGGAACAAGTTGAGTGTGAATTATTACAACGTACCTTCAAAGGTGTACAGAGCCGTGCACTGGCCAACAGGAGTTTCTACGTCTTCAAACTCATCATCGAACTCGGAGTAGATGCTCGGAAATTGGTCAGCTGCTCCCACACTGGAAATATCACGAGAAGGAAGAATCAAGACATGTCATTTCTGAAGTGGATTTTGCAAAACACGTCCACAATTTAAAGAGAGTTTGACATCTGGCAACCTCGCAGTGATGACGAAGCTCTCTAGGCGGTAAAAAAGGGTCACGAGGCTATTTTTCTGTAGCGTTGCTAGCTTCTGTACTAGCACTGTGATGCTGCTCACACACCGGGCGCGTTTTTTGATTGACGCGCGTCGAGATTACATACAAAGTCTATGCACAGACGCGATGAGATAAAAAATCGCGGCGCGCCAGTCTCATCGCGTCTGTGCATAGACTTTGTATGTAATCTCGACGCGCGTCAATCAAAAAACGCGCCCGGTGTGTGAGCAGCATTAGAAGAAGAGGAAGAAGGAAATATCACAACTGTCCCGAAACTATATATATATATATATATATATATATATATATATATATATATATATATATATATATATATATATATATATATATATATATATATATATATATATATATATATATATATATATATATATATATATATATATATATATATATATATATATATATATATATATATATATATATATATATATATATATATATATATCATGCAAACATAGCGTCCGTCCAAAGAAATGTGATGAAGAAGAGGATGCAGCAATGCCATACTATGATTTTTTTATTTTTACTTTTTATGACATACTATACTGTGACTTTTTTTTACATACTTTGACATTTATATAACTTTTTTTAACATACTATGACTTCTTTCGACATATACTGACGTTTAAGACTTTTCGACACACTAAACTAACTTTTTTCGACATTTTACTATGACTTTAAAAGCAGTTTGTGTTAATCGTACAGTATTTTACAATCACTTTTTTTCTACCATACTACACTGATTTCTTTGGCATGCTGTACTATGACTTTTTAATGGAATACTATGTAGTTACTTTTGTAGATACTACAATTTTGGAATACTATGTTATGACTTTTTCCTTTTTTTAGCATACTATACTATGACTTTTTATAACATACTATTCTATAACTTTATTCGACCTGTGATACTCTGACTTCTGATGACATGCTTACAGATGAGCTCTCTCGCAGTACAGCCAGCTCTGCTTCTCTCGTTGGTCAGTAGCGGTTTTACTCTTCGTGTTTAGCTATTCTAACCAGCTGCTGGCAGTAGCTTCTTTCTTTAACTCTTTTAAATAAAGGTCTTACCCATGTTGAGTATTATTGTTGATGGCGTTGGAAGATTCCTCTCCTCCCACTGCCTCCGACAGCCACGTCTGTAATAAACCAGCAATAGATGTTAAGACTTGCACAAACTCTCTATCCTGATCTGGCACGCACACATCATTGGCATGTGTAAGTGTATGTTTGTGTGATAACCTCATATTTGGCGAGCTCCCCCCTCAGGCGGCCAATGTTCTGGGCAGTTTCTGAGATCTGAGGCTCCAGACTGGAGGGGTCTCCCATCTGTGGATTCTGCTCGTACACACCCTTCATCTTCTCCAGTGCCTCGCTGGGGTCAGACAGGGGAAGGAAAAGAATGTGAGCACTCATCAAGGAAATATTCTCTCCGGGAGAGAGAGAGAGAGATGTGGACAGGAGGGGATGGAGACAACTTGCTGAAGGAACATGTGGTACTACTGTATACAACATTAGTGAGGTCAGGCACTGAGGATTGGCAAGTTACAGTTCCTTCAAAAGGTGTTTGATGGGGTCAAGATTTTCTACACCAAACTGGAAAAAAACATTTCTTTACGGTATTGTCATGTTGAAACTAGAAAGAGTCTTTAACAAACTAGGAGCAAAACATCACCGTGTGATACAGCATTTTAATTGAAACTCATTTTGTGAGTATTTAAAAAAAAAAAAAAACACAGCCCCATGGCCAGAAGCACAGAAGCATGTTGGATAACTTTGGCCACGTACAGTAGTTTCATTTATGTAAACTCTGAGGCGAGCCAACGTTTGTGTGTAACTGTGGCAAATTAATGGATTGAAGTTATTTAACAATGTACAACAATGTGCCTGTTGCACACAACAATATCCAATAGAAGATATCACAATAAAGCTCATTTCTATAGTGGAAATATATCGGTTGAAGCCTTGAAATAAAACATTCTGCTTTCTTTATTTCACATGAGAGACGTCTGTGTTCTTATCTGTCCTCTTTAATTACAGAGGTTTGCTTTGAATTCCAGACACCTATCAGTCACATTTTGATCAAAGCACCAAGTCCCGATGAAGCAGATTAGTCCAATTTTAAACTATAAAGTAATAATTATAGTATTTTTTTCCCAAAACTTTATTCACGACTAAATAAGCAGCAGCTTATGTTTTTCAGCATCATAGAGCTTTAAGAGTGTTTCTCCCCGATGCAGTCCCAAAGATCCTCCAATTAATTCAGGCTGAACTAATTAACCAGGAGAGCCAGTGATATTTAAAACATAAGAGAAGAGCTTCTCCGACAGGATGGAAGTGTTTTTGTGGTTTCAAGCTTGCAGTAGGAGATAAACGTTGTTTTTTGACACCTACACCTGCTCCTGATGATTATTTTGAAGCATTGAAACTGTACTTTTTAGAATAACTCTACACTGATTTAAATAGTTGCTGACAGAGCAAACACAGGGATACCGCCACGTGAGGTCCAACCTCTGCTAAAATGAAAGCCAATACTCGATAACGATTTGTGATGATGAAATTACAAGTCTGTGTTTGCAGGCCTTGGGGGATGCCTGTTGATGACGTTGTCACCTTTGGTCCTGCGTCTTCGCCAGCTCTTTGGTGATGTCGTCAATCTTTGCCTGAAGCCTCTTCTTCTGCTGCTCCGGAGGAAGGTGGGAGAAATCTTCTGCAGCAGGCGGCTACACACAGACACACACACACACACACACACACACACACACACACACACACACACACACACACACACACACACACACACACACACACACACACACACACACACACACACACACACACACACACACAGTAGTTATCCTGAGCATCAGACACTCATCAATGATCACCACCAGATGTCTCTCCTCCCTGTTTCTATCGGTCTCTCCAACACAGAAAGAAACCTAACAAGAGAGAGAGAGAGACACTTGATCTATCCGTGTCATGCAAACAAACCTTGTTCAAGGTATGAAAGTAATGTTTGGAAAACACACATAGTTACAGACAGCGAGAGTGAGAGAGAAAGACAATGACATCCCCTGAGACCACTGCATTTCAGCTGTGCAGTGTTTTGGACTGATGCAGACTGAATGAACAGGTAAGAGTCTTTCTCCTGCGATGCCATACCAACGTACATTTAGGTAAGAGCAAGAATTCTGCTTAATTGTTTGGCATCACAGAATAAAGACTTGGTAATCTAGTTTAGAGAGAAAGTTAATGATGTTCCATGAATAGAAATGTAGTTCCCTGTGCCATGAGGGAAATTTAGTAAATTAAAAAGTACCAGCACCAAGGCAAATAATCCTGCTTGCACTGCCAACTAGGTGACTACATGCAAATTCATCAAGCTGTGCAGCATCACAGCTGGTTGTGCTCACAAGTACAGCAGACCACAGCTGACACACACCCAGCTGTGATGACATGAAACCCGGTCACACCTGCAATTAAAAACAAAACAATGTTGCGTCGGAATTAGCGACGTTTTTTGTGGTATTTGCACCGATGACCGACAGCCATCTGTCGTCACAGTGCTGACTTTAAAGGGAACGGAGAGAAGGAGAGTCCAAAATGGAGGAAGCTATTGAAGCTCGTTGGCTATCTTTCTCCCTCTGCTTTTATTTAACCGCTTCTATCAGAATATAAACTGCTCCACAAAAGACGAATGTTTTTAGTCATAAGACAGGAGTCGAGAACAAATATGTCTTTAGAATAAACTCTGTGACCTTATAGTCGTTTTAGTGACTGAAAAACTAAACCCAATTTGTGTCTCTCATGTTTTAGTTGCAGCGCTGATGATCCTGCTTCACAAAAAAATAATAATTATTAATAATAATAATAATAATAATTCATCTTGGAAAAACCTAAAAACTTGTTAAAAAGCCTTACGTCTGCTCTGACAGTATTTCCAGAATTTAAAAAAAATAAATATTTTTTATAAAGAGAGCATGGACATATGTCATTTGTGGTTAACTGGATTAGGAATTAAATGGATTTTTTTCAGACAGAGGGTGTTACGTGCAGACTGTAAAGCCCCTTGAGGCAAATTTGTGATATTGGGCCATATGAATAAATTAACTTGAACTTGGGAAACAGGTTAAAAATCATATTTTATCATTATTTTTTCATCCTGAGGGTTAGAAGAGTCTTTGAGGATTCTGGAAGTTGGCCGATTCTGCGTTTTTCCAAGATCCCTAGGTAATTATTTTTTTTATAAAACCGGATGCTTGGAAAGAGCAACAGAGACACAAACTGGGCTGAGCTGGCTTAGCTAGCGTGGCTTTTTATTTCCTCTCCAATTACCGAATAAAACGTACAATCCTGCGAACACAAAATGCCACAGGGCGGAGAAAATAAAAAGAATACCGAATGCGACCATGTTCCTGGCAGGCTAACATGCTACGTGCTAGTTCAACAATGCAAGCAGCTTCTAGCACTTTCTCACGTGGATGAACATCAGTGCGTCACTTCCTGGTGTGACCGGGCCTCGACACATTTTTACCTGCAGACGTCAGTGCAACACGATCCAGAGTATAGTACTTCCCCTTGAAAAGAATCCAGCACCAGCACACTTTTATTATAGCACCTTTTCAGACTCCCATGTAATGTTAATGAATGTTACCATGTGCTTTTCAGCATGCGCTATCTAGACAGAGAGAGACGACATTCAGTATGAGATGCATGGATAAATAAGCACGGTATCTGTACGGATGTCAAGGTTTAACAACTTATTCAGATGAACACCATCAATGAGACAAATGCATGACGTTTACAGACAGCGTGGGGGGAGGACCTGAGCAGATGTCGTCACTCACCGACTGCTGTTTGTGTAATATCTTTAAGGTGGAAATCCTGGGTTTGACAGAGCGATTAAACTCTCTGAGGCAGAGAGAGAGGGGGGAGTGCAGCAGCTTGGAGAGGGAGACGGGGCGGCTGCCCGGTGGGAAAGGGGACGGGGGAGAGAAAGATGGAGGGGCATACTGAGGAAGGGGGAGAAAAAGACAAGGGAGCAGGGGAAAAGAAGCAAAAGAGGGAAAAATGACACCGGTGAAGACGGGAAGAGAAGAAGGAACGCGAGTCAAACAGCTGCAGAGAAAACGGGTTAAAGAGTTAAAGACAGAGCGGAGGATGTTACGGGGCAAGTCTGTGCAGCAGACTGGAATTAGAATTGGCCCCTGAGGGCAACAGGGTGGTTAAGGGTGGGTTAAGACATGAATGGAATGTGTGTTGAGTTTCGTGTGTGTGTGCGCGTTTGTTTTAGTGCATTGTTATGGGACCATGCAAGTGTCATTTTGCACTTCTACAACAATCAACAGGAGGAGGGTAAGAAGAGAGCTGGGCCCCCGATGTTTGCGTGGGTTTGACTGTCGATTTTTAAGCTCTTTAAAAGTATCGTCTGAAATGTATCGGCAACACGTTGTCAAACCTGCAAAGGAACAGGTTTATCCACAGTTAGCTGGAACACTAAACCTTTTCTTAGTTCGTAGTGTATTGAGCAATGTTGCTGCGATCGTTATTTGAAATGAAAACATGTCAGTTATTAAAGGATGAGGCTGGTGGTGTTTATTTTTATTACGTCAACAAATCCCATTAAAAGACCAAAACCGAGCATGAACTGATCCTACTAACACAGCATCATATACTGTAGCTTCTTGCTCCGTCTCATCAGTGAGCCACACTGTTGTAGGCTACTGGGTGACATGTTTCTTTTTTTTTTTTGAAAATGTGTTACTGTAAATTACTTTTAATCTGTCCCAAATAAACTGTCATAAAAAAATCCCTTCCATGCTAAATGTGTATTCATCCACAGCTGACAATAGTTCCGAACAGATGCACCACTTCCTCCTTTTTGAGTAACGTTTGCTAAAAACTACAGTGCCCACGCAGCTGTTTTAAGAAATGATTTTGCATTTCTTTAAAAATGAAACTATATATTTGTGACACATTTTTTTTAAAGATGAACTTCACTCTAAAGTTGAAATGTCTGAAAGTATTGAGAGATGGACTAACACTTTGGTGGTTTTAGTCATTTCATGGGATTTGGTGACATAAAGAAAAATAAAATATAACGCCAGCCTTAAATAAATTGTTTTTTGGGAGCATTTATTTAGTGTGGTGATTTAAAAACTAACGTGTATTAAATGCATTTGCGTCTTGCACATCAATTAAACCACTTTTAATTGGAGTGGGTTCCTAAATTATGTTTTAATTATAAAATCACCATCGTGCATTTTTATCTCTGGTTTTGGAGTGTATTTAATTCGCTTTAAGACAGATTTTTGCAGGGTTTATTTTCATAATAAGAATATGTTGAAGGCTTCACATTAAACAGTGAAGCACTCTCTGATCATCACTCAATTATACGAGTGCTCATTACTGTTTCCAGAAATAAGAGCAAGTGGTGTTGGGAATGCCGTTGGGAACGCCGAACATTGGGAACGCCGAACGCCGGGAACGCCGGGAACGTTGGGAACGCCGAACGCCGGGAACGTTGGGAACGCCGAACGTTGGGAACGCCGAACGTTGGGAACGCCGGGAACGTTGGGAACGCCGGGAACGTTGGGAACGCCGGGAACGTTGGGAACGCCGGGAACGTTGGGAACGCCGGGAACGTTGGGAACGCCGAACGTTGGGAACGCCGAACGTTGGGAACGCCGAACGTTGGGAACGCCGAACGTTGGGAACGCCGTTGGGAACGGCAAACGTTGGGAACGCCGTTGGGAACGGCAAACGTTGGGAACGCCCAACGTTAGCATAGCATAGAGACATAGGGGCTGAATCTTTATTATTATTAAATTATAAAATAGCTATAACTTTGTGATTCCGTTTAGGCCAGCAGAGAAGGCTTAGCTGGCCCTGACAGCCCACCACTGATGTAATATCTATGTGAAGCAAATCTAATGTCAACAGACTGCAAACTCACCTTGTGCTTCTTGCTGAAAGGCCAGAGCTTGGCGCGCACTTTGGGGGGGTTGAGGCTGGACTCAGAGGTTGCTGGTCTGATTCCTTGGGTGTAGTCTTCAAACTCTACGTCTGCAGGCCGCTCAAAACCAGACTTGTGCTGCTCTATGAACAGTAGCGAGTCCTGCAGGGAGACAAACAGAGACCGATAACAATATTGATTTAACACATAGTCACTTACACTGTCTGACCACTACAACAGCCGTAGGGATGAATCAACACCTCTGAGACACAGTGTCAACAATAGGTCTTAAGTGTTGCATTGAATTGCTTCACTTAACCTAGTAAACCTGTGTACAAAGAAAAAGAAACTCATTACAGGACTCTATCATTTTACTAATTAATGCGCTTTAGGACACTGTATAACAATCAGTTATCAGTACTGTAGGATACTGTAGAGTACTGTAGGATTAAAAACCATTAAGATTATATATATATATATATATATATATATATATATATATATATATAAATAAATAAATAATCAGATTTTTAAATGTTTTATGAGGAAGGAAATGCACTCAACACGTTTGTTAGGATAAACACAATACAACTTGGTTAATGACACTGAATGTAAACATAACTTTTGTTTGCTTACAAGAATTCCCTTACTGGCTTTTGCCGTCGATGGTTAGTTGAGAACACTGATCCCAAAAATATATGTACAACAGCTACAACCAGCAGATGATTATCTTAGCTTAGCATAAAGGCTAGAAGCAGGGGGAACCTTCAAGCATGGCTCTGTTCAAGGTACAACATCGGGGGTTATGTGCAGGACTGTTTCGTAGTGACTTCCTGGAGTCTCCGCTGGTTGCCAGCCTTGTTGCCTCACAGTGAAGACACCAGGTGTTAATTAGGGAGCTTTAGAGGGCTGGTTGTTACCTTTGGACAGAGCCAGGCTAGCCGTTTCCCCCTGCTTCCAGTCACTGTGCTAAGCTAACTGGCGGGTGCTTGCAGCTTCACATTTAACCGGCATATATGACAGAGATATAAATCTTCTTATTCAGCTCTCAGCAAGAAAGCAAATAAATAAATGATCCAAAATGGCAAACTATTCCTTTAAAACACCAGAAGATGAAACATCATCTCTGTAAGTTTCACAACAATAAGATCAGATGTGTCTTAGATACGACACTGGACAGACAGAGACAATTCACAGTCCCCTTATTTTAATCATGTGGGCGAAAGAGAATACAACAAAATGACAAACATGTATATTTTAATAAACATCCAACATGTACCTGTTTCTCATTAATTTTCCTGCCTGCTGAGGAAATCCCTTCTAAACACTTGGTGATGATGGGCAGCACCTTCTTCTCGATGTCGGAAAACTGGCAGTAGCCCTCCGCCAGACTCCGAATCCTCCGCTCATCCATGTCCTGCATCTTCTGCTCGACACACAAACACACAACGGCCTCCTTAAATATCATAGAATATCACATTCCCATTCATACGACGACACGGGAGAAGAGGATTACATTTTTGAAGGGGTGTGTCTTGGTTATCACATAATTGAAGCAGGTGTGCGAGCTCTGCCCAGCTTGTACTGCTTTACGAAAGTGTGCGTTCACGTGCGTCTTTGTCTCACGTTGTAGATCTGCGGTATCTCCGAGTAGTAGTAGAAGTTCTGTTCCTTGTTGTACTTCTGGAGCTGTGCTGCATAGTCGTTCCTGCACTCCTCCGCTGTGTGTGTGCGGGCGTGGGCATGTTGTTTGGCCTTCGGAGCGAGAGATAGGCGGAGCCACGGGGGAGAAAGGGAGGGGAACATGAGAGGGTGCAGGGAGAATAGATGCAAAACAAAATGCAAAGTGGGAGAAATGTGGGAGAGACGCAGGGAGGAAGCAGAGGGAGACAAGGAGGTAGAGAGGCCACGGAGGGAGAAAGACAAGAAAACATTATAAAAACCAAACATGTATGTCAGTGCTGCTCAGTTGTTGATGCTAACCTGTGTGTGTGTGTGTGTGTGTGTGTGTGTGTGTGTGTGTGTGGTGTGTGTGTGTGTGTGTGTGTGTGTGTTTACCTTATCGACATCGAGCCTGGTGGCATTGACGTCACTCTCTGTTTTCTCTGCTTGTTGTGTGGCTTTTTCAGACTCTGCCCATTCCTTGGCATAGCGCTTCTTAATCTGCAGGCATGTATACAGTACACACACGTACACAGACTTTAACAAACTTAAATAAACAGTATAGAATTCAGCAGCAGTAGAAATCCAGTCAGGGTATTCAGTCCCACTAGAGGTACCAAAAATGCAAAGGGACAGTACAACAAAACAATCTACATCAAAGGGTCAGTTAACACAATAGAAACAATATATGTATATTAACTAATTAACCTCTGGTGGTAGTAGTAACTAACTGACTAGTAACACAGATCGCTTTAGTTTAAGTCGGCCTGGCTTTGAGATATCTGCCTCAGGGATTTTTTCTGGAAAACCCAAAGTTGTTTCTAGTCACGGCGTATAACTGATTTATAAAACATCATTAAACAATTAATTTGCCAAAAAGAGTAATTAGTTCAAACTTGTAAACAAGAAAGTGGTACCAAAATTGCACTTAAAATATTCAGTGGCAACAGACCTCGCTGTGAACCGTTTTAACGAGAGAACAGAATAGAAGATGTTGCTGTTCAATTTCTGTAAAACTATTTATTTCCTTGGAATGAGGAGGTGACATTTATTTCTAAACCTGACAAAACAAAAAACATGAAATGGTAACACTATGTTACGGCTCTGCAAATTTCAAGGTTTCTTGGAAAGAATAAAATACTGTAAATTGGTGCCAACTTATACAGAGTTATATAGAGACACAATTCAACTCTCACACTCCGATGAATTAATTCCAAATACTTGTTAGTTTCCAAGATTAAATTAATGATGAATAAAGATTTACTTTGGTTTCCTATTGAGAAAACTGATGTTGAACTCAACAAAACAAAGCTTTGTTTGAGTTTCCTAGAACAATGATTAGTACGTAATCAAACAGCTCCTCCCAGGAAACTTTAAAACAAATGAAACGACAGACCTGTAAAATAAATCCACAAAAACCATCTGCGTGAAGATCCCACAAGAGGCAAGTGAGATCTTCTTTTCCCCAATTCTAATTAACTAAACTAATCTAACTAATTCTTAAAATGACAATCGTGTGATCCAAACTAGACATCTGCAAACAACAAACACAAGTGACTCACACTTTCTAGTTGTTTAAAGCTGCTCTCTAAAACCTGCTGGGCCTTCTTGGCATCAGATAGGTGCTGCGGAACAAAGAGGTTTCAGTTAATGTGCTGCAGTTTAAGATGATGACACAGCGTTCCGCGTAAATCTGCCAAATGGTTCCTGTTCCCGCCCTGGTGTTGTTTTTCTTCTCCCGCGCTCACCGTTTTGCGCTCCTGCTTCAGCTCCTGAAGGTACTTGGTGAGTTCCACACAGATGCCGGTCATCATGTTTTCAGCGATGAGCTCCCGCTGGCCGGCGTAATCGTTCAGCTCGTTCAGGATCTCCTGGAGTGATGCGTGATTGCTGAATCTGCAGCAGGCGGGAGAGACAATTTGGAAAATCATCACAGCTGGAGAGACCGACATTTAACCGAATGATAAACCTAAATAGGACTACAGGCCTGTCAAACTGTGGATTTTTCTACATGCCAATGTGATGTGCACGGTGCACTAATAAGTGTGTGATACTATTGTATGTAATAAACACATGAACAAAAGTCAAAGAAATGGATTCAACTTTGTGTTTATCTGCGTTGGTGGCATGTCCGGCTAACTAGCTTACTAACAACAGTCGAAACCTGGCAATATTTTCAAGATAGCTACATTAAAACGTCTTCAGAAAAATACATTTTCAACACAAGAACATCCCCCCCCCCCCCCGTGGAAGACACGACGCTGCTATATCAGAGTTTAGTTGAAAGCTGCTAAATGCATTTTAATTGCCTCTGAACGGCTCTCAACATGGCGACGCCTGAGTGGAAGCTAACAGCGCAAACTACAGCAACAGTGAGTGCAGAGCTAACATTGTTTGCCTGAACGACTTTTGACTTTGATTATAAAACGATTATCAATTCATCTCGATGCATCAAAACTTTTGATTTCCATACTTTTTTTTTTTTCTTTCTAAGGATAAGGATGTTTATTGTCATCGTACGAACATACAACGAAATTGAGTTGGCGACTCATCAGTACAGCAGCAACAGTTAAAAAGTGTATAAAAACATTAAGACAAGACGCTTTAAAAACAAGACATTAAATAAATATATACACTTACGATCTACTATTTTCAAAAAATAGCATATTTGTAAGGAACTTTTAATTATTTACTGCACAATAATAAAACTAACTAGTATTTACATGTCTTCTTTAATAAAAGAAAATCAGCTGGTTAGGTTGCTGATTTTTTATGTTTTTGCCTGGAATATGTAGCTTCATGTAGCTAGTATTTTATCATGTATCAACATTAGCCATCATGTGCATATTTAACGTTAAAATGCTTTTACGGGAATATCAATCCTGGATAACGTTACCTTATGGTAGCTAGCAACAATTGTCACTTCAGCTGACAAAATCCACAGACGTCAGCTAGAAAGGAGAAGCCTGCTTGTGTTTACTTGTGGTTGTAGTAAATCTGCCACTGTTATCATTCCTACTGCATGTTTGTGGTGCGAGATTATAAAGCTTGACAGGCCAACAGCAACAGTAAGGCGGTTTAGTGAACAGCAAATTGAAAATTTGTATATATGCAAAACAAGGACAAAGAAATGGACATTTTATTGTTCTCTCACTTGCAGTCTTGCTCTTCTTTGCTCCCTCGTTTGGCATATTTCTTTGATAGACTCCTGTTAGAAAGTGTAAAAGAAGCAGTGTGACTGTCTATTACACACACACACACACACACACACACACACACAAAGACACACATTTAAGAAAATGTGTGCAAATATAAATAAACATTCAGAAACAAGCTCAAAAGGCACACCTGAGTTGTTTGGCGTAGCTCTGCTCTATCTCCGTCCGTTCCTTCACAAACTTGATGTATTTATCCACCAGGTCGTGGCCCGACTGCGTGTGCTTGTCGATGTGATCATACTGGTCCTAGAACAAGAACAGCACAGAGCAACAGATGTTTTCATACATGTACACACGTACACACACACGTACACACACACGTACACACACACACACACACACACACACACACACACACACAAACGCTGCTGACACGGCGCGGTCTAAAAGCTTTTTGGACAGCGACACATCTTTCATTGTTTTCGGCTCTGTGTTCCAGCACTTTGGATTTGAAATGAAGATAAATCTGAGGGTGATGACATCAGTGGAGGACTTTTTGTGCACAGTACAAATGTATGACAATGCAATGGAACATCGAGACCAAGGAGTTTTGTTTTGTTTATTAAAAAAAAAGGTCAAAAAGTGAAACTTTCTGGATTGTCCGAGTCAGTCACAAGACTAAAGTTTAAGTTGACGTGATGCGTTTCACCCACTGAGGACCAGACTGAAAGCAAAAAGCGCTCGAAAACAAGAAGTGAAGCCGCCTGAGAGCAACAAAGGGAACAAGAGTCTATCATTTTTTTTTTTTTCTTTTATGTAACAACTGCAACCGGTCCATTGTTCAAAAGGTCTTTTATGTTTTTTGTTGTACTTTGTGTTCTTTAGTAGAAAGGGGTTCCGTGTAAGGTCAGTCTCACCACCTTCTCTAAGCAAGTTTAAAGTGGTTGCTGACTAATTGGTTCATCGACTGATCATTTCAGCTCCACTGTAATAGTTGTGTTTGTCAAAGCCGCACCCACTTTGTGTCCGACAAAGTGAACAAACGTTTTCAGAACCTGACATCTGCAGACACAGAGAACAGCCCTGTATTGGATTTAGGGCTGCGATGAACGATTGTTTTCAAGTTCACGGCACCGTAGAACCGTAGAACCAGTGCGATTTTGACATTTGCAAACAATTAATCAATTATTAACATAGATGCTGAATAACTTTACAATGGTCAATCAACTAAGCGTCTCAGCTCCAACCACATTTCATGAGGCTGTGGATCTGACACAAACGGAAACTGGAAGTCTAAGAATAACTCTATACACACACACACACACACACACACAAAGTATCCTCCTTTCTTTCACACACACACACAAGTACAAAGGTGTAGAGCATAAAAGCAAACTATCCTTTCAGCATTCCTGTCTCGCTCTTTACATACATGCATTCCTTCAAAACAGAAACTCACGACACACACACACACAAACCTGTCAGGCAGGTAACATTTGTCCTCTCTGTGCCCACTGGCTTAAAGAGTCCTGACATACAGTAAAGGACTCACTGAATGTGACAAAGAAAGACTCCACTTTGTCATTGTTCGTGTGTGTGTTAGTGTGTGTGTGTATATAGAGGCTGCAGGGTCGTCTGGAGCCAGAGACATACATACTGAGTCCTCAGAGGAGGGCGAAGCTAAATGGAGATCATCGTAACACAGTTAATGTCCTGGATACGAGAGGGCTGGGGCGGAGGAAGGAACAGGATTAGAAAACAAAAAAAGAGGACGATGGAGTGAAACAGACATTTTGTACCAGGAAGGAGAGCGATGGAGGGAATCAGATGGAACGAGAAACAGACTGCGATGAAGAGATTATAGAGCTTTGAGACATACTCCTGCCTCCATTTGCTACTTGTGTTGCTGCGCCCCATTGCTTCACTGCAACACATCTGCATGTTGTTTTGTGCGAGAGGAGGAAACGCTGATAGTGAGACAGGAATGAGATAATCATTAGCTCAGAGAGAACCTCCGCCCTGTGACTGACCGTCCCCGGGGCCTCTACAAACCCTGGAACCAGTCTGACTAGTCCCGCCCCTCTCCGTGACGACTCCCGGCAGCATGTTTCCTCTGCGCTGAGCTCACTTTGTAGCTCACCTCAATCAGAACAAAAGCTACGAAACCAGCTAATCCATTATTAAGTTAGTGTCAAGTGATTTACTGAATCACTGGATACCATCAGGACTTAAACGTTTTAGCTGGTAAAGAATTTAGTAAAGTGTAAACAGAGCAACTAATCAAATAAACTAAACAACTACTCTCTATGTTAGAACTAGTTCACCCAACCTAAATGAAAGTACATTTATTCAAGTATTGTACTTTGGTACAATTTTGAGGTACGTGTACTTTCCAGTTCGGAGGGAAATGCAGTACTTTTTTTACTCCATTACATATAATTGATGACTTAAGTTACGTATAGATTCAGATTAAGAATAAAATAAATAACCACAAACTAATTGTGATTCATTAATAAAGGATTTAATAAGACTATTGAAAAGGTATGAGCTACCGGCAGTATATTAAGTAATTAAAATGAGCATCTCCTTTAAATTAATGCAATTATAACCCAATGACATGATGCAATATAATATTCTAACAATGGGCACTTTACTTTAAGTATACTTTGATGCTCATACTTTTGTACTTTTAGCCAATAGATCCCTCTAAATGCTACATACTGTTCCTTTAAATAACATTTTAAACGCAGGTGTTTCACTTCACACTGTCGTACTTTTACTTAAGTAAAATGTCGAAGTTTAAAAAGTTTTAAAAGTTTAAACTTACAGGAATCTGGTGCCGCTGACTTCATTGCTGTACAGATTTGACAGTATTAAGATAAATCAATCAGCCAAACGGCGTTCAAACCCACCAAACTGGACGTTGCGGCGAATTTTCCACCTTAAAGCTACAAAAATGCACGATATCTAACTGGGATTAAATGGTGGACGTGTATCACCTCCATACTATCAGCTCATCCGTGTGCGAGTACATGAGGTGACAGCTGATAAGAATAGGAATGTAAAATATTTGTTCTTTTTTTAAAGGAACGTCCAGTGAGGAACAGCTCAGTTTAGGGCTGCAACTAACAATAATCCTCATGACTGATTCATCTGCAGATTATTTTCTCCATAAATTAAACCCCATTCCGTCTATAAATGACAGAACATTTCCTAAAGCCCAGGGTGACGTCTTGATATCGTTTGTTTAGTCTGACCAGCGGCCCTCAACCCAAAGAGATTCACTTTATTATTATTATTATTATAATAATAATAATAATAATAACATAGAAAAGCAGCACCTTTGAGCTGGAACTTGGTAATGTTTGACATTTCCGTAAAAATTACGAAAAAGTCACCTGTTCCAGCCTAACAGATGTGAGTTCCAGCTGCTTTTCTTTGTCCGACGAGCTGAACATCTTCAGGTTTTGGGTTGTTGGTCGAACAAAACCAGCGATATGAAGACATCAGTTTGGGCGTTGGGAGAGTGCTGATGGGCTTTCTCACATGTTATAGACCAATTCATGAAGAAAAACAACACAGAGACAGTGAATATAATAGTTTCTGATTTCTTTTCAGACGACTGACTCATCGATTAATCGACCGATCGTTCTCAGCTCTGGTGTGTTTTTTGGTTTTCTCCTCCTAAAGTCCTCCGTTTTGTCAGAACACAAGCAGCAGCAGTTGAAAGATTTTTGAACTTCAACTGTTTATCCACAAAGTGCCTCACCCAGTCTGTGACTGTGACTGTGGAACAATCCTCACAGGCATGTAGACTCTGAACACAATCACTGCAGGATTCTGGGAACATTAGTTTTTTTTTGTTTGAGCCAAGACACAGTTTGTACAGAACACGCACCATTTCCTTGAGGTCATCGTCCACATCTGTCTGTCTGTGGTCAGTGTGGAGCTGAAGTGACGAATCGATCTCCATTGGGACAACGAATCAGGAACTCATTTTTGACGATTAACCTTTTTTCTTTAAATGGAGCAAAAAAATGCCAAACACTCTCTAGTTCCAGCTTCTGAAATGTGAGGATTTCCTGCCTCTCTGTGTGGGGACGTAAACAGGATGTCTTTGGGTTCTGGACTGCTGGTTGGACTAAACAAGCAATCTGAAGACACACTCTTGTCATTCTATTACTCACTCCTGACTTTTTATGGCCCAAACAAATCAAAATGTTGATAATTGTTAATTGCAGCCCTAGAACATGTGGAACCAGTTCAGTCCTTGCACTCTGACGCTCCCCAGAGGGGCACATGGTGGTCGGGGTTCGGCCTGAACCTGATTGACTGTGATTCACAGCTGAGAGGGACACTGACCGGACAAACACAAACCAGCCTTCAGAACACTTCCTGAGAGCTGCTGTCACGAAGCAAAGCTTCCAGGTTCGTGCACGGAGGAGGGGTGGGGGAGAGAGGAAAGGTGTTGGAGTACACCTTTAGCCTACAGCGTGTAGATAAGGTGGGCAGACGGAGTAATAAAGCTCTCCTCTTTCCCCCCTCCGCGTAGGAGAAGGTATGCAGGCAGCAGGAGTTGCGAAATCCTCGGGGCTGCAGTCTTTACAGTCTCCTGCTGCCTCAAGATTACTTAACCCGGGCCTACCGGGGGGGAACAACAGCCCCGTGTACATAACATGTCGACAAAAACAGCAGCGGGACTACTCTCACGGGGAGGTTCACGGGTTTATTTCTATCACTCATCCCAAAGGACTCTTCTCGTGTCAGCTGTCAACTTACCCAAAGATCTGTTCCCCAGTCCATGTCTGCAAAAGCACGCAGGAATCCCTGTGAGAGAAAGAAACAACCAGGTGGTGGTGAAGGAAACAAAACAAAAAGAGATACAAAAAAAGCGTCTCTCGTTACAAAGAGTCCACAAAACTTGTGAGTCTCGAAAGCGGAGATGGCGGAGGAAATGTTCGGAGGAAGTCTACGCCTTCTCCTTGGCACGGAGGACACGGCCGTCCTGTTTCTTGCAGCGCAGCGAGAGAGAAAAAAATATGTTCGGTCGCTTTTTCCTGAAACAAGTTTGGGTCCCGGAGAGAGAGAGAGAGCGAGCGCGAGAGAGAGGGAGGAGCGGTGGGAAACCTACCGTCTCTGTTTGTCTTATCTTAAAGAAGCAGCAGGTTATTTTCATCAAAAAAGCCTTTAAACACACATATGGAGTCTGCCCCGGAAAAACAAACCACACGAATACACTTCAACACAGCTCATAATGCAGCTGATTAAATTCACTTAAATAAATGAATATGTTGGACGTGTCCTGACTCAATCACACGCCTTGTAAAATAAATGACAGGGACTATATTTTGTGCGCTCTGTGCAGTTTTCTTTTTTTTTGTTTAGGAGCTGAAATGTCCTGACTTTCCTGAACTATCGGATGGATTCCCATGAATTTTGACTTATTTGACATTTATGGAAGAATCCTGGTTGTATCGCCACCAGCAGGTCAAATTGGTCTCTCATAAAGTGGAATTTCTTTACATCTACAATATAAATTGGTGTTAAATTTGTACAGATATACACGTGTCATGACAGGACCAATTCTAACTTTGTTGACCTAGTGGTGGAAAGTAACTTAAGTTCAAGAGACCAGTTAAGTGATGAATGTATTTTTATTTAAATGTATTTATTCTGCTTTTTAAAAAAAAAAAATGTCATTGTTATTTGTTTTGTTTTGCTGCCTGACAGGCCTAGTGTTTGTGTCTATATGGTGTTGGTGTGTCTGGAGGAATACAAATTGAAATGAAAAAGAAATTAAAAGTTCAGTGAAACACACCTGTCATCTTTTGATATAGGTAACATACAGTATATATGTGTAATAATACAATTTATATATTTAGCAAGAAGTCAAAGAAACATCACTTAAATATAGAACGGATGATAAAATGTTTAATTTAGTTTCTTGTATAGTTTTAACAAGGGCGTGGAGCAAAAACCTAATTGTTTAAACATGGAATGATTGTGTAATATGCATACACAATGTGTATGCATATTCATGTATGATATGACAGCTTTTTATTATGTCGTGCTGCTGTCTACTACAAAACTTAATAACAATAAAAAATATGTGTACTACAATGATAAGATCTTGATTGATTCCAGTCGGAGGACATGTCCTCTTCTTCATCCAGCAGCAGTGGAGGATCTTTCTATGTTTGGACTCTTTTTGCTGTGTGAGATTAAGTCAGCCGGCCTGTTGTGACCACACCTTTCGCTCCCATACAGCCAAATGAGGTTATGCAACACAAGAGCGACACTGTGTGTTTAGTCAACACGTCTGTTATTAACCTGCTCACCTAAGAAAGGCTTGTCTCAGACAGTCTTCAATGCTCAATGTGCATTTAACATCCGTTGCTCCTGCTTTGATGGTCTCTGAAGTATGTGAGGGAAGGGAGGCATGGGAGAACCAGAACCAGAATGGATAGGGGCAGAGTGTCAGACCCTGCTGCAGTAAAAGGTTTTCTAAAGGGACTCTGGCGCTTGAAAACACTACCACTCTTGTCCACAGGGGCCCCCAAAAACAACACAAGATGAAAATTGTGGATATTGAATTCAGTAGTAAAAACACAACATCAAAACTCTCCTCACCTGTAGGATGAAGTATGACCACACAATCCGGTTACTGCACAGATAATCTGGTTACTGAGTGCATGTACATGTAGCGACTGATCTGATCTTCATGGCAATAGTCTTGAGGGAGTATAGTTCGGGCCTTTCCACGTTCGCCAAATGTTGAGGACGCTGCCATATGCGATGGCACCAGGAGGCGCGTACATGCCGGCGGGGTTAGCCGAGTGGCATTTTCCGTACCAGAAACCTCAAAAATGCTGAGCGCAGTTTTTATCCCGCTGGTCCTGATCTTTGTCGAACGTGGTGAACTTCATGTTGTTGTGCTCCTCCAAACTGTCCCCTATAAATAAAGTTAGTTGAACTTAAGTTGATGTTTGACACTCAGAAGCCCTTCTACTAGTGCTACTGTGTCATCATTTTGCTAGTGAATTATCTAAGTTACCTTTTTTGTTTGTTTATGCACTTACATACAGTAATGGTTATGTAAACAAAGCACAGAGAAACACACAGAGGGAGAGAGACTTCTCTGCTCATGTAAACATTACTCCACCATATCCTCACACAGCTGTTGTTTGCATCGTATAGAGATCCTTTAACAGCTTTAGTCACTTTTAAGGTTCATATCTTACATAAAAACACATGTGAATAGCGTTTAAAATACAGTAAACTGTTAAATATTAAACCAGCAGTTTCCAATCGTTTAGATTTGTGTTTGAGCCTCAAATCGTTTTTTAAATGACACCAGGTAAAAGGTAAAATTACCCAGTATTTCACAAAAAAAGCTCATATTTGAGGAAAGCCCAAAAGAAGAATATACATTTGTGAATACTCAAGACCACTTTAGATGTTTCCAGTGACCCTTAGGAGGGTTCCCAACCCCAAGGTTGGGAACCTTGTATTAATACATTAACTTAAATAGAGGATCCAGTCTGTTCAGTGTAATAAAAGCAGACAACGCTTTCTTTCACTTTCATTGTGAAAGTGAGGTCTGTAGCCCCGCCCAGGTAAATAATCACCAGCTGACTCTGGTTATAGGGTCTTTCTTTTTGACTAAATTAAATATAACATTCAGAATTCAGGATTTCTGCACAGCCCTCTCTTACCTTCACATAATGGATTCTATATTTTAGATAAACAAACCTATTTTTCACATGAACGGTATGAGAAATTGTAATCTGAAAAGTAACGAGTGGTAGAATCAAAAGTACAATATTTACCAAGTATAAGTATCTGACATTTGCAGGCTGCGCAAGTACAGTACACGAGTAAAACACATTTACACTGAAACTTAAAAAGACCCTGTGTTACTCACAGTTCATCCATCCAGTCACCGTGACATTTAAAGCTAGACTTCCCAAAGCAACACAGCAATGCTCACCTGCCGCTCCGCCAGTGAAGCTGCACGTGAAGCTGATAACCATGCGTCCTGAGAATCGATGGAGGAGGAGGAGTACTTCCCTCCCTCCCAGTCCTCCATGTCGACCCGCAGCTCGTTCGCTCGTAGTCTAACAAAAGACATAAAGATGGAAAGAAGAGTGTGATCAAGTGTTTTGGTCCTGATGCTAGTATCAAAGAACAAGTTTCATCAATACTTCAGATATAAACACATCCACCTCCACTCCTGTACTTCCGCTGCTCGATAATTCACGTGCATTGTGTGCATTTCTTTCTGGTTCAGAAAACTACCAACAGTTACAACATTTGGGGTTTCCTGCTGAGTTATTCTGAACTCGTCCCACTGGGTGTTTGAAGTGCAGCAGTGCTGTGTTTATTATTAGTCCGAGCCTCTCTCTGGAGCAGAGGTTCATTTTAAAACAGTCAGAAAACACAGCAATCTATCCACATCCGTTTCCTGTGCGGTTTCATTTAACATTGTAATATTTTACTTGAATTATTGCTCGCTGTTTGTTTCAGCGAGTTCACAGATCTGACAACTGGCAACAGATAATATGTGTTCACTGGGGCTGACAGCGTAACAATAACAATAAACTCCTCAATAATATTAATCAACAAGTACGCATTATAATAACAGTGAGAAATTATTTGACCTTTTTTTTTTTTGATTCATTTAACAATAGCAGGATTAAACTGTTAAATGGTTGAGATAATCTATTAGAAATAACTTTAACTTCCTGCTTTTACACTTCAACTTATTAATAACAAACCTTTGACTGTAAACTATGAAACACATACATTTGCTTCACTGAATAACATTCGTACATTTTACCTCAAAATCTCCGCTGAAGTTCTGGTTTTTGAAATCTTGACAATATAAAGCTGCTCCCACAGACATTACTAGTTCTAGTACTATTACTAATGGCATTACTAACAATATGATTAGTGCTAATCATTAATATGATACAATCTTAATTATAGCACATGATAAGAATGAGGCATTTGTTTTTAGGAAATAAACATTTATGAAAATCATTTCTAAGTATCAAGAAAATAGAAGCAGCATTTGTTTTTCATTATAAAATAAAAATAATCTGGTTAAAATGAACCTGTAGCTCTTACCTGCATCATCATCATCACGGAGAGGAAGGTTGGTCTCCGTCAGTTGAAGTAAACCTTCATGGGAAACAAGGCTCTAAACAGTCTGCTCGGCCCGTCTGGTGAAGCATGTGACACTGATAAGCTTTGTTTGCACAGACCAATGAAGTTCATCATTATTACTCAAAGATCTGCAGAAGCTGAGGTCATATTGTTGCTTCATTGGTTCTGGTGATGAGGTGGTTTTACAGACTGGAATTATTCTACAATTACACAACAAATCCAGAAAGACATTGCAGATTATTAATGCAGATTCTGATATCTTTGATGTGTGATTTTTAGACACAAAAAAAACGAAAAGGAAAAGAAAATAGATATTTTTATTCAGGAAACTTGAATAAACATTTGAATGATAAGCGAAAAAGTCGTAAAAGTCATAAAGTCTGAACATTCTAACCTTCTGGGGGGGAAGTTGAACTCGGTGGAATTTGCACTCCTGACCTCAGCATTTGAAGTCCAGAGAGAGAATTTCCTTATCTAGCGTGTGAATAACACTGATGACTCATTTTACAGCGTCATTTACCATAAAGCTCCATGCAGCAGACCCCGTCCTGTGTGGAAAGTAAGTTTATGAAAAAGCCGTCACAAACAAACCACAACATGTGGTATCAAACAGCGGCCTCTCGGTTGAAAATCATGCGCATGTTGAAACCGTCGTCTCACCTTCTCACACATCATGAGTGCTCTACTACGTCACCAGCGCTGACCTTTGCTCACGTGGATGCCTTTAAATTTGAGTCCATCACAAAAAAAGGATCCTAATTGACTTTTCCATTGGCATTGTTCTCCATGCTGAGCAATATGAGGTTTTGTACGTCCACAATGAATTCCTTGCGCTTACATGTTGACCTTTCCCACGATGCATATGCTCTTTGCATAGCCGTGGGTTGAACCTATATCACATTTTACATTTGTTATTGTCACACAGATGACTGCCACATCAGCAGTAATGTGAGTCAAACTGTTCGTGGTTCTGTGTTCTTCCCATCACTAATCTATGCTCATGAGCTTTGGGGGTAGTGAAAGAACTGAATTTATTTGGCAGCACTCAGTTGTGTGGAGGGGAATCGCTGATTCTTTGCAACAGTTTTGGGCACAACTGATGAAGGACGCCTCCTGGACATCACAGTTACTCAAACTGGAGTGGATCTCACCGCTGCAGACCCGAAACACTGGAGGGATTACACTGTGTATCCCACCAGGCCTCATGGCTCAGAGAGGACGTGGCTGGAAAGCTGCCTGGGCTACCTTCAGACCTGGATAAGCAGCGGAAATATGGATCAATGGATTCATTTAGAAAAGAAAAGAAAAAAAGCACAAAAGTGGGATCAGCGATGTCAAACGAATGTATCTTCTATTGGCCGACAGACTGGCATTGCAACTGAGAGCTCGACACCAAAAAGAGTCTTCAGTGGTAATAGTGGCCTGTTCATCGGAGCTACAAAGGAAGATTAAATGACGCATCAACAGCTGTATGTGGGTTTTTTTTGAGTAGAGATGCCATCTTACTCGGAAGCCATCATAACCACATTGCTGTTCTGCTGTGAAGACGGAAGCAGTTCAGTGAAAAGTATTTCTTTTGGACGTCCACACTGACAGGCACAGACAGGTAGTATTTCATCCTCTCTTCGTTGCACTTTTACTGTTTCAATGCTGAATTTTATGAATATATCTATGGGCTGAAAATGACCAACTGATGCTGATAAACTACAGGTATTAATATTCATAATCATAGGTCAGTTGACCATTAAGTAGGATATATGAAACTAAATTGATTTGAAACCATCCATTTGTTCCTTTAAGTGATACATCTTGATCTTTTTGTCTTCTTGGGCTGACTGTGAATATGAAGATTTGTAATTTCGGTTCACCTCTGTAAAAATGAGTGACCAAGAAGGAGAGGAAGTGCCTTCATCCTTCAATCGGTCGTCAGTCACCAACCAGACCAACGACGACGGTTTGGCCTGTGATCATGTGTACAGGTCAGCCTACCTCTTCTTCGTGACGGTCCACAGTCTCGTGTTTCTGGTGAGTTTCAACAATTCAGATTCATTTCCTTCTTCAACACAAGACACACAAGTGTCAGTCTGTTCAGATGTTTTATGCCTTTTTTCATGAGAGGAAACATTTTCATAGATAATGCTTTCCTGAGGAAATGAAACTCGTCATGATTTAATTCTTTCACCGAAATCTTTTCAGATATCAGGATGTTTTTTTGGTTGGGCTCATACAAGCTTCATTCTTACTGACTTGTGTAAAAGATGTGCGCTATAACAACTGCTCTTTGGACTTTGGTTCCCTGATTGGGTAGAAAATGATCATCTTATGTCCATCAGGTCAAATCCAAAATTCTTTTGACTTTGTTTTGATTCTGTGTCTCTAGAGCACTTTACAACTGTTTTTCTGACATCTGTAGGTTTCTGACGTATTATTTCATGTGGTTTTATGAGGAGCATGAAGTGACATTTTACGATAACGATTTTAACTCAAAATAATGGAGCTTTTTGAGATCGTAACATTGATCGTGTCTCTACTCAAATAAGTTGAAATAAGATTCGTTGTTATTTACCTTTATACGTGAATTCTACATGCACTTGATAGAATAAGATTCGTCGGTAATAACATAATACGTGAATTTCAAACAGGTTTTTCTAAGTGTTTTTGACCTAAGAATAAAAGAAACGTCATACAGGTTTTTCTAAGTGTTTTTGACCTAAGGATAAAAGAAACGTCATACAGGTTTTTCTAAGTGTTTTTGACCTAAGGATAAAAGAAACGTCATACAGGTTTTTCTAAGTGTTTTTGACCTAAGGATAAAAGAAACGTCAAAGGTTTTGTGAAGTTTTCCTCAGGCATAAAGAACCTCAACTTTGCAGTGACGATTGCATTGTACTAAGATAGCGTCGACGTCCACACCAGAGGAACATGGGTGGCAAAAATTGAATTAATGCGGCAGAAACACGGAGAGTCATGTTTTAAATGTCTTCCATACTGGTAATCAATTTCCTGCATTTCTGCATTTTACTATGAAACTGTCTTACACTGTGTTTTAATGAATGTTCTTAATTGTTTTTAAATCTCCTTTTCTTTTGCCTTATGTTTTGATGCTTTTAATGGTTTTATGTGAAGCACTTTGAATTACCTTGTTGTTGAAATGTGCTATACAAATAAACTTGCCTTGCCTTGCCTTGCCTTGACTGTAAATCCCTCCATCCTCACCATGTTTCCTCTCCAGGTGGGTCTCCCCCTCAACGGCTTCATCGTGAAGTTTTACTTCTGCCGAGCTCAGCAGAAGGCGTCCAGCAGCATCGCGGTCTACCTGAAGAACTTGGCAGCCGCCGACTTCCTGCTCTGCCTCTGTCTCCCAATCCGCATCGCCAAGTACGCCAGCGACTCCCCCACCGTCCACTCCATCAACTGCAACTTTGCCACCGCCGTCCTCTTCCTCAACACTTACGCCAGCATCATGTTCATGGGCTACATCGCCGCTAACAGGTAGGCCAGTTTGAAGTTTGACTCTCTTGTTGCATAAAACAGACTTCACAATTGTATCAATACAAACAGGAACACACCAATTTCAGGTTTCGTCAGTCCTCTCTCTCTCTCCTCTGCAGGTATCTGAAGGTTGTTCGGCCTTTAGGAACTCACATCCTGCAGACGGTGCGGGCCGCTCACATCATCTCCACTGCAACCTGGGTTTTCTTCCTGGCCGTGACGAACGCCTTCGTCATCCTGTCGTTCCACGGCCAGAGATCTTTCGCCTCTGGCCTGGTGAGATGCGAAGGCTCGAGCAACGGCCAGTTCAGCTCGCTGTACAAGATCACGCACACCTGCTCCACCGTCATGTTCCTGTCTGTCCTCGTCTCCCTGGTCTTCTTCTACTACAGCACCGCCCGGCAGGTGTCGCTGGCGCAGCAGAGGCAGCCGGCATCCCCCAGCTCCACGAAGCTTGCGAAGTCGCGCAGGAACATGTTAGTGCTGGTCAGCGTCTTCTGCTTTTGCTTTGTCCCCTACCACCTGGTTCTCCTCCCCAAAGCGTTCCGGTGGAGCTGCTCATGGAGCAAGTTCCTCCACTACGCGACGGAGGTCACCATCGTAATGTCAGTTCTCAACGTCTGCCTGGACCCGATCATCTACTTCATCCTCAGCAAGAAGTTCAGGACCCAGATTAGGCTGTTTGGAAACTGACAGTTACCGTTCACAACACTTGAAAAGCCAATAATGTCAATATAGCAGCTCTGATAATGAAAAATGATAACATAACGGGCCATTGCATAATGAATACAATGTAATAATTCCACATGACGCATTAACTGTTGTTAAAAAAAGGCGAGTTAGCATTATAACCGAATAACATAATTGTGAAGCGTCATGAAGTGATAATTGTGAACAATGTTAAATGTTAAAAAGTGTAATAAAACGTGTAATAACTGCTTCAAATGAAACATATAAAGTCATTGCTTGTTACATTTTGAGATTGATGGATTACAGTACATTATAATTTCAGTGGCAATTTAAATTCTTAGTTTTCTGACCAACACAAAGGTGACAGGAAGGGAAAATGTATTGATGACATTTGCAGGATGTTGAGCAGCGCGCAGGTCACCATGCACATGGAAGGATCAACACCAGCAGGAAGACTGTAGTCATCGCATTACCATGGATCCTGCGGGGAACCGTCTGTACCAAACTTCATGACAATCCATCCAATAGTTTTAGGCATTTCACTAAAAACCTACAAATGTTACCCTCGTGGTGGCGCTATAGAGGAAAAGTCTTTAGTCTTTAGTCATTAGTGTCTGTACAAAATGTGCCATCCGATAGTTGATATTTCAGTCTGCATCAGAAATAGTGGTCGAGCAGACCAATAACCACCATTATCATATAAATACTGCATCAGTGTTTCGTTTGACTTTGATGTCCTGTACTTGAAAACAAGAAGAGAAGCTGTGTAACTCCTCTCCTCTGATCTCCCTACCAGAGGAGCTGTTTGACTTTAACAGCTCGGTTATTGATGGCTCTTCTCGAACACGGAGAGAAAAATCAAACCCAGGGCCTTCGCTGAATGATGAACCGAGAGAAGGTCCAATGACGGTCAATCTTTCTTCTGTTCTCATATATTACTCCGTCGTCTCTCGCTCGTTCTTTTTATCTCAATCTCTGTGTCAGGTGGCGCATCGGTTCAGAGAAAAAGAGAGAGAGAGCGAGAGAGAGAGGTGTAGCTGCTGATCATCTGACAGGTTTTGTTCCCGTCGACATATAATCCATGTTAATAAATGGCTTCTGAGGTCATCGCGATGGAGCCGGAGGGAAAAGAGAAGAGATAGAGCACCAGGCAGAAAATAGGCTTCTTTGTGAGAGAGAGCGTTGAACAGGGTGTATATTCTGATGTGGACACATGAACATTTCCACCACATGACATTGTTCCACCAGATTTTGGACTGAATAAATATATGATTTAACATATTTATATTAGTTAGAGGTAAATCAACCCTAGTAACAGCTAGGACAAGAACAGGTGTTAACATTATCGATGGATGTGAGAGTGACAGCGAACCAGAGGGCACGATAACAGGACCCTGGATATTCAGACATCATTAATTGTTTTTGAAAAAGGCCTTTCACAATCATCATAATCAAGAGTTCCAGGAAGTTATTCTCAAGAAGAAAAGTGGAAAAAGATCTGATCATCATTATGTTTACCAACTCGTCGCTAACTGTGTCTGTTTAACGTGTCGTGCTGACCAAGTTGTGTGCAGTAGCTTCATCATCAGAGCTTTATCGCTGAAAACAGGCACAACAAGATCCGTGAGACTGAACCAAAACAGTGAACAATGAGCTAAAAGACACCAACAAGTCATGTGATCCATTGTCAACAAAGAAAACCATTTATAACAGCTTTAAGTTGCTCTGGCTGAGACTAAAATATAAAAAACTGTGCGTATAAAAGTTATTTTGGCAATACTGTTTGCTGTAGAATATTGTCCTTATTTATAATTTGTTATTTTTGTTATTTTAGTTTTTCTTATATGTTGACTGTTTATCAGCAGAAAGAGGGCTGAAAGGAGTCGACTGTGTTTTAGCATGTGGCTCGTGTAGTTATGAATGAGCAGCACGCTTTGTTAACACACATACAAACACCAGCACACAGTAACAGATGTGCATCAATGAAACAAGGAGAGAAACCCTCAGTGCTGCAGCATTCCTCTGCACCACTGGATGGCACTGCTCCTCCTCTCTCCTCTCCTCCCTCCCTCCCTCCCTCCATGTACTGCTCTTCTCGCTCGCCCTTTCCCTGCGTCTCCTCATCTTGTGTAGGAGGAAGATTAAAATCGCCAGAGAACACGACGAGGATTACCAGATCGATATCGGAGACAATCTCTTTCTCCCGTCTCTTTTACACGGTCTATCCCTTCCATTTCCCTCTGCGCTCTGTCACTCACTCGCTCTCTGTGGTTCATTTGTGTTTTCACCCCCTGCCCTTCAAGTCACTCATTGCTTTTGAGTGCATGAGGTAAAACCAGAGAGAGAGAGAGAGAGAGAGAGAGAGAGAGAGAGAGAGAGAGAGAGAGAGAGAGAGAGAGAGAGAGAGAGAGAGAGAGAGAGAGAGAGAGAGAGAGAGAGAGAGAGAGCGAGAGAGAGAGAGAGAGAGAGAGAGAGAGAGAGAGTGAGAGAGAGAGAGAGAATGGATTGAGGGTGGGGGAAGGAAAAAGACAGATACAGCTGTGAGACAGAGATGAAGATGAGAGATTGTGTTTTATTTTCACTCCACAGATACTATTGATCCACGGTGACCTGCTTCCACGCAGTCATAATATACAAAGCTGTGAATTCATCACACAACGGCAAACAGGCTTATAGCCGAGGCACGGGGAGCGATGGGGCACAGCCCAGCTCATACACGGACACAAGACACAAGCTGAGTGGCGATGATTATTTAGAAAGAAACTAGAGGTCCTCTCAGACAGACTGAGGCCTGAGGAGGGGAGAGAGAGGAGAGGAGGCGAGGGGAGGGGGGGGGGGGGGGGGGAGAGGAGGAGAGGAGGAAAAGACAGAAATAAACACAGGTGCACAGATCCAGACAGGTTTAAAATAAGTGGAACCGAGGAACCTTGTTTGTCCAGTTCCTGAGCACACAGAGAGATAGCAAATTAAATCCAACAAAAAGAAGATTAGTCAATAAATTCAGGTAAACACTTTTAGATATAGTGTGTGTGAGTGTGTGTGTGTGTGTGTGTGTGTGTGTGTGTGTGTGTGTGTGTGTGTGTGTGTGTGTGTGTGAGAGAGAAAGCGGGGTGGAGAGGAACTCATCTTTTATGTATGAGTGTTTGTTTAGCTGCACTTGCAGCTGTGCCTCGGTTACTGCATCTCGGTCACACACAGCTGACTAATAAACCCTCTCACCACGTTTAAACCCACCACTCGACTGAACGTCACTATATTTACTAAATATTATGTTCAAACAATGCATTCAGAAGCAGAAAGAAAAAACATCGACGTGTGAAAAGAAGCATAAAATAATCTCTTAAATTAAGGTTTCTTTGCTTGTGTTTTTTCTTTTTTTGCAAGTGAACAGAATGTGTGTGTGTGTGTGTGTGTGTGTGTGTGTGTGTGTGTGTGTGTGTGTGTGTGTGTGTGTTCACTGGCCACCTCCTGGTACAGAGTTCTGCCTGGGACAGTGTGTCTAAAAATCATCTGTTCCCGACCAAATATGCATTTCCTGTATCCAACTGAGATCCAAGCTGGCCACACACACACACACACACACACACACACACACACACACACACACACACTTGCATAATCAACCAAAGTAAAGTCTGCCAAAAACTCATGGCCGAATCAACGAATGCAAATATCAGAAAGACTGATGTGAATAACGTGGACGTATGCAGTGACACACACAAATGAAACATGACTATACAGATGTGTGTGTGGGAGTGTGTGTGTGTGTGTGTGTGAATCTCATTGATATGCATGAGCAAAGGCGTGTTATTGGTTCCTGTGGGCTCGTTTGGGGCTAATTAGAGAGAGTAATGAGATAAGAGGAGTGGGAGAGAGCGGGAGGCGATGCTCTGATGGATGTGGGGAAGGGGACGGCATCTCAATGAAGAGAGACTCCGAGGGAGCCAGAGAGATCAAATTAAGAGGATGAAAGGGAACAAGGGGGAAGGTAGCGAACGGTGGAGTAATGCAGAGAATCAATAATGTGGGTTGAAAGGGAACCTCGGCGTCCGGGGCTAAACGTTCCCAACAAAGTGAATCATCTCCACTGTGCAGCAGATTTGATTCAGCACACGTAAACTTCAGTCTTGTGGATAATCTCAATCAATTATTTATTTTTCACGACCGTCCCCAAGTTGACACTGAGAACCGTAAAGTGATGTTAGGGTTCACCAGCAGATCAATAATCGTAAAATTCATGTGAACAAAACTATAAAAAGGAGTAAATTTAGAGGGAGCAGAGTGACAGCTGTGGCATCTTAGAAACAGCAACACTCAGACAAAAACTTAATAAGGAATAATCAGTTTGAGAAATACGCTTATTTGCTTTCCTACAGAACCAGCAGCGGGTTAGCTTAGCATTAAGACTAGAATCTTACCCATAACCCCCCCCCCCCCCCCCCCCCCCCGGTAAACCCCCAAACTGACGTTTTCACCCTGTGTTTCAGACAAAATGTGAAACAACGTTTTGAGGTCAGAGTCAATGGAAATTTGTGATTAGAGCTCTGGGCAGCGCAAGTTAATGCAGCGACCCTTCCGCCCGCGTTGAAAACATGTCAACTTGAGTGAAAAATGAATGCGAATCCCAGGGCTTAATGAATCTGCTTCATAAACATACACGACGAGAAGAGATGGAAAATGAGATTGACCGGAGGAAATGGAACCGCTAAACAACAACGAACTGGAGTTCCTGGTGAATTCAGACCGAGGCTGATCCGAACAGACACGCACACGCTATTAATGTGTCCTCTACTCTAGATAGCTTACAGCTAGCGTCTGTACAGTCGGCCCATTGGCTGTTTAGGGCGAACAAATTACATGGACACTACAAAATGTTCTTCCGTAGAGACGTGACTGTGTCGTACTTATGTTCGGTGTTGAAGAAGAACGTTAATTCAGAAGGTGTGTTGTTGATTTTAGGTGTTAGAATAGTTCCTTTATTTATCCAACGTAGTGAAATTTGTGCGCAATGCACCCTGGTACATGTAGGCACAGCGGGCACAGCTCTGCAGCAGAAGAGATCATCACTGGCAAAGTAAAAAAAAAAAAAAAAAAAAAGCTCATCTATGATTCCGAGATTGATTTTGAGAGTCAAATATCTCAAGTTGCAAAAGTTAAGATATACACCGGAAAAATAGGTTGTGTGAGCATTTATGACGTCAAGAAATTGAAAAAAAAACGACGAAAACAAATTACTAGAAGATCAAAAATCGGAAGTATTTTAAATGGCGTCACAAGAAAATGTATGCACTGCAATGTGTGGAGCTGCTTTATATACATTTCCGGTGTCTGCAGGCTGAACATATTTGTATGCGTGCCACAACAACAAAACCTTCATCATCATCATCATCATCAGTCATCTGAGCCGAGAATACTGCCGTCTATAGTTTATGTTCCCCCGGTGATTCCGCAGTGCAGTCTGCGTGTTCTTTGTTTTATGTAAGCAAACGTTTACATCGTCATTTAGCTTTTACTGCCTTTAAAACTCAAAGTTTGCTGACACAGCAGGTAACGTTCCCAGCTAAGATGCCCAAAATGTAGCTTAATTTATTCCAAGATGTCTTTTGTTTTTATTTTGATTGATTAGGTTCTAAACATGAGAAAAACCTTGACACAATCAAGTTTAAATTGTTTTTTTTGTCATATTTCATGCAACCCAGGCAGCCTATACCTTCATAACAGCTCAACTTTGTTCCCGTCTACACTGATACCATCAGGACTAATTGAATTCTTGGCCAGGGGCACATGTGGATACGAGGAGCTGCAGGATCGAACCACCTGCCCAGTGATTAATTAATTGACAACCACTTTTGATTGATTCAATTACTCTTTCAGCTTTTCTTTCACTTAAGTCTCTCCTTATTGAGTTGTATATGTGATTTATGAAGTGGGCCTGGACTCATGGGGGAGAATAAAAGGGCAACCTCTTTATGCCGGCTCTGCACTGCAACCGCGGTTACACAGGAAACACCTAAACCAGATGTAAACCGTGTGTACCAATTAGTTATCTCACTGCTGCTTTACATCACCGCTACCACACAAAACCCCCAAGTGCATCAGAGCCCCTCAGGCCCGAACGAGAGAATTTCAACCTGTGCGGCACCGTTCCTTGCACACGACGCGGCCGACCAACCAAACGTCGTCGGTGAGCGACTGGGTTTGGATAACGACGCCCGCGGCGTCCCATGGAGGTCTCTGAAGAGATGATCCAGGTGACAATACCAGCACGTCTGACAGGTTTCTGCGTGCATGCGTCTGAGGGTTTGCCACTGGTAGTGCAGCTTGATTCTAATTGGCTGGTTTCCCCTCCCCAATGTGCTCTGACTTCTATTAATAGAACAGCAGCTCGGGTGGCACCTGATGCCTCTCTTTTCTCCCTCAGACCCCCTCATCCTCTTTGTCGCTCTTTTACACCCTGAATTCTTTTCCGACGTTCAACGAAGGAGAGAAAATGATCTGCCACCTTTCTGACGTCCTCCTCCTCCTCCTCCTCCTCCTCCTCCTCCTCCTCCTCCTCCTCCTCCTCCTCCTCCTCCTCCTCCTCCTCCTCCTCCTCCTCCTCCTCCTCCTCCTCCTCCTCCTCCTCCTCCTCCTCCTCCTCCTCCTCCTCCTCGGTGTCTCCCTCCCAGGCTAGTCTTTCAGCCTGTGTCCTTGTTTAATAGGCTGATCCCTCCGTCATTAATTAGACATGATCGCGGGCCGTGTGTGTGTCTCACTGTGCTCGGCTGTGCGTTTCGGCTGCGCATCCCTCTCCTCCTCTGTTTCCTCCCTTCCATATCAGGATTTCCTTTTTCAACCAAAAAAGGTCTCTCATCTCTCCTTCCTCCTCACTTTACCTGTCCTCGTTCTGTTTTCTTCTCTCCCTCCTCTGTCCCCCTCGGGTGGTCTCCTTTAACAGCAGTAAATTATTCATCAGGCAAGATATCCGCCCAGGAGACCGAAGCCAATGGATAGATGGACAGATAGAGATGAATAAATGAAGAGGTAAAAAATGATATATCAGGCAACGTTTTGTCTGAGGATGTGTGTGCACGTAAACCGTGTGTGTGTATGTGTGTGTGTGTGTGTGTGTGTGTGTGTGCATGACTGCCTATCCCCCTGTGTGGAATTCCGGCGGGTCTTCCGGAGAAGCTCTTCCACGATGCAGAAAATCAGAGCCAATGATGGTGATAGATGGAGAGAAGGGATCCTTGCAGCAGGGACAGTGCCAACATGACTGGGGCCTTGCCAAAGGCAGCAAGGAGGTGGGCAAACGAAGAAGAGGGAGAAAAGAAAAAGAGAGAGAAATAACCGTATATAGAAGCACAGGGGGATGGAGGGCAATCGAGCTAAAGTCTCAGGGAGTGCGTACAGTCTGCCAGTGCAAAGTGAAGCCAACGATATGCTCACTTGTGGCACAAAGCAGACAAACTTGTTATGTAACGCGTCTGCCACGATAACATCACACTGCATATAGACATGGACTTGTCGCTTACTGTGTGCAATAGGCTGCAAACGTGCTTTAATATTGTGTAAAATAAATAAATAAATAAATAAATAAAAGCAGATGTGGGCTGTAATTGGTTGATACATCGGCCAAATAAAATGTCTTAATACCTTCGGAGGTTTTCTGGAAAGAGCGAAGTGATTCGGTTCTAATTAAATGGAAATGGAGACAGTGTTCAATTAGTGCACTTAGTAGCTAATCTAGAGAGTATTTTAGTCAGTGCACAGCAGATCCGCTGAAAATGTCTACCGCTGAACGAGGCATGCACACAATTCAGTATGTATGAAAAAATAAAGTATTCCAATGGTAGATAATAATTCTAACTTGGATTTAAATGGCAGTTTGAAATCACCAACTAAAAAAATTAAACAAAATTTAAATGTAAACTAAATTGCATTTAGGAAACTTTCTATCACCCAAACCACGATATTAAAGGTAATACTTAAATTAAGGTAGTTTGATGGAACATTTTAAATATGCTAAAAGGACGACGAAGACGTAAGGAGGTGGTAATATAATCGCACAAATGAGGAAAATAAAAGGTCTTTAACATTAGTCTGTTCTTGGTTTTAACTGTTAGTTGTAACTTGAAAACAGCTTTGATGCTGCTACAAAAAGTGCATTTTATGTCTTTATCTCAATTGCAATAGAGCTGCACCTAATAAGACCACGTTAAAATAATATGAAGAGATATGTTCAAAATCATTATTTTAAAATGAACTATGAATGGAAGGACTACTTGCATGAGAAAGGAGAGGCTTGTAGCGTTGAACTCACAGAGAATTCTTTCAGCCCCTTGAACTGCGCTTTATAGTCGAAACTTTGTTTCAGCTCATTGCTTTCATGTTTCTGGACTAAAAAGGGTTCGATGCAACAACTGTACGCTCAGCAACAAACAGCAGACAGACAAAGTTAGCAACAAGCTGGTGAAGATAGTGGAGCATCTGGCAACTGAAGAGAGATATTTCTCTCAAGAGATGCTGGAGACCAAAGATCGAGCATAAAGGAGAATACATATTGGACTCACATCAGTCAGGTAGAGAGAGACACGACTCTGAAGGAATGCTTAGGTTACTCTCAGCGCAAATACGCAACTGCAAATAGTCAATGTTTTCTTCCCAAGTGGCCAGAAACATCAGGTTTGAGGCACAGCGGCATTACACTTACGTCCTGTGAGTATTATAGCATCTGTCTCCCAAAGACGAAATCAAGCGTGCGCTTCCTGTTTCTGTGTGTCCAGCAGGCCCGAGCTCAGCATTTTTTTCCAAATTTGACCTGTTGAATAGAAACACCGCGTTTGGAAACGGAGAAATCAACATCCGACTGGTGCGTCATCATCTGTTCGTTGCACAATATAACAATACACAACCGTACAATGTAAAGCAGACTACAAGCTGCCGCATTGCTATGATTATAGAGCGACGTCAACGTCTTTCTTTCCAGGGCTGCGTGAGGTGTAAATTTAAATTGAATTGATGCAGAAGTTGGTTAAAGACCTGCTCCGTCAATTCTTACAGTACAACCTTGACGCAAAGAAAACCTTGTTAAGGCGTTTGTACAAGCGCTGTAATTATGTGAACGTCGCCTCGTTCTGGTTTTAATCAACTAAATACTGTTGTTGGAGAGGAAATGAACAGGGGCAGCAGGTTCACACCTGTTCCCTCTCAGGGCTGTTCAGGAAATCACACACTGAAGAAGCAGAAGTCAGCGGAGCAGGCCGAGGCTGCGACTCTTTAAAAAAAACGTTGTGAACTTCACAGTTTATTGACGTATGAGATTGGATTTATTCCCCTCGGTGCACGGATTATTAATGTGTCTGCACGGAGAGGCTTCGATTCATTTTTTTGCTAACGTAAAAATGTCATCATTCTGGTAATTAAATGTCTCTAACTCAGGGGTGTCAAACATACGGCCCGCGGGCCGGATCCGGCCCGCCACGTCATTTTATGTGGCCCGCGAATCCCCCAGAAAAAAAAAAAAAAAGATTTTATTTTTTTCAATTTTTTTTTTTTTTTACAAAAATTAGTTAGATGTGAAAATAAAAATATCCCCATGGTTGAAATTATGAGATGCGCCGCCGGTCTCGCCGGGGGCTATTTTGTGTTCATTCGCACTGGATGCGCCGGAGAGGGGGCGTGGCTTATCGCCCTGAAAGCCGTTCAACTGTCCGCCATTAAAAAAGAACCTCTATTTCTGCTAAGTAGGTGTTGAGGAAGTCACAGATATCCCGGGAAACTAAACTAAATATGTTAGGAGTAGTTACATTTACACCGTCTTACATTTACAACCGGCCCTTTGAGGGCGACCGTGATGCCGATGTGGCCCCAGAGTGAAAATGAGTTTGACGCCCCTGCTCTAATTAAACAACGAGGTAGAGAGAAAACCAAGTGGAGGATGTTTCATATCTGACGCGAACTTCAGGACACAACATCATTACGGTCGCCGTGGCAACAGAATGGCCATTCGTGATGTTTGCACAATTAGATCCACACATGAGCCCGAGCTCCTTTATTATCCTCCGTCGCTTTGTATTGATCCAGAGATTTTATCCCATCAGTCTGTTACACCTGCCGCTTCTTCTTTGTCTCTGTAGGTCTTTTGTGTATCGACAATATGTGCTGTGTGTATCTGTGACCTTGTACGCTGGTCTATGATAGCGTGTGTGTGTGTGTGTGTGTGTGTGTGCTGGTCTCCACCAATAGTATCGACTCATCTCTGGGGGCGTCACCCTCTGTTTTCAGGACATAATTGCCACTTAGACAATAATGAGCATTTTAACCTTTGCTTCTGTGCTTGAACCAAAACCAAAACGACGGTCTCCTTTGAACTGGGATCCTCCATAACTGTACTTGGATCTATTAGGCTCAATGAAAACATCATTACACAAAGAGAACATGCACAGTAATTAACACCGATCCTTCGATTGGGACTTCAACGAGAGCTCCAGCCAAAGACACAAACGCTATCTTCTGTGCAATGCGACCCCTGTGACAGAACTACATCGACTGAGAGGTTATTGATGCTTTCCCGAGGTGAACGGTTTAGACGTTTGTGACACACACAGCTGATACCTTTCAGCGTTTGGTAGTAGTTGTGCCTGGGGTTTCTGTCGGGCACGAGGCCTACTCGCATGAGACAGTTCATCTCTATTTTGCACACCGTGTTTGGTAAGTGTTTACATCATCATCTAATGTGAGAACACCAGACAGAGCTGTGCGTGCCGGGCATTGATTCACCAAGTCTTCAACCTGGTTTTTTTCTACTTTAATAATGTGCTTTGTCGTGTTTTGCTTCATATCTGTAGTCGTGTGTGCCAGAAGAATAGCTGCCAACGAGCACGAATAGAACTTTTGTCTCCCGAGCCTGGTGGACCGTAGCAAAGGAGGACACGCTTGACTGCTCGTTTAATCTCGTGCAAAACGCCTTCTCAGCCATGACCTCATGCATTGTTTTTGGTTTTCTTTTGGTTTGTTGTTTCGGGCAAAACTTCCATCCATCTGACGACCGTCCATATTTGTTTTTTTTCCTGAAGTCCAATTTGATTTCTGTGAGATCCCAAGTCCCTGTAATCACCATTCTGAAATCATTCAGCCAAGCGTGTGTGTGTGTGTGTGTGTGGTCCTGCGTCTTGATTAAATCCTCTGCTGCGTTCTTACAATTAAAGTATTAAAAATAAGATAAACATGTCGTTCATCCTGTGGTCTACCGTGATTTTTAAAGGGTTACTGAAGTTGCCTCGGAGGTGGCACTGCCTTAAAGTCAAGTACCAAAAGTCTCCTGTGTTTGGTGAACGCCGCAGACTAAAGAAAAGACTGTAACATCATCGACTGCAGCAACTGTGGCAATTTTAAAAGGTGTATTGTAAATCCCCCTGCCCAGAGATTGGATAGTGTGGTGGTGTTATACGCGCCCTCTGTTGGCATTTGCTTTCCCTTTGTTTTGTTGTTTTCTCTCACCTCTCAAGACCCTGACAGTGAAAGGAGAACACCTGAGCTGATTGTGTCCAGATGGCAGAGTAGAGGAAGAGAGAGCGAGAGAGAGAGAGAGTGTCATGGTCTCTATTTGAGCCATTGTCGAAAGGTTGTAAAAGAGAATCAAACCTGTTTTCTGCCGGGACAAATGAAATATTAAAAACAAGTTAAAAAAACCTCCACTCTCCACCCTCTCTGCTCCGAAACAGAGAAGACAGTCGAGACAAAGTTTGACAGTAATGTTTATTGAATGAACAACCATGCTGACTGAACACGTCCACGATCACATCACAAACCCAGAACATCTCCATCGGGTCCTTCGTCGGAGCTCGAGGTTTGAAGCGAGTTAAAATTCAGGTCACGAGCTGCATTTTTTTTTTTTTTTTTTGTATTTTGGGATGATACGACCTCAACTTCCAAAATCAATTCTTGAGACACAAGTGGAATGAAACGCAACCGAATATGGATGAGCGTGAAGTGTCTGATTTCTTTCCGTCAGCGTTTCCGGAGCAGAAGCGGTTCATTTTCCTCTTCATCGTGATGAATACTCTCGACTGTGACCTTTAGGCGTGTGTTCCACAACCGAGTTTTGTGTTTAGTTATTAGCTCAGCGAGCTGTCGCAGTCTTCAAGTCATTCAAATTCAAACTCAGAAAGCATTCATTTTCCTGTTGACGTGAACGGCCATTGAGTGTGTGCGTGTGTGTGTGTGTGTGTGTGTGTGTGCGTCGTAAGTTGCAGTATCCTGTAATGACCCATTGCCTCCGTCTCTACAATAACTCCCTCTCTTTTCCTTAAAACATTGACTATGCGTTGATCTATCCGTCACTCCTGATGACGTGAAACAGTGTGACGTTGTAGAGCACCTGGTGTCCGTTGTTCCAGGTGTACAGCGCTCTCTCTCTGGGGTTGTAGTCCATCATGCTGATGTGGGAGTACTGGTTGTGGAAGGGGATGTCGGTGTACTCGTACGTGGAGGAGTTGGTGTGGTAGGCGAAGTGCACTTTGGCCCCGGCCAGGTGGGAGTTGGTGACATAGAGGGTGCCGCAGATCATGAAGGCCTCCCCCGCGCTGCGCTTAGGAAACCCCGTGTCCCAGCTCCGGAGGACTTCCAGCGAGCGAGAGTCCAGACGACTCACCTGCAAACAGAGAGCGACTGTCGGTCACCGAGATCATAAAACGGTTCACATGGTTTTAAAAAAATCCAATCAAAAGCTGATTGAAGAGGTAAGCTGCTGTTGTGTAAGACAACAATCTTCAAATTTCCTGTTTTTACAATACCACGTTTCTTGAATTGAATGAGAAGAAGACTTTTGCACTTAATCACATGGTGCACTTATGTACAATCTTTTAAAAAATATCAACAAGGCCAATAAATCCGCCCATATTGGCTGACTATATATCTGTATCGGCACATATGCCAGCCGGTAAGCAACAAGCAAATGCAGTGCAGAAATGACAAAAGAAATGTTTATTATCATCAATGTTTATGTAATCAGGCTCGCAAAGCTTGCCAGTTATGAAGCTATAAGTGCGTTTCCATCCACATGTTTTTCTGCACATTTGGCATATGCAAATTAAAAAAATTCCTGAGTGGAAACGTTGAAAAAATGCTTTTACATTTGGCTGAGGTGGAAAAGTTGGTGTATCAATGAATGCAAAAAAGCCTTGTGAATAAATCATGATGTACACGTGACTTCAATGTCTACTGATTGTGTTTTCTTTTACCCGAACCTTAAACCAAATCGTCACCCTAAAATGTAACGCTTTACATTATTGTATTTTTTCCCCATTTTGTCCCCAAAAGGAAGGCGAGTCCCCACAATGTGACTGTGTAATCAGACTTATGTCCCCACAAGACCAGTAAAACCCCACCACACACACACACACACACAATCTTCTTGTCCCCGAGGTAAACACACAGGCTTGTAATAAGAGAAAGAGAAAACTAGGCGTTTACAGTTTATTAAAATCACGTTATGTAAAACTACAATGCACCTGGTGTTCATTATGATAAATTATATTATTCAACGCAGCAATCTGCCTCAGCTGTTTTAATGGATTTTTAAAAACCGTGCGAGTGTACGACTTTTGGAAGGTAAAGCTGCTGACAGCAGTAAGTCCACACTTGAACAAACACACCAGTGGGTTTAGATTCAGCTGGTCAGTTCACATTAAATGTCTCTTTTTCAAAGAGAGTGAAGATATTGTCTCCATGTTTTTTTGCTGATTATTATGTTTAGTTATCACAAGAGACTGTACCATAATGTTTCCAGCGTTTGGGATGGAGGTGTAGACGGCCCAGAGTCCCATCTCATCAGCCATGAGGTCGATGTCAGAGGATCCCCCCCAGCTGTACGGGAAGGTGTTGTTGTATCCGGCTCCACTCAGGCTGCGCTGCAGCAACACGCTGCGAGAGCGGAAGTGGTACTGAATCTGGAAAGACAAGACGCATGCATCTCTCACTCTGGCCATCTTTCAAACTGTTACTTCTCCTCGCGTTTTCCATTCCAGCCAGCCTCCTACCAGGATGTTGCTCTGGTGTTTGTTGTAGTAGAGCGAGCCGTTGTAGACCACGTGGCCGGTTCCTGCCCAGGGATGGGGCAACAGATGCTGCACGAAGTTCTGCCCCTTTGTGAAGTCGCCCATGGTTCTGTACTCCAGCACACGCCTGCCCTTATAGTAGCCGTCCATCGACCACACCTGATGGAGGAAGAAGGAGAAGGTTTACCTCTGATATCAGCTCTGTATGCAGGATGCTAAGCTAACAATTCTGTTTAACATACAGAGATCCGTAACGGTCACCTGCCATGCGTCCCAGCAACCTGATTAGATAATGACATGGTGTTTGGCTTCCGGCTGGTACTCAGACGGCCCACCTTAAGCCAATGAAATCAGTGACAGAAAAGCATTTAACTGACCGAACAGCGGTTGTCCGATCATAGCTTAGCAACCGTGACACGGCACCGCAGGTGTGCACACATGCTAAAGAGGTGAGCATGGGGCTGCAGTGAGAGTGACATTCGATGAGTTTAGAGGGTTGTGCTTTTTAAATAGTTTTTTAAAAACTAAAAAAATACAAGCTAAAGTGTTCGTCTAATGTAAGCTGCAAACGTTAGCATACCCGGAAGTAACCAAACCTGCAGCATTAGTTCTGAAACCAAGGAGCTCAGCATTAACTACATTTCTATGGTCCTGGATGCTGCTAAATCTGAGATTTTAGGGTCATATTAGCGGCTCTGTCTTGCTCTTTATTGTATTTGTGCAAATTCAGCAACCCCAGCCAAACCCGTTACACAAGACAGTGTTATGTTTGTTAAACACCCTGGTCACCCTCAAGGATTTTACTCTTGTAAAAAATGAAATATGGAGATCAAAGGATAAATCTGTGTTGCTCCAACAAGTAGGTTATGTTTTACTATAATGAGCATCCAAACAGAGTTATGTTACATCCTTATCATTACTGCATTATAGTACACGGTTTCTTTTATTTCTGCATGAACCATCAACTGCTGAGGAAGCTGAGTTTTTATTGGGCGTGCAGCTTTAGCCTCAGTCTTTCAGCGTGATATCATGCGTGTAGCCATCAAGTCCATATCTGTCGAGTCAGTCGGAGACCGTTTTCAGCCCACACGGAGTTAACATTAATTAGGTAGCAACGGCTAGCTGCACAGCTAATAAAATCTGCTAGATGGTTCTCTCCTTCATCGTCCATAACCATCAGAGATCCCTGGAGGAACAAAAGAGAGGGGACAAAGGAGGGGGGGGGGGGGGTGGATTGCGCATCGCCAGCATGGAGGATTAATTACCCGAGAGGTGAAATAGATGGAAGAAAAGAGCCGAAAGTGCTGGCGAGCGAGAGTGTTGTTGGTGAAAAAGATGCTTGTTATTCAGAGAAAAGTCGAGGGCAGACGAGATGGACCGGATGAAAAGGACCCGTTTTTGTCGTGGGTCAAAGAAAAGAAAATCTCTCCCGCAGTGGCAGCGCCATTTTCAAATTCGAGCTAATTTGTAGTTGCACTATTTAAAATTCATATTTAATTTGAAATCATTCAGACAAAGGCAACTGATTGCAGTGATTATGAGAGCCTCAACAACTGAAGACTAATGAGACTTGGGTTGAGGTTTGCAATGACAATGAAACAGACTGATTGCTCTCTCTCTGTCTCTCTCTCTGTCTCTCTCTCTCTCTCTCTCTCTCCTCTAAATACCACCAGCTTCACCAGCTAATCTCATGACGCTTTCTCTGTTTTAATGTTTCAAAGGATCTGGAGTCCCTTTGTTTTCTGGCAGCTGTAATCGTCTCCCATTTGAATGCACCACATGCTCTACATACACAAGCCCCAGACACCGATTACACAACGACCGGCGCGTCCTCGAAAGTGAGCAGGGAGTTTTCTTCTTTGTTGTTGTTGCCGTTTCTTGAAATCACACCTTAGTTTTTACAGATTGTTGCACCGTTGTCTTTTTACTCCTTCCCAGTTGGCCTGCTCCCATACTCGCCTAGAGGATAGATTTAGTCTGTCCTCATACAATACTTGCATGCCGTGACACAATCTCGTCGTGCTGACACCACACTGTAAAAGGTAAACAAAAGAATCCACAGCTCTGGTTCTGTGCTCATATTTAGTGTTAGGTTCGGCTCGTCAAACAAATCCAGTTGGTATCATTGCCTGTGCCATGTTTTCTGCTACCTTAGGTCACTTTGACACCTGTAGTTCAGTTCAGCTGATCCAGAACAAAGAAAAGCAATACACATTGTTGCCCTTTAGTTCTGGTCCGGTTTGCGTTCTGCTTTTGGGTTTAACAGTAGTTTGGGCTTTTCAAATCTTGCTAAAATTGTGCATCTACTACAGCAAACAATTGCAACTTCCTTCGTTAGCTAGTCATATGCAAATGTGCAATCCTGCTAGATTATTTAGTAACGCTGAAGTCATGAGTCTATGTGGGTCACAGAGACTTGCAGTGCGACAAGCAAACTGAATGGAAATTTTAAAAAACACACGTTAAACTAAAAGTGACAACATGAACAATTTCTATTTCAATGTGGCATTGTGATACTTCATTTGTCTAATTCAGACTTTTAAACAGGACTGCAGATATTGTCCCTTATTTCTTACAGTGGAGTTACGTTATCTTTAATGTTTACTGCAATATGTCTTAAAGCCTCTCCCCCTCTTCCTCTCTGTTGTTTTTCTTTGTCATCGCCTCCCCGTGCTTCTTTCAAACCATCCTGCCTGTCTGTGCCGACTGCTGCTCGTTTGATCAACCTTCTCCCGCTTCCCCCCTATACTCTCTTTGTTTCTTCCTCTTCCTGTCCACCCACTCTTTCATTTCCCCGTCTCCCAACTCTGCTTCCTACCTCTCTCTCTCTCTCTCTCTCTCTCTCTCTCTCTCTCTCTCTCTCTCTCTCTCTCTCTCTCTCTCTCTCTCTCTCTCTCTCTCTCTCTCTCTCTCTCTCTCTCTCTCTCTCTCTCTCTCTCTCTCTCTCTCTCTCTCTCTCTCTCTCTCTCTCTCTCTCTCTCTCTCTCTCTCTCTCTCTCTCTCTCTCTCTCAGCAGAGGCATCTTGAGAGATCAGGGGATATCCACACCTCAGCAGCTGTTCTCAAAGACAGCGACAGGTGTGAGTGCATGTGTGTGTGAGTGTGAGAAGTACAATGTGTGTGCACAGTCACACACTGATGAGCTAATGAAGAATTCATAAATGCCAAACTGGGACCCTGTGCAGACACTGTAGTCATGGATACCAAAGGATGGATGAGAATGACTTATGGTGTGTGTGTGTGTCACTAGTATCAGATAAGATAAGATACAGGTTGTCCTGCCTGGAAATTCACTGATAGATTTATACAATTTCTTTTTTTTCAAACTAAATATAATAAGAAATAAAAACATTCCTCACTTTGTAGCTTAATGTCACCGGCTTCCCTTGAAAACGACTTGCTGTCATTGCTGCATCGCTCGTAGTGTGAACGCAGCATTACAATCACGACCTTATGAAACATCGGCGGCTGACAAAGTCACCTGCATGTTAGAATTATTCACAACAAATGTTGTTTGGATTTGTGTTGATATTTCTTGAGAGAGAAAAATCGCTGCAATAAGTTCATTGCACAGACTCCTTCGGTGTATTCACAGCTTTCGTAAGAATGAACGGAGCTCCATCTTCCAAAGCGGTATCCAGTTCTCCTTTATACAATGGATAGAGGAAGTTAGGCCGCGAGGAAACACACTATGCATTTTGGTAAATGATGTAAGCATAAGTTTATTTACAAGAGAACGCCACATAGTTCCTTCAAGGATGATACAAGTGTCATCAGCAGATTACAGCTTTTTAGATTCCCTATCTTGTCGATGATACAAATCCAGAACGAGCATTTACTGGATGTGTCTAGTACACAACATTAACTCACAGACAGAAGGAAAAGCTTCCTATTCTTTGGACAAATATGCAAACAGACACTGGGACCAGGAAAGAGCCCCAACCCATAACTGTGACAGTCAAACTGGTAGCAGGCAATAACTGGGCTACTGCTGCTCTGTGCGGCTCCTTGTCATCACCAGGGAGAAGCTCTAATAGGGAACAGGCAAGGGTCACCATGGCGATATAAATCACACCTGGCAACTGGGAGACAGTCTCCTTGACAACTAGCTTAATATGCGCCCGGGTGTGTGTGTGCGTGCGTGTGTGTGTGTGTGTGTGTGTGTGTGTGTGTGTGTGTGTGTGTAGGAAACGGGTGAAGCTTGTAGCGAGTGAAGACAAAGTGGACTCTGGAGTCATGTTGGAGAGGAGGCAGAAAGGCAGAAAAATGCATTCAGAAAAATATAGAGCTCAACTACCTTATGACCACATTTACAACACCTGCTTCACTTGTCACGTCCACACACACACACACACACACACACACACACACACTGTACACCTACCCTGCTGTCGGAGCTGGGAATCATTGCGTCAGTCATCCAGGAGCCAAAGCGGGACCCCGAGGCTCTCACGGTGATTGGGGTACTAACTGCAGTCAGACGACCACAACCTGTTAACAAAAGATGGACGGAACACGTCAAATCTGAAATGAAACGTTCAAAATACAGCGAGTTTTATATGTGCATATATAGTGAAGATTATGGAAGGGAAGTAACAATGCGCGCTCATATTTTCTGGATTGGAGTCAGTTAAGGTCACCTGGCCTGCTTGTTTATGATCTCCGTTCGATTTACCAAAACGTAATGAAGTCTATTCAAGTGAAATAGGTTTGTGCCAAAAAGATGTACTGTTAAAGAAATGTGTTTCCGTACCAAAAAGAGTCCACACAGTTCATAACGCCAGCTTGTCGTTAACTAACCCCGGTGACATCAACAGGGAGGCTTTTCCATACATGTTCTATCTAATCTGTGGCATTAAACCCCTCAAATACCAGACATTTCACGTACTCTCCTATTCAACCCCATGACCTAATTGGAAGGCAGCGCGAGTACAACGTTTTCAGTGTATTGATCAGAGTATTACTGTTCCATACCAAGTTTGTTCATGCAGCTGTGTAGCCTCGTCTCCAGCAGTAAAACCCTCTGCTGGAGCTCCTCGTAGTCGTACGCTCCGACCTCTTCCTGAATGGCTGTCAGGATGATGGACAGGTTGAGGAGCTGCAGCCGCAGGGTGGCCAGCGTCTGCAGGTCCAATCTGTACTGCTCCACCACTGACAGAAGGGGTCGTAGCTGAGACATCTGGCCCTTTAACTCCTGTGGGCGCATTGAAGACAAGAGGGGGAAATAAGTTCGAGGGAAGATGGATTTGTCCGCACTAATGCAACTCTGTCTTTTTGGCTGAGGCAGCTCGGAGTGAAGGCACCGCTCCTTCACAGCCTATCCGCGGTAGTTTATGTGTCTGGTCAGGATGCCCTCTGAGTGAGACTTCTTCCCTGTGGATGAAGAGAGCACAGAAAACACTCGAGGTGCTTTCCATTCAGCTAATCAGGCTTCCTGTCCCCACTCCTCCATCCTGCAGCCTGTGACCCACAAATTGATCTGGTGAGGAGGCTTCCACAGGAAACACAGGATCTTTCTATGTGGACGTTTGTTTTTGTTTTTTTTACCAGAAAGCAAGTGTCTGGTGCATGTGTATATTCAGCTGACAGGACTAAGAGAAAGACGCTCTTTCGTAGCCAACAACATTATTCTAAAATGAATGTCACTGCATGATTTTAAGATACTGTAGATAAGACAAACTACTTGTGGAAACAGGAACGAAAGCACCAGCTGCGACTCAGTTATTCATTATTCATCAACTTTTAAAAAACGGATTAGTTGCTTGTATAATCTGAATGATGAATGAATCATAAAAGTTCTCTTGCAACTTTGGCTCTTTTTCTTCAACAGCTCATTTTGTTGTCTTCTTCAAGTGCACGTTGGCTCATTCAGGAGAAATATACAGACATACACTCCTTTATATATATTACTGTTATTGTTGTCCTATGATTTCAGCCGGAGTCTGAAAAGTATCAGACTTACTGTGTCCTGCGGTTTTTCAGACAAATTATAGAAAAAAAAAATCTATAAAGCAACTGAAAGATAAAGTATTTTCGTATTGCTGGTAATCCATCGCACACTGAAAATACAATAGATCTCTAATCAGTACTGGAGCAGCCGTCATCAGCTGCTTTTCTTTCAATTTCCCTTAATTATTTCTAAAAAGTACAAAACAGGTTCCCACTCCCAAATCAATTAAGACCGTTCCTTTGATTAGGTTTCAACGTCAGAGGGGAGTGTGTTTCAGCGAGGCATGTCTGACGACAGGCAGCCATCTGGTGCATCTGTTGGGAATACGTTGATTGACACTCATTGCTGGTGAAAAGTTCGACTTAAACACGAAACTGAAGGACTATCGCACAATGGCATCGTCAGAACGTATGAGCATTTCCTTCCTGTGATTAAGTTTCACAGTGAAAACCGAAAGAATGGATCCAATTGATTTGGGTGTGCAAACCTCTTTCTTTCTCTTCCATTTCATTATCTCCACACATCGGAGAGATGAAATGTTGTCATAATTTCTGTCTCCAACCTCGCGTCGCTTCCTTCGCACCTCTCTCACCCAAACCCGTTGGGAGGAGCTCTGACGCGAGGAAGAGACGCAAGTCTGGGAAGCGAGGAGCCAAGTTAGCGAAATGGAAAGCGCCCGGCGGGAAACGCTGGAGGGACGACGTATCCCATCTGGCCCGAGAACGCCTCGCAATCCCACGAGAGGAGGTGGAAAATGGGGATGAAGGAAAGTGCGCCTGGGCTACCAGTTTGCTGGCACTGCGACCCAGATTCTGTGTTTAGGTCTCGACACTTTCACGTCTTTTCACCCTCCGAAAACAATTTCCCTGTGTACGAAGAGAGGATTTGATGTGGAAAAAAGGGAAGGATCAAAAGAAGTGTCAAAAGAAGACAAAAACCTGATCATCTCGTCAGAACACCTCACACAAACACAACACATCCAGGAAACAGAATTGTCAGTCAAACCTCCCCTGCCATCTTCAAATCAGAACCTCAATACTTTTTCTGAAGCTTTATTTTTGGCATCCATTTCTACATGTCGTAAAATAATAGTGTGAAAATCCTGTGAATACTTGGCTGACCTTAAATTTGGCCACTTCATCCTGACTGATCGGTATTGGCATCATTATTTGTGTGTGTAATTGAAGAAAGATTCCTTCATTAGTCCCACAGTGGGGAAGTTATTCTCTGCATTTGCCCCATCTATATATAGGGAGCAGTGGGCAGCCAATAACAGGCGCCCGGGGAGCAGTTAGGGGTCCAGTGTCTTGCTCGGGGACACTTCGACACAGGACACGGTGCAGCCGAGGATCGAACCGGTGACCTTTCGGTTGGCGGACAACCCTCTCTACCCAGCGAGCCACGGTCGCCCCTCAATTGTAAGCTCATTAATATGCATTCAAATCAATCTCTCGCAAATGCTGGCAATGTCACGGCCTGTTAAATAGTAAACACTTTACCTCGTTAATCCCTCCCCTGCCACGTGTCCTCCTCCTTCATCTTAATCTCTCTCTAATCTCTCCCCTCCGGTTTCACTCTTTTATCTCTCCCCCTCTCTCTCTGCCTAACCTTTACCTCCCCTCTTGCTCCCCTTTGCTCAGTCCTCTCATCCCTCCCTCCCACAGGGGAAAAGGGTAAGAAGCAATAAGCCACGTCCTTCTCTCTATTTGCTCCCCGTTTCTCGTCTCTGAAGCCCTCCATCTATGAGCCCACCTTAATCTCTCTCCGTTTGACCTCTTCTCCTCCACCCCCCCCCCCCCCAGGGATAAAAATACTGTTTAGTTATTGATAAACTTACTGTAGCTGCACATCGCATAAATATTCACCAGTTCTGCCTCTCAGTGCAAAGGCAAAAGCTTATGACTGTGAAAACCCCCAAGGAGCAACAAGCCTGCGTACACACACACACACACACACACACACACACACACACACACACACACACACACACACACACACACACACACACACACACACACACACACACACACACACACACACACACACACACAAGCTAACTGCACAAAAACTTAAAAACAGACCCCAGAGCCCTGCGATGTTGTTAAGAAGATGCTCGGCAAAAGATGAAAGCCAGAATGGATTTATGGGGAGGCAGAAATGCTCTCTATTTGGGGAAGTAAGGGGTTGTGCATGTGTTTGTTTGTTCGTAGACCCCCTATGGAGCCTCTGTCCAGTTCATATGGCATCTCACGTCTTTAAATACTTGATATATTATTCTATAATGTTTAGGGCTGGGTCTCGTTTAGAAGATTACGGCACTAATACCAACACAAGTACCCTTAAAGTGATACCGTTACCAGACATGTATTAACAGACATGTATTAATGTGGGTTTGTAGCTGCTGTGATATTGGGCCAATCACACGCCGCATTATGAGCGTGCAGTGATTGGCAGCGATCTTCCAGATCTGGGAACAAAAAGGATCAAAAGCAGGTATTGTTTGGGTGTTCCATTCCTTCTTGGGTATTTTGGTCGATACCCAGCCCTGATAATGTTGGATTAATGAGCTTCTAATTCAATTTTTAGATTCATCTTTGTTATGTTCGCTGTTTACGGTAATATGTAGCTAAAGTCATCAACAGCTTCGGGGCAGCCAACGGAGACTCCAGCAAGTTGCTGCTCGCGGCCAAGAAACAGTCCGATGCGTAACACCCACTAAATCGTTTTTTTTTTTTTACACTTCAGCATTTGTACAGATGAAACAAACATGTTTATCAGTTAGCTTTAGAAGTCTAGCAGGCAGATTTAGTTGTTTCCCCCTGTTTACAGGCTTTCTGCTAAGATAAGCTAACTGGCTGCTGGCTGTAGCTTCATATTTACCATACAGATATAAGAGCGGTATCAAATCAAACCAATCCAATTTCCAAAACTAATCCTTCAACACTATTCATGGCTTTTCTATTTTTGACGCCACTGGAGTTTAGTATCAGCATCAAAGGATATAAACACTCAGTACTTACTGAACAAGTAAGTTATGAGTGAATTAAAGTGCAGGAGTGGATATGTTTGCCTCCTTCCTCACTGAAGGCAGTGCACTTTGCTCTGACCGCATCATTAAGCTCATTGTGTGATGTCTGGCCAAAAATGTTTCAGGGACCCAGTAAGCCCTGAATTGGCGATTTGCACATCAAAAGAACTCGAGACATCTAGTTTAAATACGGTCTAAATTCAGTTGAAAATGACTGAAGTTAAATGTGAAGCATGTCCTCACGACAGGCTGAAATATAATCATTGAAATGCTGTTAAAACAGCTATTAAATGTGACCTCGATATCCCAAAAAACGTTTTCACTTTTCCCCCAAATTCAGCCCACTTTTCACATTCAAGTCCAACAAGACATACGTCTCCAAATCAATGCTTACTGGGAAAGTTACATGCAAGTGAAGACAGTTTACAAGGTTTATACCTTTTAGTTCAGTGTCATGAGGAGTCCTCAGCTGCCACTATAGCAGACATGAAACCAGCAATGTCACAGCTGATTTAACCGTTTGAATCATTCGCTCCTCAGATCCACAGCCTTTCATTCTCTATAGCTCGAGAGATAATCTTCCACTTTCCTGCCTTTTCTTTTTTTTTGGCACAGACGCCTGCCAGCGGCATCGTGGCAGGAAACACACACTGATGAGATTAATACTCCACATGTAAGAGGTACAACACATTTAGATTCCCCTCAATAAAAGGCAGCTTATTCCTCCTTCTTATCTTCTCTCCTGCTAATTTAAAACACTGACACCAAACTGAAAAAACTGCATGATTTACATGAGCTCCCTTTGCTTTTTGCGTGTGACCATTATGTAAATGTCATCACTAATATTAAAATGTGAGATTCATTCCAGACAGATTCTTTTTTTTTTCGTCTTCTTTTTTCTTTGGACAGCATTGGACAAGTCTTAATGTGTGCAGTGATGCTGCAGCGTTGCTGGCACCTTCAAGGCCGTGTAACACTTTTACACAGCGGACATGAAGCCAGCGAATTGACAGCTTCAAGACAAATTTCGTCCCCTTCAAAGATGCTCGCGTGTCTGAGTGCAGGCAGGAATCATCAGCTTGGCATGCGTGAAATCAATGTTTTCACACCAAAGGTTATGTGTTCCCTACAGCGACACTGTGTATGTCTGGGTGTGTGTGTGTGTGTGTGTGTGTGTGTGTGTGTGTTTACCTGCAGGCCCTTCGCCGTCAGAGCGCGGGGGTTGGCGACGTAAGTGTGTAAACGTCCGTCCACTCCTCTCAGCAGGGGCTCAGAGTCTCGGACGTACTGCAGGTCTCTGGATGTCCGCAGGTCTACCACCTCCATGGACTGACTCACATTCTGAACCTGACACACACACACACACACACACACACACGCACACACGGTTGATATGATGAGTGATTTTTGTGATTATCCTGCATCACCAGAAATGCTTATGATTGGTGTCGGCTGTTGCTTGATTACTGCCACCTGTTATTTGTTTCCAAACACCTGTTGTAGTTCAATATGGCTGTGTGCTGATTCAATGGAATAGTTAAAGGGTAGGCCCAGCCAAAGCTGCTAAAAGACGCATGACATCGCACGTGCAAATAGTTGTATCTGTCCCATTGAAATAGAAAAGAAAAATGGAATTTCATGTGTGCTACTTATATTTAGAAACTCCCTTTGGATATCTTATAACTATGTAATAACACTGTTTACCATCTGTTTTTGTATTTAAATAAGTTTGATGTGAGTTTGGTTATTATGTCACTGTGACGATATTGACTTAATTAACTAATCTACAAGATTTAGAGTCATCAGCCTTCCTATTGGCTCTGTGAGGCTTTACTTTAGTTCAGCAGAGCTTTGAGTTTAATGCTGACGTGCTGATTTTTAGCAGGAAAATGTTCACCATCTTAGTTAAGCCTGTTAGCGTGCAAATATTTACAATACAAATACAAACTATGCAGCTGAGGCGGATGGGAATGTAATCAGTTTTGCAGGTTTTTGGTCATGAACCAAAGTTTGACCTGATGGTGCAGATGGATGAAAATGTAAGGGGTCCGCGACGTTAGAAATACTTTTCCGGTGGGGAACTTGAATATTAGTTGCACATCTTATGAGGGAAGAAGACAAGTTAAGGCACCAAGGAAAGTCATTAGAGTTCATCATCAGGGGAGCACAAATCTTAAAACCGTGATTCTGGAAAGACACATTACTGAACTTTGAGGATATCTTGTAAAGCTGTGAGCACTACCAGAAAAAAAACTCAATTTCAAAGGGGAGGCGGCAGAAACCTCAGGGACAGATGACTAAAAATCTGTTAAACAAATAAAAAACAAAAGAGGTGTGAGATAATGTGTTACGTGCATTCTGCGTTTGGGCTCAACCGACCCTTTGATATTATTGGCTCAAGAACATGATGCAAAGTCACACATATCATATTTCTCTTTGAAGAAGCTTCTCATTAGATCCATTTAACACATGAAATCCTCGTCTGCTCTGAAGAAACAAACACTCCCACGCTTCTCCTCATTAACCGCACGGAAATGCTAACAGATACTTCAGATCTCTTTTCGTTTTGAATACAAAAACAAGCATGAAACACAAAAAAGAAGATAATCCAGTATAATAATGACCCAGATATGCAGACGTGATATGCAAGCAAACAAACACAACCCCCCCCCCCCCCCCCACACACACACACACACACACACACACACACACACACACACACACACATCTCCCACTGTAACACATGCCAGGGTGGAAAAATGGAAGCAAAACACGAGTAAACCCTTACAGGAACACACACACACACACACACACACACACACACACACACACACACACACACACACACAGCAGGATCGAGGTGTCACTTCCAGAGACACGCTGAGCTAATTAAGATTCATAAATACAGAAGCCTCCCAACAGGAGCAGCGGGAAGAGGGAAGGGAAGTTATTTCAGATATAGTGTTCATCTTTTTTTATGACTCTTTTTTTTGCGTGAGGTGAGGACGGGGTGCAACACCAGCAGTGACTGTAAATAACCCTCGTGATGTTGTTACCGTTAGTGTGCCATGGTTCACCTTTTACTTTGGCGAGAACACGGGATGTATATGTCCTAATGTGTGAGCCCTGCAGTGGTGCAGGCTTTGTGAAATGTTTGCCCGGTCTGATGGTGTTCAATAATTCATCAGCTTCTGTCACAAATCACTTTTATTTCTCTCTCAGGACGCACATGTGCATTGAGAGAAATGTGCTGACGCAGCCAGATGCATATCCTCACATAAATGCACACATGCATGTATATATGAGCTCATGAACATTGGATACTCATACAGAGCTGCATCTTATAATGTAGATCTGTCAGTTTGAACCCTTCTTTTGCATGCTGAGTGACTGGGAGTCTGTAGAGGACACAGCTACTGATGTATCAGGGATACATCTGTCAGTGAGACCTGTCTGTTCGTGTGCGTTTCTGCAAGTGTCAAAACAAAGAGACAGTCCGGTGAATATTTCATTCCAGTGTGCTGCCTTTCTTCTGTGTTGCATCGCAATGTTGACCAATGAAACATGCAGGGATGCACTCAAGAGTCAAGTGGGAAACACAAACAGACACACACACACACCTGTTCAGTCAGCAGGCGTAGTTGTCGACTCCGAGGGTCTCGTTTGCAGAGGTTTCGTGCCGGAGCGACCACCGTGCAGACACACCTGCCGTCAGGATCTGAAGCCGTGCTGTACACCTGCCAGCCCTCCTCCGAGCCCGGGTACAAGCCCTGCACACAAAGCAGCTCCGCGTTAACGAAGTCACTGCGGGAGGACCGCGTCAGCCGCGCACTCGACAGAGGAGAAGGTCAGCAAAGCAATATAAATTAAGGGGTTTATTATTTGTTTCTTTTGTTTTTGTCAAAAGGTCACATTTTATTAACGTTATCTCTGTTGAATTTAAACACACCCTTTTCGTAAATGCATTTCAGTCTGAGTTTTACATTCTACATTGTGAACAATACATTTCTTCCAGGAAGCATTCATGGCCTTCAATCCATTTTCCTGTGATATTCCATGCTGTCTTATCCTGCTAAAACAATAAGTGGAATGTGATGTCACCATGGAATCTGGGATTTGATTAACTGAGAAAATAATCGACAGCTTATGCAAAAGTGACTTTTCAAAATAAAATGTTTGTCCCCAGCTACCTCTAAATTATTGGAGCTTGATTTGATCTGTAAAATCTAAAATGTGTCCATTTCCGTACAGTCACGGTGACCAAAATGAGACAATTCATTCAGATATCATACTTAAATTAAAGTATGCTTCAACCAATGCGCAAACACCATCAGCTCCATGAACTTTGGCATGCGTGTAATGGAATATGTTGCCCTGAACCACATCCCTCAGGACCTGCTTCCCTTCAGGCGTTCAACTCTGGTACAGCATGTGTTCAAAAAGGCACATATAGTATCAGTATATAGGAGTACAGTATATACAGGGCAAGAGCAGGAATCATTTACAAAAAGATCTGCGTTTTTATATTAACGTGACAATGTAACAATTAGAGTTAATCAGGCAGCGAATTATGCGGTGCTTCTTTGAAGCACAGATGAAGTGACTATTAAAGCTATAATTCAAGGACCTTGAAGTGGTTGAAGTGTCCTATTTTTCATGTTTGCTGTTTTGTTTTTTGATGTGTTTTTTGGGAAAATGTGTTTTTCAAAAAGACCCGAATGAGTCATATAACTGAAGCAGTTTCTCTTGTGCTTTTTTTCGAACACACATTTGCTCAGCATCTCAGCGTGTTATTCAGGTCAGGCTGTTGTTAGAAGGGTGGACAAATATTTTCCTTAAAAATGTTTCCGTCTATTTCTACCCGAGCAGGATTTCAGGCGCTCTTTACTGGAAAGCATAGTGTGATTTCAGTGTCCATTCACGTTAAAAAAAACTTTGCATTTCATTGTACTTGGCTGCATCACAGACAGCTGTGTCTAAATCAGCTAAAATCGGCAGTGATGCCGCCCCCCCCCCCCCATATTCCTGTGTCCAGGAAAGCTAGCAGCAGAGCTGGAGAGCTTCCACCCTCCGCATCCACAGACGGAGCTGCTGTTCTCTCTGGCAAAAAGTCACCAGCTCCCCAGAGCTCCCAGCAATCTGAACCAAAAAAAAAAAAAAAAGATTTCTACCCGACTCACAGTCCATACAAATGCACAACTTCGCTTCTGCTCTTGGCGGTACCATCGCATTCACACACTGAATACACATTTCATCGACAGACTGCATGGTTTCTTCTTTTCCTTTGCACATGGGGGGTGACGAATAAACATGAAGATGCAAAACACTTGCTTGTGAAAATTTCAGCGATGCAAATTTTGTGGGAGTTTTTCAAAATAAAGTTCCAATAGATTTGTGCAGGCAGGGGACCAGCGGGATCCTATTGACCGAGAGCAGCGTGTGAAAGTCTGTCTGAAGTAAATTGTTGTAAAGCCTAAGCTACTGTGAGCTATTTCATTCAGTTCCCTTTGGTTAACAGTTACACAGGGTGTATGTCTAGGGCTTTTATTGTGAAAGGTCAGAATGGAATGAGTAAATCTGGTAGGCGCCGTCTTCTCTTTATTTTATTTATTGGTTTATTGTTTAACGGGCCAGTGCGCATTAATAAAAACATTTCTGCAAATGTGCCAGAGTTAGCCAAAAGGCTATTTTTCATCTGTAGTCCCAAGAGGCAGATGTTACACAATAAACCTAAAAACAATGTAAGATTAAAGTTAAAAGGTGAAACAATATTGACACTTAACAATGCGTGGACAAACAATGAAAAAAAGTGAGAATAACTATGTTAAAACATGGACTAAAAACAGTATTATGCTGTAGTTGTTTAGCTCTCAAGGCTTTATGAGTTGAAGCGTTTTCCTATGCACACAAAATACGTATTCATCTTAAATGTTAGAGAGCACTTCCCCTCTGCCAGGATCACCCATCCATCGGACAGGTGTGGCACATCAAGACGCTGATTAAACAGCATGATTATTATAAAGGTGTGATTGGGCTCGTCACAATAAAAGGCCCACTCTGAAAAGTGCAGTTTTATCTCACAACACAACGCAACAGACGTCGCAAGGTTTGAGGCAGCGTGCCGTTGGCGTGCTGACCGCAGTAATGTCCACCAGAGCTGTTTGCCGTGAATTAAATGTTCATTTATTTCCCATTAGCCGTCTCCCAATGTCATTTTGAGAATTAGACTGTAAAACCAACCAGCCTAACAACTCTCCCCTCCCTCCCCTTGTGGGGACCAAAAAAATGCTGTGGCCCTAGTCACAGTTCAGTCCCTGAGAAATCACTTTTTTAAAGATAAGAATATACATTTCATTCACACCTGTGTAATAATCACGCTGTCCAATCAGCACCTTGATATGCCACACCTGTAAGGTGGATGGAGGATCCACCAGGCTGCTGTTTTCAGCAAAAAAAAGGTTCTGAAAAATGATGGTACGGCTGCCGACACGGCACCAAAACTCAAACAGACACAGTTAGCGGCTAGCTGGTGAACAAAGTGGAGCATTCAGCAGCTGAAGAGCCACATATTTCCCTCAGGAGTTGGCGTCGACCAAAACCAGAGATAAAAGACAGTGAATATTGTACTTTAATGTATCCGGTGGCACGCCTCCAATGTGTTAATAAGCTGACAAGCTTGCAATATCAAGTTAAAAAGTGATAGGATGTCAGTGTTGTGCTCACAGCTTGTTTACTTTGCCTCCAAGTAGCCAAATCCGTTATTGCAGGTTTGAAATCTAGTTTTTGAAAGTGTATACCACTTAAAACGACCGTCTGAAAATTGAGAACTCGTAAATTCGAATGGTTCATATGTAAAATATTAAATTTCTATGAACACACTGGTATTTAAATTTCACAATGAGGTATCTAGTTGGGAGAATAGTGCAAATACTCTTTTAATGAGAACAATGTGCGTTTATTGATGTGATTTTCAAGGCTGCAGTACAGAGCAAGACACAAACATTTATCAATGGTTCTAAAATACTACCAATGTTATATAATGACACGCGTTTCTTTCTTTTTTTTGGGGGGGGGTTATTTGGGACCTCATTAGGTATAGACTGAGGTGACAGCAATAGTTCCCTGAGGTCTAAACAACCCATTCATTCAGAAAACAACTAGGTCTTCAGTTTGACCTACTTAACGGCAGTGTTAACATTTAGGATCAGTGTAAAGGTACGGCTGAGCTCAACCTGACACGCACCAGCCGGTCACAGTGATCTGTCTCAGAAGCTGCCCTACAAACCCTGATGAAGAACAACGACAGAGGAGGATTGAGACGCGAGAGGGGGTACGGGAGGGGGAGGGGGAGGCCGGGAGGGAAACGTCTGATAAATCAATCAGCTGGGTTCGGTGTGGTAACCTTGAAGTCCCGTTTACAATAGAGCTGACGGGGGGGGGGGGGGGTTCAAACAGGAGGACGTGGATGTGATGAGAATGTAAGCATCGTTTGTGCCTACCGCTCGATGTAATTAAACAGAGGAGGACATACGGCACCTAAGGGCTCATTTCACACAACGGAAAAATGATAAAAATCTACTCAGGCGGCTCAGCTGATTGTGATCAGAGAGAGAGAGAGAGAGAGAGAGAGAGAGAGAGAGAGAGAGAGAACTGAAGGAGCTAAATCCCTGCAAGAATTCAACAGACGGTGGCAGAGATAGGACAACGTACAACAATCAAAAATGTGTAACAGCACACAGAAATCTAAATGTCTCCATGTTGTCATCAACCAACACTTGTACCTCAAGAAGATAAGCAAATGTAACTTATTTTTCTTTCAATGAAAAATAAAAGCAACACAACCCCGGCTGTCTTCCTCGCTCTCACGTGGGCCTGAGCCGCTGCTGAACGCACCACATGACCGGAGTCACACTGTTTCATTGATTACAAATGAAATGTAATGTTCGCAATAATTCAACAACAACTGTCACGATGGCAGAGAACTCGGCCGCAAACTGATTCCATGTCGCATTCAGTTAAAAGGAGATATTCGAATAGTTTGAACCCATGTGTGTTTTTTCGGAAGGACATCATTTTTGGCCAATTTTGACAGCCCATTTAATGCTAAAGGACCTGATCACAATGAGAGCGCATGAAACTTAGTTAGCAAGCAGCCTGCTTAAAGTATATGGATAAATAATCACAATAGAGAGGTAAACGTAACGGATACATGCTAAAATAGATCGCTGAAAGTAATGGATAAATGGCTGAAATACATCAAAGCAATGGAGAAATGGTTGAAACATTGAGCTTAAAGTAAAGTATTAACAATTGAAATACTATAGCTAAAAATAATGGATGAACTTGGCCAAAACAACCAAAACAAAAATATCCACTTTTATATAATCATAAGTGGTAAATAGCACCTCGTTTTGAACATGACAGGTGGTCCATGAAGGAGACAAAAAAGGTTTGGAAACCACTGATATATATATACTCCTCACTACACAACGTACACTATATTGTCTGTGTATTTATATATACATACTGTATCGTCCATTTTCTGTCCATCATCCTGACGTGGCCTGAAGTAGGACCACTACCTCTAACATCTCTGTTCTCAGCCAGCTCGTGTGCGTGTGTGCGTGTTTCTGAGTGTGTCTGAGTTTGAGTGTAGGCGTCTACTTGCACGAGACGGCATGCACTTTGCTGAACTTGCAAAGTGCCGCCACATAGCAGCTGTGAGCTGCCTCTCGAGCCAGGACGCTAAATCATGCAAAGCCCAAGCGTGCACAACAACACAAACGCACACACAAACCTGGGTTATGTGCAAGAGAGACCTGTGTGTGCGTCGGTCCAGCACCGGGGTGTTTCTAAGGCAACAAATTGCTGGCTGTCCCACACGGGTGAGTCAACCTTCCCCAGGAGAAATATCACCCCAGTAAGTCAGAGAGAGAGAGAGAGAGAGAGAGAGAGCAATCCTATTACATTTAATCTGTGTGTGTGTGTGTGTGTGTGGGGCAGTTGGTGTATACTGTACATGTGTTCTTTATGACTCATATAAACAGAGAAGATTATTTATTTATTGACTTATTAGTGCTATTTATTCCTCATATTGGCAACACACTTTTGTTCTAAATCTGTTCCTCGAAGCGTCTCTTCTTTCCCGTTTCTTCTCCTCCTTTGCTCTATTTTCTGCACCAACGAACGCGTCAAATATCTGCTGCACGTTGGCTCAACCTTCCTGAATGTGTTGATCCCTAAACCCGACTCCATTTCCACCATAATTCTCAATAGTCGTGGCTGTTTTTGCAATTTCTCTAATGCAATGCAAAGAATGTGACATCAGAGACCTCGTGCAATTATATGTGTTCAGAGAGTGGGTGTTGATGTGTAGAAAACAGCTGAATGAAGCATGAGTGCACATTGAAAGAACACAAGATATAACTTAAGCTGCTGCTTCATATTTAGAGGATGCAAAAGATGAACTTCTGGTGACCAAAAAAAAAGCATTTTTTAGTTTTGTTTTGGAAAATGAATTATGCAAACACTGTGTTTGTCTGTAGTGTGTATAGACAGAATACGTACGCTGACGATCCGCTCATGTGTGCCCTCAGAGGAAATGACGGTTCCATTGAGTCCGACCAGCGATGGCAGAGTCTGGGACATCCAGTTAGTTACCATAGCCATGGTGCTGAGCACCGCGCCAATCTTTAACATGGGAACACTCATCCTGACACACACGCATCCACACACACACACACACACACACAGAAACTCTGGCTGGTTCTCACACGCAGTCCAAACTCTTCACAGCAGTCATGCTAAAAACGATGCGTACACAACATGATGCTACAGGTAAAACCTTTCTGTTCACGCCCGTGAGTGTCCAGCTCCAGAATCCCCCCCCCAAAAAAAAAACACAGCCAGGATCGTCCCACTGCTGAAAGTCTTCGCTACTGCACTGCCACAGGTTAGAGGATAAATCCTGGAGCACAAGTCTCTCCAGATGTGTCCACGTGAAGACGCATCGAGTCCAAACATCCAGCGCTCGGCTCAGGCTGCAGGAGTCGCTCCTGGACACCGCTGGTTAGGTCCCACTGATCTCTCTGTGTGTGTTTCCTGGACTCCTTCCTTCCCCTGGCAGTAAGAAGCTGTGGCTGAGCCAAGCACTGCTCTCTCATTTATCCACTAACTCTCTACACTCCCTCCCTTCCTCCCTCTCTCTCTCAGACACACTCCTCCATCTCTCCCTCTCTCACTAATGCTCTCGTCTATTCTCTCAACTTCTCCATCAAATGAGCACATTCTCCTCCTGAACAATGTTCCCGAAATGAACAAGCGGACAATATATGAAGTAAGGCAACTAAAAACCTGCTTATCATTATCCTCTTTTCTTTTCTTTCCTCCTTTCTTCATATGTCCCTGTCCTCTAATGTTCCCTTTACATCTTAATCGCAGTGATCACATGTTTTCCTCTCTGTCCATTCCCCCCCGTGTTTTCCTTTACATTGATTAAATGCAAACGTCTACATTTAAGCACAATGCTCTAGTCTAGATCGGCCGGTTCCTGATCTGTGCGTGTCTGATGCAACAGTGCCCCCGTGTGGCCACGCAGTCACATGTCCCAAGTTTAAACTCCGTATCAAGCTGTTTCACATTAAATTGAATCAAACTTCAGATGGAGTACAAGATGTTCAGATGATGATTCATTTGATCTGTGGCTGCAGCGTTTCCACGGAGACAACAAACTCCCAAAATAACATCCAGCCAGCCAATGTGCCACTGGAGTATTATGGGGTGTTTGTATGTCGACCCGCCAAGGGACTGCAGATCAAAAGCAGCTAGTAGCTCTGCTGCCGAGGTGTCCCAGTTCCACACTACATGCTGAATGTATGCAGCAAACACCATGCACGTATTTGCTTAGTGTGCTGTATTTGTACTTAGTCTACAAAAAATGAATAAATTACACTTTTTTCTGTCAGGAAGTGACACAATGCAGGCACGGATGCATCAAACTGGAACTTTATAATGACAATGCAGATTCAACTTCACAAATGGAGCTTTTCTTTTGTATTTCTGCGCTGACATAAATAAGATCAATGAAAACACTTTAAGTCGATTTACTGATTAGTCGACTGAATATGTTGATAATTGATCAACGTTTCAAGTCATTTTTCAATCGCACACGTCAACCATTCTCGGATTCCTGCCTCTCAATTGTGAGGATTTTATGTTTTTCTCTTCCTTCAATGTGATAATAAATATTTTTTTAGTTGAGAATGAAACTTGCAGGAATTATGATGGCCGTTTTTCACTATTTTTTTTGACAATTAATGTACCAAATAATTAAGTGATGAACCAACTGGGAGATACATTTATATTGAAAATAATCATTAGTTGAGCCCTAAAAAAAATTTGAGTACAAAAGTGAGCACCTGTGAAACTAAGAGGTATCTGGCGTCTTTGTGTTTTGTCACATTGGCTTCGCTTCCTCATTGTTTAGGGTCCCACAGATACCACTATGTTTAAAAAAATAACCGCAAAATCATCCAATGTCGTCCTTTCAACTCTTTCGAACATATTTTTTCTTTTCTTCTGACCTTATTAAAACCAAATGTGCAGAAAAGCCCAGTTTAAACTGGGATTTCTGCACATTTGATGAAGGTGACAATACACAGAAATGACCACAAAGCATTGTTAATACACCAAATAAGGATATATAAATAGTGGTATATGCTATATGGGCTATGCAAGAACACATAATGTATATATTTATTTAATCTGCCAAAAACAAATAAGTCAAAGTAAAAGACAGAGTAATAATCAGTACGTACTGTAGCTACTCATGTTTGGGGTCAAGTAGACCCCAGAGACCACTCTTCTGTACAAACTGTTACTAAACTCCAATAACAGAAATCCAAATCGACTTATTGGGGATTTTCAGAGTGGTAGTGCAACCACTAGTGGTGTATAAAGTACTCAAAAGCCATACTTGAGTAAAAGTAAAGATACCTGACTGGAAAACTACTCCAGTAAAAGTAAAAAGTCACCTATTAGAATACTACTTGAGTAAAAGTCTTAAAGTATCTGATATTTATTGTACTTAAGTACAAAAGTATCGAAACTTTAAGTAATTTTCTGATATTAAATGAACATCATAACCTGTTCATTGAAAGTAAAAGTACAAGTAAATGCTGTTAATAAAAAAGCAAAGGGTCAGAATTTTGAGAATTATGAAGTTTATTCTTAAGTATTTCTACTTCGTTACTATACACCACTGGCAACCACTGTATTTAACCATGTTTTACAGATACAGACACCAAACAGAAGTAGTGTATAATAAACTGTACGAGCATGTCTTAGAAATGGATGTGTCATAAAGTATCAAGCTGATGAAACAATGCTAAGTATGCATGAGCTGCTAAAGAGGGCCGAGGGTCCAAAGCCCACTGCGGAACATTGGCGTTAATAACTGATGTGTCTATGTTCGAGCGCCTCTCACCGCATTATAACAAGACGAGCATGTGTAACTGCAGCTGAACTACAAAAGGACACGGCTGCTCTGTGGTTCGCGCCTGGAGCGATCATGTCGACAATTTAACTACCCATCACTGAATGTTTTATTGTGCCTTTGTTCTCATCAACAGTTCCATGCTCAGGCTTTGTTGTCTGAGTGAAGAACCCCCGGGATACACATGGATTATAGATAAAACGCCCTTCAGCGAATACGCTGAACTAGCATGAATATTTCAATCAGCAGCACTTTGGGGTAACACGGTTGTCAGGAGATGGAGGGCCACAATAGAGCCGACGTGACAACCGAGCAATGTGAATCGCCTTCAGGGTATTTATGGTCTCTTTTCTTTTCATTTCTAAGAAATATTTACTACTACAAATAATGATAATAATGTGTTTTTATAGAGCAAAACAACAAACCAAAATTGCAAGATAAGAAAGACTGAAACCCAAACAAGCAGCCACAATAATGAGCCCAAAGTGTGCAGATCAAAACCCTCAATAAAAGAAAAAGACGAGCACAACACCCAGTAAAACGAATTCAAGGTAATGTGATTTTTAAGAGTGAGTGGAAGGAAGACTGACATGCTGGCAAGAACTCCTCTGGCAGCAAATATTATATTTATCCATGCCTTTTTATGCCGTCGATGCATGCAGCCTTTCATTTATTTTGACACAGTTCAGAAAGATATAGCGTGAAAGCAAATGGGAATTTTTTACAAGATGTGCTGTTTGGGAGGTATGAATACAAATGCCAAAAGTGTGTATTACTACCCCGAACTCCATCTGATGAAAAAGAGAGGACTTTATCTCTTCATCGGACAAGAATATCAACTCGTTTTTGTCCCTGGACATCTGATGTTAATTTTTGGGGGCTTTTGATGTTCCAGCACAGAGATTAGGAGTAGGAGGCAGGGGCATCTTCTTACCTTACATGACCAGACAGTAAATAGCAGCAGCACCCAAAAGGCTTCAGGTGGACCCATCCCCAAGCTTCTCTCTCTCTCCTTCAGCTCTCCCACGTCTTGACCCAGGTTTGGCATAAACAACGAAACACGCGCCGCGTCTACTTCAGGTACCGCTGGACTGGACTGGAGTGGCTGAATCCCCTCTGGCTGTAGCAAAAGAACACAGTCCTGGTGGTGGCTGCATGCTGAGGAGAGCCACTCAGGCAACAACTGGAGAGGACAACTGCTGTCTTAGAGAAGGTGAAAGGGGGGGGGGGGAGGAGTTGGAGAAAAAGCATAATTATCCGTTTCGTGTATACATGCAACGGATACACAGTTTGTTAATGTACGGTATGTGTTGTGACACTGCATGTGCGATAGCACCGTTGGTTTGGGCCTCATGAAGTTATGAGAGAAAGAGTGTAGAAATAACACACGCTATGTTTAGAGTCCAGTGAGGATTTGCTGCTTTTCTTTGTCTTATGTGATAATAATACATCTCTCATATTTGGGATAGTTATTTTAGGACGTGGCCTTCAGGGAATAAGGGAATTGTAACAGGCGATCTCTCCCAACGTTGAGCTGATTAAGACAATAATTGTCTGATAATGAAAATTAGTTGCAGAGGTATTGTTTTTTTTTTATAGTGCTGATGCAACATCTCAGTTAAGGCAGCAATGGCAAAAAAAAAATGTTTTCATTGCCTTTGGGGATTATTAACATGTTTATTTTCTATTTTGTTTCTATTTCATATAACATGTCAAACTTTTTCTGAACACAGGCAGCCGTGCAAGAACTTTGCCTAAATAAAAGAAGTATAACCGTACAACTAGCAACATTATTGATTAGAAAAGCAGGAACTCTCTGTTAAAAGAATAAACGTAAAAAAAAGTATGAATCAACTTTCAGCCTGAGAGTTTTAACCATAATTGGAACTCATTATACAAAACACCAATTAGGTTTTTTACGATATTTCGCATTCATTTGCCATGTCGTGAAATAAAAAATGGGATAAATGATTATTGCAGATTATTTAATTTCACCATTGCAGTGGGCTAAACTGTGCCTGAAGGATAACTGCTTATATGAGCATCAGGGTCTTCCAACAGTTAACGTTAGCTAGTGTACATGCTAATCTTTAGCATGGAACATGTAGCATTAACATCTTAGCATGAAAGTTTGACCATGTCGGCGGCTGGTTGAAGTCAGAGAACCGCCAAAATTATTATTTTAACCTCTGAGGACCATAAGTTGCCGACATATTTCGGATGAAAGACTATTAGACGGACTGAGAACATTGCTAGCATTAGCCACGAACGTAACCGTCGGTGGTTTAAAACAAATAAGAGGTAGAACTTCTTCTCTTTACCTTTTTCCTTTCTTGTCTTTCACATCATCTCTGTGGACTCTGACATCCATCTTCAGTACTCACAAACTGAAAAGGAATAAAATATGAAAGAGTGTTGGACCTTTCCTGAAAAAGGTCGGTTTTAAAGCTCAAAAGGGCTGAAATATGCACATTCCCATGTTAGCGCTCACCGTGGGTGTAGTTCAACGCCAACTGTGACTGTACTTGGCTTTAATGTCAGGTCGTCTATATTTAATTGCTCAAGAGAATAGCGGCTAAACACTCTTGTGTTCCTCTGCTTCCTCTCATTAAAGTTTCAGCATCGGTGTTCCCAATGTTAGATTTACTGCAGATGTCAGGATGAACAGAAGAACAGTGGAGAGGAAGATACGTCTCACCGAATACAAAGGCGAATGAGGGAAGACTGGGGCAGGAAGAGAGAATGATGCATCCTCAGGCCGTAGTGCACAATGAATACAGAATACCGGCACTCGTTCACTTGAGAGTGGGAATTAATTAAAAAAAACTGGCCCGAAGCCAGTTCCCTGACAGAAATTTAGGGGATATCTTTCACTCAAATTTGACGTTTAAAAAGCAAGATGTCCGTGTGCTGCTGAAGAAAGTTATTCATGCATTCATTTCAATTTAAACTCCCCGTGTTCTGCACTTACTAAAAGCACTTTGGGGTCGGTCCATAATAGAATAGAATAGAATAGAATGCATACTATCTTTATCCCTTTCAGGGGGACATTTGTCTCTGCATTTGACCCATCCCTGTACATAGGGAGCAGTGGGCTGCCGGGGAGCCGGGGGTTCAGTGTATTGCTCAGGGACACTTCGACACGTCCCAGTCGGGGCTTTAATGCCGTTGCTCGGCTTTAAAGTAGACCTCTCTATTCCTCCAACGAATTCCAGTTGCTTCAAGAATACAATGTACGCTTCTATCGATCAATGCGTTCAATCGATTGGGCCCCGGCCCTGTTTTTCTGACCTTTCAGGATAACGGCGCTTAATGCACCATTTGGTGCATTGTCATATATACCACTCTATTTAGGCTGCCTCTCTTTAATCGATATGCTCCATGTGGTCATCAAGTACCCCATAACCATCTTCAAAATGTTAGCGGAGTCCTCGAGACAATAGATCACGTGCGGATCAAACAAGTCTACAGACACAGCGGCTCTGTGAGGCTGTACTTAGCGGCGCTAGATGAAACAAAGACATCAGCCGCCTTTATATTTCATCCTAAGAGGAACATGAATGTCGACCAAATTTCCTGGAAACCTACTAAATAGTTATGCAGGCTGTTTGTGGTCAGTGGAATTAGGGATTAATGCCGACTTGCCAATCAAAAAAAAAAAGCAATTCACTGACTATCTATAAGTGCCTCTTACAACTCCACTTCCAAATCATCCCTTTAACTGGCTTGTGTTGTACTGTATGCAGTCATCAAGCACCCTGTAACCATGGCAAGAGAAGGACAGCGTGGACATTATGAAAAAACAGACCTAAAAACAGCACACTGAGAAGAGTTCCTGGCTGGAGAGCAGCAGATGGTCTCTCTGCTCTTCAAAGCCTTTTTCTCTGTTGGCTTCGCTTGAAAAGCGTTCAATAAAACTAAATCTCATCATCTTAACTTAAATGTACATAATGTACTTTTTATTAAAAGGTGTTTCTCAGTCACTTCCCCACACAACTATACATAGAAAGACCTGGAGGCAATCATGTACCACAGTTTGGTTTGTTATGTTGAAAAAAATATAAAACAAAGTTTCACAATATAAAAAATAAAACAAATGCACTGCCCCAGTTCCCTTTTACAAAGACATGTGCTCCGCCAGGAGCCGCATAATAGCACCGTGATGAATTACACTCCAATATACATCACATAACAGATAATCAGAACAACAACGTGACAACGACAAACAAAAAAACAACACAGCAAATTGAGGTTTGATGACATCACAGAACAACGTGTTCGGTGAATGTTGCCGAAATACGGTGCGTTTGTATATTCATGACGATGACTCACTGATCGTACTGTGTAGGTATATCTATAGGAGTTGAGTGCGTAGATCAATAAATGTATGAACAGACATGGCTGAACCAGTGGGAGCACCACTCACTCCTCCGGGAAATGTAAATGTGTGTAACTGAGGATGCGGTTGGCGGTCAATACATGTTATATGCACTGCTCTTGAAAACACAACATGCGAGTGAGTTGTGAGAATGTATGAGAGGAATCAGATGAATTAAGGAGAGTGAATGGACGTCTGTATGACAGAGTGAATGTGCAGATGAAGGAACACTGTTGTAGGTAAATCAACTTATAAATATGTGGCACCATAAAGTCTTGAATGTAGTTCTCTCCCTGCATGTAAAAAGTATCCATGGCTCTATTAAATTACTCCTGTTGTAATCCCCCGGCTCGGTTAACCGTTGTAGCAGACCGGACCCACTTGGAAACCAAATTTCTGGTTCCCCTTCCCAAAATCGGGCACAGCCACGTCGATGATGGGGAGCGTGTTGGAAAGCGGAGCGTCAAACTCCAACACCGTCCTCTCTTGTCCCGAGCGCGTCTACAGCAGAGAGACACAATCGAACAATCAAAAAAAAACAACAACAACGTACGCGTTCACACTCTGTGCAATCGGGAACACTCACCTGACACCCGTCGTACAGCGCACTGATGTAATGTGCGTTCTCGTGCGTTAGCTCCTCCCCGTTGGCGCCTCTGAAGCGCAGTGCGTGTTCGTGGCTGTAGGTGGCGACGTGCAGCCAGGCGGCGGAGTTGAGGCAGTGGTAGGTGAAGGTCTGCTTGGCCGTGGCGCTGAGCAGCTGCAGGAAGGTCAACTGGACCACGTGGACTGGAACGTCGTCCACCCCGGAGTAGGAAATCTGGTGGAGAGCACCGGAATCACACGCGTGTAAAGTACACAGACGGGTCGTTGTGTACGCTGTAAATTGTGTACACTCAATCCTGTAACTACAACAGATTGAGAAATGGAAAACACTGGATCGCTACCAAACCGGCAACATTTTGCCTCTACCAGGTCTTTGTCAAGCTAAAATGACGAAGAGAAAGTGCACGCGAGTACAACATTGTTGACATCATCCCAACGTCAATTTAGATTAAAAAGAAAAAACGTATTTTTTTCAGATATTTCACTGAAAGACAAATACATCGACCTGCTGGTGGCGCTAGAGGTAAAGTCAGAGAATCACCAAAGTCAGCTGGACTCGTCTTCTGAAAATCTTGAATGTCTGTACAAAGTTTAATTGCAACCGATCCAATATCTGTCTTGACCAAAGCTCGTTTGGATAACAATCCGTTTTTTTTTAATTGAACCTTTATTTAATGAGGAGCGTCATTCAGAACAAATTCTTTTGAAAATGGTGGCCAAAATATATTTACATTTTTAAAGGGAGCTGTAGCATAAAAGCAAACTGTACAGGATTCCATCCACCTCACGCTCTAAAGACCCGTTTGGTCTAATAAGCTGGAACTCTATCTGCTTTTTCCACTCCTCAATACAAAGGGCTTTGAAGTTGCTGTCACTTTTTTCAACACTTCTACAATGACGGGTCACACCAGGTTCAGTGCCAATTAGCAGCGAGTGTCATCTCCCATTCATAATGAACATTGTGAAGCAAAGCTAACGAACACCGTCACGGTTAGTTAGCTTTGCTGTTAACCTTCGTTCCTCCGTTTCACTTTTCTCTATGAAAAGAAAATGAGAATGTTTCTCCAGACCGCATCCCCTGACATCATGAAAAAGATTATAAATGCCAGAACGGACCAGCGCCTGTCGTCCTCAAGGCAACAGCAGTCCTTTTGCTGGAGAAACATTATTTCTCGTCTACTTGTCGCCCGGAGCTGTCCTCACACAGAACTCCTCGCAAAAACTCCCCAAGAGTATTGTGCTGTGATCCCTGAGAGAGCTCTGCGCTGCAGAATGCCTCGCCATCTTCACATGCAGACTTCTGTAAGTCTCCACTCGGGGAATAACAGACACGTTGGCCGTTCTGGGGGGAGACCTGCCGGCCTTTTGTTTGGTTTTACTTCTTGTCATAATAAGCAGTCGTTTTTCATTGTGGTAATGCGTGCTCCTCACATAACTAAGACGTACTGCAAGTTTTCTTTCTCTTTTGTTGAACAAGTCCCATTTTGTTTTGTCGGAATACCCGACAGCGCCGACAGCGAGGGTTGTGTTGGACGGGAACTTTACTCCGGATCGACTTAAGTTAGACATCAGGCAGCAATCGGATTATATCAGCGATGAGCCGACCAGACGTGCAGGAGTTATCGCGTTGACAAACAAGCCTCAGCTAATTCTTCTATTGCAGTGTTTTCCTGTTACAGAACAGACTGTAATGATAAATGACTGAGTAATAAAAACTGAGCAGCGTTGTATGACACTTCCAATAATGTCAAATGTTGTAAATGCTGCTCTGAGTACCCACTTAATGAGACGCTGAGTGCTTCTCTATAGCCAACAAGTGCTGCTAATTAGCATTCAGCCAAAGATGTCCCACGTTTGCAGCAGTGATTCAACTTTTTCACATCTGAAATCTTCCTCCATGAAGTCTCGTATAAAAACACACACACCGACGTTGATCGACATCATGCAAAACCATCGCACCGTACCTGTTTTCCTTTCCTGAATTTACTGTACCAGGTGTCGGGTTTCTCCCCTTTCCAAGCTGCTAACTTCACCTGATGGCAAACAAACACAAGTTCACAAAATCAACACACAGATGATGACTGAAGACAGTTTAATCTCTTTCTGAGAAGTCATTCAGTAACTGTTGGCTTTGAACAGGAGTGTGTGTGTGTGTGTGTGTGTGTACTAACCGACTGGAACTTCTTGTCAGGCTGCAGACATGTGTCTCCCTGTGCAGTGAAGTTACAAAACACCTTGAAGGAGTCTCGATGGCAACCCTGGTTGGGATCTATCCAGTACTCACCTGGAGAGAGAGAGAGAGAGAGAGAGAGAGAGAGAGAGAGAGAGCGAGAGAGCGAGAGAGCGAGAGAGCGAGAGAGAGAGGAGAGAGAGGTCAAAAAACTCACGACTAATAACTGTCAACACCAAACGGCGGAAAACCATACATATGGTGTCAGATAGATGACCAGATAGATGACCAGCTTCATCAGGCCAGCTGATGAAGTACCGTTGGGGAGCTCTGGGTGGAGGAGCCACAGCTCCTTGCAGGTGCGGGCGGGGCTGTGGTACGTCCCCTGTGGGTTACGCAGACCATCCACCTCTACTTTCATAGAGGACAGAGACGCAAACACCTCCTCCATGCCTTGGCCGTCCTTCTCCTTCATCCGACCGTCCTGCTCCGCCTGATCCCCCTGCATCCATTCCTCCTCGCCTCCGTCCATCGCCTCCTGCTCCTGCTCCTCCTCCTCCTCTTCAAGTGCAGCGCCGTCCACCGAGGTGTGGGTCCTCCGCCTCCGTCCACGCTCCGGCAGAGGGGACATGCCAACAGCTGGCTTTCCCTGAGGAGAGGAGGCACATACAGGTAGCGGACAAGTTGAGGATGCAGCACAAGACACGTTTTAATTATAAGCTATGAGAGTCGTGTGGTTGGTTGATGCACTGAATTTCTTTAAGCAGAACTCACTGGTGGTCCTGGATATCCTGCAGGCCCGGTGTCTCCTCGAGCACCAATTGGACCCTAAAGACACACAGAGCAAAGGGATTGATTCAGGGTGGTATGAAGCGGCAACGTGACAGTACGGACTAATTCAATCAAATAAAACAAAGAGCATCACAGTTACCTGGTTTCCTTTCGAGCCCTTTGTACCAATACCACCCTGGGAGAGAAGTAAAGAGTTAAAGCTAAATCCCGATGCGATCGGTGGCGATGGCTATTTTTGCACGTCAAGATTACTTTGTATACTCACGGATAGACCATTGATGCCGGGGGGGCCGGGGGGACCCGATGGGCCGACTAGACCCTGATAAGAAACACCAAAGAAACCAAACTGTCAGATCAAGAGAACAAGTAGATGTAGAATATAGAATATTGCCGGCTTTATCCTTTAAAGATGGATTCACTTGCTGGTTACACGGACACCTGGGGACAGGCTGCCTATAAGGCTTCAGGCTTCCTACTACCTTTGTCCATTGTTTGTATATATTTTAAGCACCTCATCTCCTTTCGGACCCAACAGTCCCTGGTTTCCTGGCAGTCCTCTGTCGCCCTTCTCTCCGACGTCCCCTGGTGGCCCGATCAGACCTATAAGACCACCGTGGCCCTGCACAGGTGACACAAATGAGCTCAAGATCAAAGGTCAGAGTGAATATATATATGTGTGTTACGTATGCACGCACCTTGTCTCCCTTCTTGCCATGGTCTCCCTTTAGTCCTGGTAATCCCGATGGACCCTGTCATGACGGGATTAAACGCAAATTGAAATGTGCATTAAAAACTCATTCGTTTATTACAGTGAAGACAATATCTGATGGTGAAGGATCATCCTGCTGCAGCTAGAATACTGTTTATCATACTGTCCTTGAACCTTTTTATTTTTCTTAATATTATGTTTTTTGATGAGTCATCTTACCATGGGACCTGGGGGTCCTGTCTGGCCAGGTGGTCCATTTAAACCGTGCTCACCCTGAGAGACACACACAAACAGAACACGTTTAACCTCCATCTCTTTCATGCTCCGCTTCAACTGCTTCATTCTTCCCTGCCCGACTTACTCCAGGGCCGGGGATCCCTCTAAGACCTTGAGGGCCTGGCTTGCCGGAGTGTCCCTGGGCACCAACGGGCCCCGTCTTCCCGATGGGACCCTCCAAACCGGAAGCACCCTGAAACAGAGCGGAGACCAGGGTGACCTCCAGAAGCTGCGAGCGTTCAGATGTTTTTACTCGAAGACTTTCCAAACACTCACCTTCGCTCCTTTCAGACCCGCCTTTCCGCCTTTTCCTTGTTTTCCCAAGTGGCCCTGAAGAGCAACAATTTAAAACACTTTAAACTCTCACACACAGACGCGTCGACAAATTAGTCCTTTTACCTTTTATATTAATTAGCATTGTTGGAGGGAGCCTGAGACTTAAGTTTTTCATTGCGGAAGAGGGTTTAACTGTTTACTTAATCAAACAGGAAGTGAGATGATTCTGAGGGAACACAAACCCTTCGCCCAGGAGGTCCAGAAGGTCCAGGTTCTCCTGCTGCTCCTGGCGGTCCCTGAGAAATATGAAGAAACGATTGTATGGCCAGCCAGTGCATTGTATGGTGACTGCATCTTTAATGTTCATGAGTTGTCTTGGGTGTGTGTGATGGAGAAGGGAGGCGCTCACAGATTTCCCAGGGTCTCCTGTGTCTCCTTTAGACCCGGGCAGGCCATCCACCCCCTGATGAGGTCAGAGAAATAGTGGTCAGATGAGAACTTCTCTTACACCAGATAATAGATTTGAAGCCATGGCTTTTCCATAAATCTTTCCAAAAGAAAACACTTTAAAGACTCAAACTATTACCTTCAGACAACCAAATGCATATGGTGTTTAATATAAACGAATATGTGTATTCATCTTTGATATTTCCCCTTGTTCCGTAAAAAATATTTAATGTTTCGTTCTATCTATCACAGAAAATAGTTTCTTTTAAAAACGACACAATTCAGAAGGACAACATGTTTAAGTGACATCCCTAAAATCAAGGAACATCATGTGTTTTATCCCAGAAAGATGGTTTTGCTCAGCCTACGCTCTGGCAATTTCACACGATGTTTTCCAAAACGGAAAACTGTTTTAGAAGAAGAACAGGAAGAGCAGGAACTCACATTGGGTCCAGCCTCTCCCTGCTGTCCGAGGTCCCCGGTGAGACCTGGAGGACCCTGAGAGAGAGTTGAGCTGGTTTAGTGTCGTATTGTAAAGCATTCGTGTGTTTTTGAATCATGCAACTGCCCTAAAAAGTGTGAGAGTTCATCGAAATGAATATTTTTCGTTTACAGATAACAGCTGCAGAATGCAATTTGAACCAAATACGTCGTGTTTAGCTTTTCTATGTGTACAGTAAAGCATGTTACAACTAAACTAAAACTACATTAAAGTGCATTGTACGGAATAATAAGGTTCCAAGTGTATTGCAGAGCTTTATGTTGCATCATGTTGTGTGTGTTGGTCGGATTGTTTCTCACAGAGTTGCCCTTGGCTCCGTCCTCTCCCGTTAGGCCCCTGGCTCCTGCAGGACCAGCTGCACCTGGAAGGCCCGTATCTCCCTTCTCCCCCTGGTCTCCTTTCCCTCCCTAAAGTAGCGGAGGAGCAGAGCGAGCGATTAAGAGCGCTGAGAGGAGACGAGCAAAGGAAGCTCACGGAACGAGCTGAAGATGGTTTGAAGGCGTCTTTGAACCAGCAAACAAACTCACCAGTCTTCCTGGAAAACCAGCTGATCCAGGGTCACCTGCCTCGCCATCCTCCCCCTGAGAGAGAGAGATTATGTGTACGGTATCCAGGAAGGGAGTGTTTGCAGGGGAAGGAACAACGTCGTCATCCTATCTGCACACAAAAGGTGTAACTGTCCATTCTTTACCTTCTCTCCAACAACACCTGGCTGTCCTATCATCCCGAGTCGTCCAGTCGGACCCTTCACAGAACACAAGGAATCGCAGTATTTCTCCAGATTTCAAAACAAGTGCTCGACTAAATGAGGACGCTTCGACATTACTGTGAGACTTACCTGTCCCCCAATAGCTCCCTGAGGACCAGAGGGGCCTTGTTGACCAGGTGGACCCTAAAACCAGGTGTGTAACGAGGAAGACGTAATAAGAATCAGTTTGTTCATTTGTGTGTATGAGGGGGAGTAATTAAGGGACAGATCTTTAAACAGAATATCAGCTCACCATCAGTCCCACATGTCCGCTCTCACCCTTCTCTCCTGGTAGGCCGGGCATGCCCTGAGAAGAACACATACAGGATTAGAGGATTTGAGTGAAGAGAGACAATGTCACCCCGTCTATTCTGAAGACGTCGCTTCAATGTCTCACCTGTAATCCTATTGGTCCTCTGGAGCCCTTGAAGCCGCGGAGTCCCTCATCTCCTTTCGGACCGTACATGCCCTGCTGGCCCCGGGGGCCCCGCTGTCCATCTATCCCCTGATGCACAGAGGAGAGAGAGTGTCTTCATGACTTTTAAGTGGGAAAATGGATTCCCCTCGTGTGATGCAATTCCTGTTGAAACAGGTTGTTTTTGGCGGGAGAATAAACAGTGACGGATCTACACAAAGTACCAATAGGATATGATTTATGAAGTATTATGATTTGATAGGACTGGCAGAAAGGCAAGATTGCAAAAAAAAACAACTGTGATGTAGCGACTTTTTACTAGTGCAGCTTAACAGTTTGATTTTTTTTGGGGATGCGCTGACGGGCTTTCTTGCTGAGAGTTAAGGCTTTTATACACACAACAACAACACAAAAATGCAAACTACTCACCTCAAATATTTTTGCAAAAAACGATTCACATCGGCAGCGATTTGCTTTTTCACTAAAAGGTTCAAATAGATTACCGCAGACAGACGACCAACAAACGGGATCGTGTTGACCCAGAGCAGAGTCTGGAAGGATGTCTGTCTCGCCACAAATTGTAGATTTTACACTCTGGTCCGTGTTCAGGTTAAGTGACCGAGATAGAACGTTTGTGTTTATAAGTGGGCTTTTATCCTCTTATCTAACGCTCAACAGCAATTAGGTCTCAAAGACCACATTTGTTGCTTTTTTCAGATTTGGACTGAGTGGACTGAGAATATTAAGCCAACATGTAATATTATTCATGTAATAGTATTTCATCCAACAACTTTTTCTTTTTAAATATTAAAAGCTCCACATGTAGATAACTAAAGCTAATGATGTAAAAGAAAACCTCTGGAGAAGCTGTGAAATGTTTTATTAAACGTGCACGATGCAACATGAATCTACTTGCAGTAATAACGATACTATTTAAAGTGATCAATGTGAAACGAATGCTTTTCCAAAATGATTATTCCTTTCACAATTAATGCATCTGAGTCCAAGACAAATATTCACATTATAACAACCAGACAGCGAGTGTGGGAAACAGCATCGAAGCAGCTTTTCTAAACATAAGAAACGTGAACACGTCTCATCATATTTGTGCAACGGTGCGATTTGCGGTCTTTCAGTTTTGAAGACACTGAACAAAGGAAAACAGAATACAAAGAGCAGATTGGACTCACCGGAAGCCCCGACTGACCAATTACACCTTGAATGCCAGTGGGGCCTGAGGGGCCCTGTGGAGAGAGAGAAACATCCAGACATGATCAGATCTACTCTGGGTTTTTCTCCACAGTCCACGTTGATGTACTTCTCCAGCTCCAGACTCACTAATTCCCCTTTGTCTCCTTTGCTGCCTTTCTGCCCGGACAATCCCTGCTCCCCCTGTGGACGAACACGCAGAGAGAGGACACAAAATGTATCATCACAGTACAAACACACACACACACACCATCTCTTTGTCTCTCTGACTCGCAGACACACGCAAGTTTACCTTATCCCCGTCGTCTCCTGGAGGTCCTGCAGGGCCCGTTGCCCCTAGCATCCCCACAGGACCCTGATCTCCATCCTGACCCGCTGGTCCCACCGGACCCTTGTCTCCCTGGAACACAGACACATTCAACACATGTTATTCTGCATTAGAGCTAAATACACACACACACACACACACACACACACACACACACACAGATGTTAAAAAGTGCTGAAAAGGGCGTCAATCAAGTGCACTAGAAATGAGTCTAGAGGAAACTGATAGTAAAACAGCTCCTAACTACAGTCAGGTAGTAAAGAAGGCGGTGTAATTACAGGCTCGCCCTTCTCTCCCATTGGTCCAGGTCCTCCGATTGCTCCGGCCCGGCCAGGCTGTCCGATGGCACCTGCTGTTCCAGGAGTGCCCCTCTCACCCGTCGACCCCTACAGACAGCACATGTTGGTCCTTGCAGTTAAAAGTACCGAGGCAACGAAGGCCACTAATGACGGCTGCATTGAAACTGCTGGAATCACGATCGTGTTTGATACTGTTTTTGATTTAAAAACATCACAAAATGTTGATAATTGATGTGAATTTGTTCAGAGGGAATAAATCAGATCATGGTGTCGTTGAACATGTGTTGGACATTGCACTGAAAACACACGCAACAAAAAACAGATTTAGAAGTCATCCAGAACAGGAATTGTACTAAAACAAAAAGGGATGTACTGTAACTCACTATGGCTCCTGATGATCCAGTAGGTCCTGATCCTCCTTTCAGACCAGGAGGTCCCTGGAAAGATCGTACGTCATTTGAACTATGTAGCTGAAATAATTCACAATATAAATCAAGTCGTTTGTATGCGTAGCTGTGTGCGTTACCATAGTTCCGGGCGGTCCTCTGCTCCCCCTGAACCCTTTCAGTCCTTGAGGACCATTCTTCCCAAATGTCCCAGGTAGACCTGGATCCCCCTGAGACCCAAAGAAAACATTGTACAGACAGAACACATACGCTGAATCTATGAGACGTTGACGATCAGTGTTTATGTGGACTTACCTTTCCACCTTCCTTCCCAGCAGCCCCTGGTAAACCGTGCTCTCCAGGTACACCCGGTGCCCCTGGGTGACCCCGGTCCCCCGTGGGGCCGGATTCACCGGATTTGCCCTGAAACACACACACAAGTCATTGGGTTAGTTGTACAATAGAGAGACGAAGTCCCTCCCGTTCTGGCGTTCCCCATGGGACCTTATTTTGTAAAAAAAAATATGGACGATAGTCAACAAGACTTTGTTAAAGTTGAATTGACAAACATCGTATTATGTGTAATTCATGGCACAGGATCAAATAATTATTTGTCTCTCGCCGTTGACTATCGTGTGTATTTCTTTCCAAAATAAGGTCCCATGGTGATCCACCAGAAAGGGGCGGTGCTTAGCCTCTGTACTACAGACAGAGGCAGGAGGAATACTGTGTAACAGAGCAAAGTCACATAGTTGAACTCACCTGTGGCCCCACAACACCTGAGGGTCCTGGAGGCCCCGTCTTCCCTTGGAATCCCTGCGGCCACAAAGACAGATGGATCGAAAACATCATATGGTGTGTGTGTGTGTGTGTGTGTGTGTGTGTGTGTGTGTGTGTATGAACTCTTGTGCAATTTGACCTCACTCACCGGCTCTCCTCTTTGACCTGGGTGACCTGGAAGTCCGTCTTTCCCAGCTGGACCCTACACATGCATGCACGCACACACACACACACACACACACACACACACACACACACACACACACACCAAGGTGAGAAAATAAACGGGAGCTCAGGATAAAAAAGGACTTTATTCATTGAGCTGTCACATATCCAAACATAGGTGCAGGATTTGTGACCTGTAGGTGATTCACAGCTGCATAGGACTAGGCTTTCTTTCCAGAACCTTCTCAGTCAGAATTCTTTTTTTTTTGTCAGAAAACAACTAAGACTCTGCCATCCAAGACACGATATCGAATAAAAAGAAAAAGCAGATGCTGTCTTAGAGGTCAAACTCGGCTTGCCAAGGTTTGGAACTTGTTGTATTTTTGAAAGGTTGTGTTTCCGCTGTGCAGGCTTGCAGATGAATGTTCTTGGTCTTGTTATATTTATGCAAGGTTGAGATTGCTGTCCTTGGTTCGTTCTTATTGTGTTCCTATCTTCAATCTTCCTAAAAACCTTTGTAAAAAACAAGACAATTGATTTGGAATAAAATAGTTTTTAGTAGTGGAAAAGGGCTATACTTACTATATATACCTGGTTAATTATCCATAGCATTTGTCAGTATGCAAATGTAGTATGTTATATCTACATGAGTCGTCCCAGAACAAGAGAAGACTGGAGTGGAGTGAAGCGGTGGGTAAATCTAAAGATTATGACTAATAAATCCATTTTAAATATGTGTGTGTGTCCCAACTCACGCCTGATCCTTTAGGTCCCGACTCTCCATTCCTTCCTTGCGGCCCTTGAGGCCCCTAAAAACAAAAACACAAATAGTCATTATAACAGGCGATCAATCAGCTGGTCAATCAATTAATAACATATATTAACCGTGTTTTTCGTACCCTCTCTCCAGGAGATCCTGAGGGTCCATCATTTCCGGAGGTGCCCTATGAAAATGGAAGAGGGGAGAGGAACATGGGAGCAGTGCCGGATAGAAGCGCAAGTGTATTCACCCATTAGCAATGAGTGACGGGGTGCTGCTATTGGCTGAGAGGAGAGTCAGCTGACCTTTTCTCCTGACTTCCCAGTCGGCCCTCTTGACCCTCTGCCACCTCGTGCGCCCTGCGGTAAGAGAAGCACGTGTGAGACCAAACCCAGGACAGCCATGAACTTTTACTGACCCCGAGACAGAAGGCCCGACCCAAACAGATCTCCAGTTCAGAAGGTAGTGACTGACTTTACAGTGGACCTTCAGGAACGTATTATGATCAGGGAACACGGTGATGACTCGGGGATCTGCAGCATTGTGACTTGAAGGTGAAAGTGCTGACATCAGCAGATTGTTCAAACATTATTTTGGCCTCCTAGGTGCAGCAGAAACAAGCTGTAGAAACAACCAGCGTTGGCAATAAACTTGTCTGTCCACCTACCATCCACTCAATAGATTACCATTGTTTTTTTTGGGCTGGTGAGTGAAGCAAATCTAGCAGCCACTTGTGTAATTTACCAGCATTTAGCTGGTGGTTGGTGATCATTTCCAACCATAAACACAACACTGAATTATTATCACCTTTTAAGTTAATATGGAAAACTGTTATCTACACACAGGGCAACATTGGCATTGATTTGGGGTTGTCTTTCCAAGTCCAACGTTCACTCTCCTTCTAGCTCTGCTTCTGGTCTCCACCGACACCGGAGTCAAATCTCCGTCTCTTTAGCTGCTAAATGCTCCACTATGTTCACCAGAGAGTCGCTTACTGACGTCTGCTGCAGGACAGGAAGTGTGCATGAAATGTGAGAGTGACCCAAAGCAGTTGCAGGCAGATAAAACAAAACAATGAGCTGAAAGGCACTAAAATACTGGGTTTGTCCAACATCTATTTAATTTACATGATACAACATCACATGATACAGTGTTACTGTAAAACGATTAGCTATAGCTGCTTTATTGTGCTGTTAACAGTGCTTACATGTGTAGGTGTAGTGAAGCAGAGATGCAGTGTTATTTACCTCATAGTCTCCAAGTATGTTCATACATAATCTAGACAATTATTAGCTTTTCAGGTTAAAGTGAGCCTACAAACGGGCAATGGATGAGAGGATATCTGGGAGAGGGGGCGGGACTATAGCTCTCTATTTCCAGTCATCTGACTCACCTGGATTTGCACTCTGGATATTTTCTAAAGAGCTCAACTTGATTTGCTTTTCAAAAATACCTCACTTTCTCTCATTTACTGCCTGAACTAAGGGAATGTCTCGAGGCTCAGCACTCACATTTGGACCCCGCTGGCCTGCGCCTCCAGCTTGTCCTGCGGGACCCTGGGTAACACCGAAAGAGACAGAACATTAACGGGAGAAGTCTGACTTCCTGACAAAACATGATCATTAAAGCTTCTACTCACTTTCTTCCCTTTCTCTCCTGCAGTTCCCAGTGAACCAGGAAATCCATCAGAGCCCTGAAGAGTAAGAGGACGCAGCACACATTCCCTTTGTATAAATCATATCGACTATATCTGTAACTGGTTGAGATTAATATATATATATAAAATCATTGATCATTTTAGTCATTATTTTACCTTTGGCCCCAGTCGCCCCGGATATCCTGGCAGCCCAGGAACTCCCAGTTTCCCCTAAAAAAGAGACAGATTGACTCTTAACTCGTCTTGTACAAGTTTAAGAACTTCTAATACACGTTTAAGAACATTTAAGGATGCACTTTTATCAGTTTTGCTTTGTACCTTCTCCCCAGAAGTACCAGAAGTGCCGGCGTTTCCTAGAGGACCAAACTGTCCTTTCGGTCCCTCAGGCCCATCTTCTCCTCGGCCGCCTGTAGGTCCGTTGTCTCCATCGTCCCCTTTTGCTCCCATCTCCCCTTTGGACCCTGGGAAACCATCCTCCCCCTGCAGACAGAACGATTTGGAGACAGAAAGAGAATCACAGATGTCGGTGAAAAAGTAGCATGTGGTTTATTTGTGAGGGTATAAAATGTTATTATCAGACAACCAAACATCCTGAACGTGCTCGGACTGATAATCTGTTCCGTCTCGCTCACCTTTTCACCTTTGCTTCCCTTTAATCCTCTTATTCCGTCTGCTCCCTGTCAAACCGGAGAGAAAACCGAACAGGAAGTCAACAAAAAAAAAACGTGAAATGATGACATTATATTCCTGGCTGTAGACGACATCTTCACGAGGAAGCGAGGATATCAAACTGCTAGCATGCTTTGCCATTAAACCTGCGGAAACCATAACCTGCTTCTTCTTTTGACTCGAACATGGACGATGATGTCTTGGAAAAGTAAACTGTTCTAAAACTACAAAAGCGAGCCTTGTTTTCCGAACTGTCTCATCCGTTTACATCTGCTCACGGGAATATTTCACGTTTGCATTTCCCACCTTAACGCCTCGTTGTCCAGGGTATCCGACGGGGCCCTGCACTCCCAAATGACCCTACAAATGAACAGACACACATCAGAGGAATAGCTCGACATTTTTGGGATTATTCGTTTTCTTGTTGGGATTTAGACGAGAGCGTTGACACCACTCTTATATCTGTCCGTTGAATACGATGCTACAGCCAGCAGCCTGTGTTAGCTTAGCTTAGCACAAAGACTGGAAACGTAGGGGAAACACCTTAAAAACAGCTCCTCTAAAACTCACTGATTAACATGTCATATATACATATGATATTTTTGTTTAATCCTTCTTGTTAACTGTAACTACAGCAACACAACATGCAGACTTACTGGCAGGCCTTTTTCACCTGGAGTCCCTTCTCTTCCGGGGTGACCCTGATGACAAGAGGACTTGTTCATTTCTGAATGTAGGCATGCAGTTGTGATGTCAAAGGTAGGATTAGGGACAAGGGATGCATGTACTTACTGAGGGCCCGTCGTTTCCAGCTAAACCCTGCATCCCTTTCTTCCCTTGAGGCCCCTACAAAGCAAGGATGAGACGATCTATCACAACTCCTTCGCCCCAAAGTGAAAAATCCAAATAAAAGCATCTTACCTTCTCTCCTGGCAGCCCCACTAACCCCTGAGGACCGGGGAAACCCTGTAGGAGAGATGGAGCAATCAGTATTTCTGTGCATGCAGTTATGCAACCGAGTTAATGTTGGGAGTATCTGTTCTCTGCTCGTACCACAATGCCAGGGTTGCCTTGCTGTCCAGGTGCTCCGATGTCCCCTGCGGCTCCCTGTTACAAACAGGAAATGATGTCACGGGAAGTCATTTGTCAATCGGGCTCTTCTGTCTTTACTACTGCCTATAATAATACTCACTATGTTTCCCTTTGACCCTTGAGCCCCGTCAATGCCTCGAATGCCCTGTGAGGAGACAAAGCAGACTGCAAGTTGCTAACTCTATAAAGCAAGTATCAATTCCCCTGTATGGTGTCTATTTTGTGGTTGTACCTTCTATTACTAAAGAATATATTTATTTTCCTTTCAGACTATCAGATGAAAATGAATCAGGGTGCATCGCCTCGTTTCTTTCACAGAAATGTCCCTGAGGCTCGTAACATGAGCCAATGGGACAACAACATGATCACCAGCCACCTCGTTGGTTTTGGTTTTACCACTTCCTTGCTTGAGGCATTTACTGCTCAATTAACCAACACCGAGCACAACTATATACATTTCATACAAATAGAAAGAGTGCTTCCTCCGCGTGCTATCAGATTCTTACAAGTGCTAACTGGTGTTTCTACAAATGCAGATTACAGAGGAACTGCTTGGGGGTGTTTGCAGATGCTGTATTTGGCAGAGAGGTGGTAGTTTCAGCAGATGAGATAAGAATTACACAACATCGTGTTAACAAACCGAGAACAGTAACATCTCGATTACGTTTTATCGTGTGGCATCATCTGATAGTGACACCACAGCTGGATTTATGTTGGTGGTGAGCAGAGCTGTATTTCCACGGCATGGATAAACACAGAGGTGATAATAACTGGTGTTTTATGTCTTTTACTGTTGTGTGTGTGCGTGTGTGTGTGTGTGTGTGTGTGTGTGTGTGTGTGTGTGTGTGTGTGTGTGTAGATTTCACACTCACAGGCTGGCCTGAGGGACCAGGGCGACCTCTGGGGCCGTTCAGACCTCTGGAACCCTGAAATACACATCACAGTTAATATAATTACATGTAATTGAGTGTGTGTTCCCTTGTACTGCCATATTTGCGAGGACCAATTTGAATATTGGATCTTCAGAGATCTTTAGAAAGTACATTGGCTGGTCCTCTCTACTTCAAAGGGTGGTTTAAGGATCCAGACTTTGTTTTAGGGTTAAGGTAAGGCACTAAGGGATATTAATATACAAGTACAGAAGTGCAGTGCATAGGTTTTTACTTTAAATTAGAAGACATTTGTTTTGTTTTGTTATCATCTGTAACTTTGTCCATCACAGAATAAAAAGAAAGTCGCACAGATTTGAGGAATCATAGTTACAATAGTTTGACATTAGGTGAAATAAACATATTTGTTTTTTAGCCGAGAGTTAGATGCAAAGATCCACACATATGTACATATGAGACAAACGAGATGAAGCGTGTATGAAGGAGCAGTGCCAGAGCTCTGATCTACTGTGTCGAACGAATCCCTTCTCCTCCAGTCCATCTCCAATGACTTTATTAACGTGGACTTTATTTAGCCTGTCCTGTATGTTCTCTTCGGCCCGGTTGCCAAGCAAACATCGGACTTCTGCAGAAGTCTGAGTCAGTACCTGTGTACAGCTCAACAGATGCCCGCGTCGGCAGCCTGTGTTTTGGATCACTTCCTTAGACTAATGCCACATTAAATAAAATGGTAGTGCATTTAAATAACTCATTTATTGTGTGTTAACACTTACAGAATCGCCTGGTTGTCCTCTTGGTCCATTTGGACCCTCAGAGCCCTGCGTGAACAACACAAACATGATACATCTTGTACATACACAGACACAAAAACCTGCATAAACATGAACGCCAACAACCACAGTGACCTCTCACCCTTTCTCCCGGCTCTCCAGAAGGACCTAGAAGGCCTGGCTTTCCCCTTTCCCCCTGACAAAATAAACCACACACACACACACACACACACACACACACACACACACACACACACACACACACACACACACACACACACACACACACACGGAGGTTGTCAATCTGTATTGTGAACTAACACCGCTCACTCAGTCAGCCAGACAACTTACGTTGTGTCCTTTGTTTCCAGGGATACCTGGTAAGCCATCAAACCCTCTGTCTCCCTGAGAAGGAGACACAGATCAGTTTATATTTGAAGAGGACAGAGCAGTCAGTAAGTGAACAGTGTGACCGCGACGTCAGGTCTTCTTCACCTTTCCTCCAGTCTCTCCTATCGCACCACGGCCCCCATCTGTACCCCCTCGACCCTAAAAATCACACACACACACGCACACACACACACACACACACACACACACACACACTAGTTAGACATGTTGTATTCCTGTCTGACAAACTTGAACTGTTTGAGCTCCTGAAAAAAAGACAATTTGATAATCATTCTGTGGAACAAGAACGTAATAATAAGATGACAGGTGATGATATTTATTGAGAAAAGACTCCAGTAAATAGTCTCACCCTTTTCCCAGGTCGTCCACTCTGACCGAAGACACCTGTCTGTCCTGAAGGACCCTATGGGGGGGAGGGGGGGGGGGAGAGAGTCAGTTCAAGAGTTGTCGGAGAAAGAGGAGTGAGGTGCTGAGCTTGTTGCCATGACAACCAGCTAACTCACCACTGGCCCCGCGTCTCCGCTGTTCCCCTTCAGCCCAGAGGAACCTGTTGCACCCTGGGAATGAAAACATTCAGCTGTTCAAACAGGTCTGCTGCTTCAGGATCCAGTGTCTGCACGTGTGTGTGTCTGCACGTGTGTGTGTGTATGTGTGTGTCTGCACGTGTGTGTGTGTGTGTCTGCACGTGTGTGTGTCTGCACGTGTGTGTGTGTGTCTGTGTGTGTCTGCACGTGTGTGTGTGTGTGTGTGTGTGTGTGTCTGCACGTGTGTGTGTCTGCACGTGTGTGTGTGTGTCTGCACGTGTGTGTGTGTGTGTGTGTGTGTGTGTGTGTCTGCACGTGTGTGTGTGTGTGTCTGTGTGTGTGTGTACGAATCTACCTAATATCAGACTTGACGTATAATTCAAAATGCATCTATTGTCATGGCTTCTGCTTTTGTTTTCATTGAACTCTGGCTGCTTTCAGGGTGACTTCCTGGATCTGCAGCACGTTTTGGCACTAATTAGCGGGTGAGTGCAACAGGTGGTTTGCAAACACCACAATTAATAAAGATGGACTTGTGCTTAACCTGCAAAGAAAACGGGTGATATCCTGATTCACAATATCCGACATGCGTGTGTTTTGCTGCCTCGTTATGCATTTGTCGGTGTAAATCGCTTTCAACGTAATCTTGAAGATAAAAAAAAAAAAAGAATTCTCCAACAGATCCTTCACCTGCCCCTCCCCCATCTACTGATTCAAAATCAAGCAGCGGGCATATGTCACTCACCAGTGGTCCGGGTCTTCCCCTGAGGCCGAGCGGCCCTGGAGGTCCCTTCATAGCCAGCTAGAAGAGGAGGAAGGAGTCAGACAGCGACACACACACACTTCAGTGGTTCAGCTGGTTTGTGTGTTTAAGATGTAACGGTAATATTTCAGAAGCTTGTGTACCTTGGTCTGTTGCAGGATGGCCTGAGCCTGCGCCTCCTGTGCAGAAACCACAGTACCTGCCTTCGGATCACCACTTGACTGGAACTGCAGAAACACACACACACACACACACACACACACACACACACACACACACACACACACAGCCTTTAAGTCTAACTCAATACTCCACCCAGTGGCCAATATGTAGCACTGCTATTCAAGTATTTCATAAATGTGCAGTAGGGTGAAACTTAAAAGGATAAATCTGAATAAGTTATTTGAGGAACGTGACATACGGAGGCTTCCGTACGGGGCACGGGAGGTTTCTGAATGGTTTGATGAAGTATGAAAATTATGTGAATCACATGTTCTGGCCTTCACAGTCTCCAGATGTTAACCCAAACAAACACCCAGTTAAGTTTTAAAGAGATCAATAAAATGACTGGTTTGACACAAAGTCACACACCGAGGAGCTAAATTGAATGTTTGATTGACACCTACATAGAATACATGTTTTATATCGGCTCAGGAAAAAGTTCAGTACCGATCCTGAGCCAGCCCATTTCTCAGTTACGACATTCACACATTTGCCCCGGGGCTCCGTTGAGGGTTAATGGGACCAAATAACTGCCAGAGCAACATGACTGCAGCCTGAGAGGCTGCAGGCAACACAGACGTGTCTTCACGTTACCGGAATGAGCATGATGTTTCCTGGGGGACCTGGTATCCCGTCGGCTCCGTTAAGGCCTGGCCGCCCTTGCGGACCCTGAGAGGAGACAGAAGAGGACAGTTATGGAGACACGTCAACATTTGGTGGACTCAGCCACTCGCGCGGCAAACAGAGGACAGTCCTCACCAGCTCCCCTGGGTCTCCTCGAGGTCCCACTGGTCCTGTGATTCCAGAAGGTCCCGCCTCTCCCTGCAAACACAGAACAAACACACACCAAAAAAAACAGCTGAGTTAGGTGGAATTATATTATATATGTTTAATTGCAAGCTTCCAATTCCATATTAAAAGACACTGCAGTTGCACTTTTGACCCCCTTTGCCCACATGCAGTACAGGTTTCTAACCGGAACACGAAAAAATGTTTCAAGTTACATGTCATGCAGCAAAATTCACTAACCTCAGGTCCCGGAGGCCCGTATGGTCCTGTGATCAGCGTTCCCTGCAGAGATTTCACAAAAATGTACTTTTTTTTTTCTCTCTGAGGTGGTTGGTTAAGGTGTGCACATACTGCACATTTTTACAGAAACGCAAGCTTACACAGACTTCAAGTAGCTTATAATGATGCTATGACAACACTGCTGAAGAGACCTCTGTAGTGCGAATGAAATGTTTCAATACTCTACAAGCTGTTTGAAGAAATATCAAGTGTAAATGTATCTGCCAGCTTAATGAGTCCGATAATGAAATCCTCTTGAGTTCCTCTAAGGATTTGTACCACACGCTACCAATGCCAGCTGTGGAGACGTTGGTATCGTTGTCACACTGTAGATGTAGTCTGTACATTATTCAGATTTACATTGTTCTTAAGTTTAGTTTTTATTTTAAATCTCTGACCAAACAAACTATGAACAAACTGTTTCGACATAGTCGTCCCCGTTTCTGTGATATCTTTGGTACTTCTGTCTCTATGCACGCTGAAACCCATTTATATCTGACATCCTCATGGCGGTTGGATTTTTGAGAAGTGTAAACTGATTCATTCATTAAAAAAATTATGCTAAACCTCCTGACTCATCGCTGCTGTGTTAAGTCTTCACACATGCAGCTTTAAATTATTTTAATCAGACATCAGACGGATGGAGAATCAAGTAAACAAGACTACGGGTGCGGTCGAATAATTTTTTTTTTTTTTACGTAGCCTAGTGTAATGCTGCGTTCCATTTCAACTGGGATGCAGGAATTTCCGAATTTCAACTGGAGAACCGCCTGAAGTTGTTGCCGAAAGCCGCCGCTTAAAAGTCGGAAATCCGGAAAGCCAGACAAACCCCAACAACGCCGACCTCAAAATCCAAGATGGCTTCTCTTAGCGTTTTCCTAAGTCCTTGTGAGTTCTCCTTCACATCTTTCTCTTGTCTTTTCCTAATAACTTCTCCTTGAACTCGGATGGAAAAGACAGAGGACGTACTTTTTTTCCACTATTCGACCAAAGCATTTAACGCCTTTATTCCCAATCTTGACAGTTTTTGGTACTCGATGCTGTGGACACGATTCAAACTGCGCTAAAACATTTTCGGGACAACATCAAGCCTCCCTGTGTGGTTGTGTATGTTTTTAAGCCCGAGTGTGTTTTCCTTACCGCTCCCAAAACGCCCGGCTCTCCTTTCTCTCCTTTTTCTGGAATGTCCTAATGAGAGGAGAAGAATATTGACACATGGACAACGTTAACGTAGACGAATAAGAGGCACCGATTGTCTCCACAGGATTCACGTATGTACAACTTCCCCAGACCTTGGTGTTCGATGGTTGGGATGGTACCTGTGTGTTAACAGAGTGCTCTCGCTCCCTCTGGGCCGGCCCGTAGCGATCGTCGTATTCCTCCTCGTACTCGTACTCGTTCACGTGGTAGAGATCCGACGTGTTGTCGTAGTCTTCATACTCTATGATCTGCGCAACAAACGTACGCAGGGACAAAGCGTGAGGGCCAGAAAGGAAGTTAAAAAAAAACCACAGAAGAAGACAAGCCCCCGCTCAGAGTCTCACCTCGTACTCTGTGACATTAGGATCTGCTGTCACAGCGGAAATGTCTTCGTAGAGGTCACTGTAGTCGAACTCCTCAAACGCCTCCACTACATGTTTCTTAGGTACTCGCTCCACCTGAAGACAATGAAGGAAACAGAGACGATGCATGGTATAAGCATGTGTTACATGTTGTTTATATATACACAGAACATTGAAATGGATATACTGTCTTTCAGAGACTGTAGATCCATTTTAGAGACGGAGTGAAGGTGTCATCATATGGTGTCATGTGAAACTAGACAGCCTAAGAAATCCACTGCTACCAACCAAATAAAGGCCACGTTGGGCTAAAGGTGTCCCTTGACCTCTCACCTAAAGATATTTTTTCATCACTTTACGTTTATCCCATGCAGTTTGGGACAAAAAACATTCAAACATTGTGTTATCTGCACCTATTTTGGCTAATATAAATGATCAAATGAACAGTTTTAGGAAATAGAGGATGCTTATTGAGTTATCAGAGTCCTCCAGTAGTCCTGTCTGGCTGAGTGCTTGTTATGTGAAAGATGTCACGAAGAAGCCAAGAAACACATGGCACATCTACAGGTCAGTCTTTTCATTTTGGCTCCTTCAGGAAAGCCTGTTTGACGGCGTGACGGCTTCATCGGAGTGTCATCCGACTACACATATTCATCCGCTGGCCGATTGCATTCCTGCTGGTGGAACAATAAAAGAACCGAACACAATAAACCAGTTGAGTCCTGAGCTGTCTGCCAGATCATAAATCAAACAGCTGCATCGGAAGTAGATTTGAAACCGTTCCCGGGAGAAGAACCTGGCAAAGTATGAAGAGTGGAGGATGAAGAGAAAGAGAGAAATATAGTAAGAAAGAGAGGGTCAGATCCCAGTGCACACTATTAGGATGATTTACTACTTTAGCTAAAAATGTAAGTATCGTACAGACGGCGAGGAAGAAACCGACTCAGGCGCCTGAGAGATGCTTCTCAAACTGAAACTAGTAGTAATATATATTCGTGTGTTAAATATCTGACTATTCATGCCACGAATGCTTCTTCACAGCCCACAGTGATCGTTTAATTCATGGTACCGGGAGGATTTCCTCCCAAGAATACGTATCTGACTGAAAAATAATTAAACCATTCGTCATTTTTCGCCAGATTAGCCATCTAAACTGTCCATCAATACTTGTCATAGTTTCTCCTCTTACGAATGAAACCTTAGGGGGCTCCTTTGCTTCCACGACGACAGTCTAGATTTATAACATCCAACACCTGACATGCCTCGGAGCGTGCGTTATGGAATGGGCCAGGTACCCTGAAAGACTTTAGCGGGGTCCACACATGTGATTCAACTCTCTCTCTCTCTGTCTCTCTCTCTCTCTCTCTCTCTCTCAGCCTTCTGGGATTGGCTGTGAGAAGGGGGCTCACCTCCTCCGCCTCTGCTAATATCCCGTTGTAGGGCAAAGGGGCGTCACAGTCCGGGATGTAGTCCTCACAGTACGTCTCTGCTGCTCTGGGGTCATCGATGATCAGCAGCTGCTGGATGTCTCCCTGTGTCACAACAACACACACACATAAAACTGAGCTGTGGCTCTACAATAGAGAAACCAGATCAGGAATGCACATTATGTCACTGCTCCTCACTGTACAATGTGTCATTAATTAGGGACAGAAGGGACATATAAGCCACGTCAGAGCGCTGAGCAACAACGTAACTCTCCGCAGACTTCAGCAGGTTCATTTGTTTTGAATGTGCAGAAATCTTGCTGAAACACTTCATACATATCATCAGATAACTTAAAAAAAAAAGAAAGAGCCTTATTGTATTGAATTGCCATATGCTGCCTGCATTCTGTGTTTTCTGTTCACATAAATAAAGACATTTCCACCATAAATTGGTGCATAAAAATTCACCAGAATGCAGGAAAAGGAAGTACATTTCCAAGGGGAGTACAGCCAGACGCCTTACTTATCAATATGTGTCCGCAGCAATGTTGAAACAATAACTATGCCATTGCATGGCGGACATGTCATACGCATCTGTCTCCCATGTCTTCATCTTATGTGTTCATTTAGTCAGATCAAAGTGGCTTAACTGTCTGCTTTTTATCGGTGCTCTGCAGTTAATCGTCCCCAGAGCTTCGGTCTCAAGTGGTGCACGTTCGGTCCGCAGACGGACAAAAACTCCTTCCCCCTTTCGGCTCACACATCCGCACACACATGGAGGGGAGTCCAAGCCAAACAAAGGCTGGGAGTTGTTCAGTTAAACAGATGGACCACCTGACACTCGAGAAAACTAAAGGTCGATGGTCGCACTTGGGATCTGCCAAAGTGACCGCACACTGCTGAGGACGCAACAGCAACAGAACTCATTAAAGTCTACAAAGACTTGACACAGCTGCAGATTTGGAGGAGATTTTTCAAAGGGCTTATTGTGAGTAATCTGCTAGAGTTTGTGGGTTTAAGCAGGACTGTGTTAATCACTGCAATAACTACTGATGAGCTAGGGCAATCATTCATATTATAGGAGATCTACAAGCCTTTGCATACGTCTAATTAATCATCTGCAGCTTTGTGAAGTTCGAGCACTGAAAGTTTGGAGCAGAGGTAAAGGAGCAGTACAACCTCACGGCCACTGGAGGGCAGCGTGAGGAGAAAAGCCTTTACGGTTGTTTGTTCGTAGACATTTGATGGATAAATCGAACAAGCAGCAACAAGCAGAGACGCGTCCTCGACACACATTTTTACAGAGGTCAGATGGGTTTATACCTATCAAAGGGAGATTGCGTCATCTCCATTCACCTACCCCCTCCGTGTCTTTTACATAACACACACACACACACAGTAAAAGCACACACCTCAAACACGTCTTCGTCCAAGAGTCGCGTTCCGAACACGGTGACCCCCTCAGTGCTGACGTGGGGGTCTGGACCTCTGAGCAGGTCCAGGGTGTCCAGTTTCACACAGTCCAGGTAGAGAGTCACTGACTGGCCCTCCACACTGTAGGCCACTCTGTGCCACCTGGCAGGAAAGCAGAGAAGGAGAAAATCACCAACTGCCCTACTTTTTCTTCTCTGAGAAGGAAAAAAAGTGTGTGTATAGCTGCCTGTGTGCGTTTTTGTGTAGTCACCCACTTGCCGTCGGCCAGGTTGATCTTTCTAAAGGTGGGGTACAGCTCTGGAGGTGGCTGACCCTCGTGGTTCTCGTACAGGAAGACGGGAGAGCGGCCGACCTCCACGCCCAGCTGCTGTGTGCCCTGAGAGACAGAAGGAACGAGGGATGATGGGATGATGGGAAAAGGGAGATGTAGTTTTCATGCCAGACAACAAAAAACAAATCATCAGCTGGTGTATTCAGGTTATTTACATTCATATATATATATATATATATATATATTTATATATATATTAAATGCATTTACAGAATAGTTACATACGGTGCAAATTTAGCAAAAACATATTCCCACTTTGAGGAAAACCTGTGATGCTGACCCCAGCAGGAGTCTTGCAGGGTGCATGGTTGCCTGGTTAGCATGTTAGTATGGTGGACAAGTCTGCCGAAGTATCTGATTCAAGGAAAGGGTTCCCTTTATTTATAACTGACGGACAGTCAAAAGAGAGACCGTGCTGTAAAGCAGACAGAAACCGGAGTGGTTAAACATTCAGCATGGAGTGTAAGTTTGGTCTCAACATCCCGACGTAGCGCGCGTGATGTGTACCTGCGAGTCGTACAGCGAGAGGAGGAAGACCTGTGAGCCTTTTACAGCTCTGACTGTTGTCATCACTGAGAAGTCCACAGGGAATGGCGAATCTGCAGGAAATGCACACACACACGCTCACATTAGGACGCAGGCTCTCAATGACCAGATATATTCACACCACACACTCGGTTATTTACGCCATCAAACGAGCTCACGCAGAGTGGTATTACCAGGGAAGAGTTGATTGGTGGGCGCGCTCAGTTGAATCTTCTTGTCGATCTTAAAGGAGAGGTCCGTCTCCTCCCGTCCCTGCCTGCTGGTGCACAGCCCCGACTCCAACGACACGCCCTCCATGTCGTCCGACAGCTCCAGGACCTTCAGGACGTCAATGGGATTGGCTGCAAAGAGACAAGAAGGACTGATGAGTTCGATCTGCGGTTCCTCATCGTCAGCACCGGGCCAGCGCCTGCGTTTGTGAGGGTATCTTTGCATGCACAGAGGTCTGCACTCCAGAAACACACACTGGCAAGCAGTGACTTTTATAAGCCCCGTTCACACATGGACTGAACCCTGGACTTATCGAGGCATTACCCAAAGAGCTGTATGTGAGAACGCAAATGTCTGAATGAGTTGGACCGGATATTAAACGGGCTTTGCCCTGCCAGCTCCCTAGTGCAAAGTCTGTGCAACGTCCGATTGAGCCCATGTGTGAATAGAGCCGGTCATTGTCTGGAGAACTCACAGCGAACAGCTGCATTTCCCACCAAATAATTTGGATTTGATCAAAATCAAAGATTCTGAGCAATGGCACAAATACACAAACAAACCGACAAATCCCTGTCAATGTACACAACTGTTTTTGCGTGATGTTACCCCCTGAGACATGTGGGTGATGCCAGCTACCTTGTAAACAAACTAATGAAATACTTTTATCAGTGAGACCATGTGCTCTGTGTCTGTATGTCTCTCTCTCGATATCTTTCTGGGACACATACTTGTTGCAGAAGCTTAGTGTATTCCCGTGATTACGCCCACGTTGGCACATGCATCACCAGTCATTACACAGCCAAGATTAATACCAGAGGGCAGTAAATAATACATGTGCTTTGGCGATAGTGCAGCCTGAGAGCAGACGCGCACAAAAAGAAAACCCAAAAGAGACGCTTCTAAAGATGTGGAGTCGTAGCATGAGCAGGAATTCGTATCGTCTGCACAAGCACATTCTTTTGAACACGGTCGACACAACGCTCACAGAGATCTGTGAGATGGACTAAGAGGAAAAACATGGGATGTAAAGAGAGAAAAATGCGCAGCACGTTGAAAGTGAAAAGGGAGAGATGGAGGTAAAGAGGGGAAATAGAAGAAGTAATAGATGGGAGGGGAGAGCAGGGCATGCCTCTACTGGTGTAGCTCTCCATCTGCTCTGCACCTTTCAACACACACACACACACACGCACACACAGCCACACACACTTACAGGCAGCCACACACACTTACAGGCAGCCACACACACTTACAGGCAGCCACACACACTTACAGGTTGGCATGATGTCTGAGTGCCAGATGTATTTTTTGCCCTTTTATTCTTGTTTGTCCGTCTGCCAGCCTGACTGCTGGCATCCAGTCAGCGTGTAATTATGTCTGTGTGTGTGCAGCAGGGCATCCGATTATTTACTGATACAACTAAAACTACACGGCTCAAACTTTCTGTCGCTTCACGAGCTGCGAATCGACATTTAGAGGATTATTTGACATTATTATTTCAGGGATTTGTGCTCTGATTGTTCACTGCAGCTTAAAAAAGACAAAGCGTCCACTGAGTAACCAGAACAATAGAAAGAGTGAAAGGTTTGTTTTTGTAACTGTTACTGGAACTTTTCTTTGTCTGTATTCTGTGGTACAGTTTGAAGTGACATGTTGTGATGGTGGGGTTTGGGGCCTACATTATATTAAAAGGTATTTTTATATTTTGCACATCTCAGTAACTCCTCAATAAATGGAGGAGCAAGGATATAATGCAATCCAATACACACTAAACACACTAAATGGCAGGAAATGGAAAGAAAAAGCAACCCTGGCTCTGACCAAAGGCGACACAATCGACCTGCCAGCACCTCCAGAGTAAATAAAGCTTTATCTTGTTTGTTTAATCGATTCGGTACAAAAACCAAAGTGTAGAAACGACAAGTGGGGGTATTATGGGGGGGGGGGGGGGGGGGGTGTTTATGCTAAGCTCCGCTAATCGGCTGCATCTTCATATTTACCATACAGATATGAAAGTGGTATCAATGGGATTCATCTTATTATTAAAAACACAAACAAAGGTGTGCCAGCAAAGTGTCCAACAACAAATGCAACACAATAGTCCTATCATTCCAAAATTATTGTTATTTCTTTGCGCTTCTCAGGAGCGAATTCACAGAAGGATTGAACAACTAGTGCTGCTCTCTAAACCTGTATGACTAAAACATGAAGAAACCGTGTGATTCTCAAAGCACCTGCCAAAATAGCGTCTTTGTGCTCCTGTGCTATTTGCATGCATTTAAATGAGGTAATACGCAGATATTTGGTGCAAAATTGTCCCTTTCTATGCAAATGAGCCTCATTGCGAAACAACACGCCACACGCAGTTCCAGTGTAATTATTACTGTTTTCAGAGAGTTGATGGTAACTGGAGCGTATTTCTAAGAGGCGACAGGCCCAGACTTTCCAGTCGTCATGGCAGCAGTGATTGCAGACAGGCAAATGCATCGCCACGCTCAAGCTAATATATTTTAGGATGCAGTGACAGTTGTGTCATAAAAAAATAAATGAGTAAAGCTCCCTTACACGGTTTAATTCAGTTTTGAAAATACATCAGAAACAAAAAGGTTTATTATACAAACAACTTCTGCAACAAAAAGGGAAAATTGCACTCAGCTGCAAAACGTTACGGCCGTGTTTACGCTGCATTAGCGCGATGTCTTTTGTGACTTGCACAATTCATTGTGTCATCATTAGCCGCAATCCGTTCTCAGTGAATTCGCGCCTCAGTGTTTCTGAGTTTGGTCAGTAGATGGGCATGGAATGGGGGCGGGGATTCTATGCGGTTCTGCTGCTTTTCTATTGGTCCAGTAAACTGTCACACATATTCAGCCAGAAACTCATATTGTTCTTCTCATCTATAACTTTCAGCAAAGCGACAAATAAACTGTCAAATTATTCCTTCAACGTCCTCCCACCCATTTTATTCTCAAGATAAGAGATCCATATTAGAAGTCTTTCCCCACACAGTGTCCCAGCAACATTTTTCTGGTTAATTGTTAGCATGTCTAGCTAAGACTCTTTTCTTAAAGCCATAAAAAACAGGCTAAAGGTAGCTCCTGGTGTTCAGACATGTTCGAGCCACGGATAGATTTAAGGTGACACTGCTCCTGACACTCATGAGCAGTGTGTACAAGAAGAGGGGTTTCAGTCGTACATACCAAGAAATGATCTGACACCTGAATGCAGCAGAGGACAAGACGAGACATGGAAACTCTCTGCTCATCTGCACTGAGAGGTGCTGTTTCCCTATGCTGTCCATTCTCAGCATGCACAAGCACAACACCCACATACAGTGGGCTTGTGCACGAAACGCGCACACACACACACACACACACACACACACACACACACACACACTCTCACAACACACATATACTGGGCTTTACAGACACAAAGTGGTGTTCTGGTCTTCATCGGCTGCTGCAGGTTTCCCGAGGCTCTAAGGTGTTCGGGGGCAACACGATCAACATGCAGACACATGCAGAGCAAGTCAAATGTAAGACTCAACATAAAGCAGAGCAACCGTAGTTGCTCTGCTTCATGTTGTAAATAAGATAGATAGATAGATAGATAGATAGATAGATAGATAGATAGATAGATAGATAGATAGATAGATAGATAGATAGATAGATAGATAGATAGATAGACAGATAGATACGTAGATAGATAGATACGTAGATAGATAGATACGTAGATAGATAGATAGATACGTAGATAGATAGATACGTAGATAGATAGATACGTAGATAGATAGATACGTAGATAGATAGATAGATAGATGACTTTTAGCTTTTAGGGGCGTTGAGGTTGTTTACATTTCTATTTGTTGAACAATGTAGGACTCGTAGATATTTTCATACAAAGTTCCTCAATTGTAGGCCTGCAATTTATGACAAGTACTAACCACGACTTTACTCATCTTTCTGTTAATGTGTCAAGTTACTTGTTATCCCTTAACATCCCTTCAACACTTTTCAAATCCAGTGTGCTGAAGTGGAGAGGACAAAACAAAGATAAATGCGCTCCTTGTTTAATACTTTTTGACTGTAATAGACGGATGTGCACTGATCCGAATCTTCCTCTACCGATACTGATTCAATCATCTTAGATTTCCGATCCAATACCAGGGATCTCTCTCCAAATGTAAAACATGTAATCCACACTGTGTGGAACTTATTAGAATTTCTATGTAAAGTGTGTAAGTGATACACTAAATTCTAAGATGTCACTGACACAAAAAAAACTGTACGTAATGGAGGGATGGATTGATGGATGAAGGGATGGATGGATGGGTGGATGGATGAACGATGCAGGTGTTGAATTTACAAACTGCTGGCTGAAGTGAAGTGTGAATTGTTTTATTCGGGATCAATCTCTGTTTAAAGTTCCACATTTACACAGACGCACAAACAACAAACTTAACGGACACCAGATGTGTGTCTGTGTGTCTGTCTTTTTTTGGTTTACATGTGGTGTTGTATGTGTTTTTGATTAGTCCGTCATTAACTCAGCAATGGTGAAGAATGCAGTAACATGCCTTTTGCAGAAACAAGAACTAATGTTTAGCCGAGCCTCCTAAACTGCACACACACACACACACACACACACACACACACACACACACACACACACACAGGGTTTCAGATCCCCCCGCAGAGGCTTTTCCCCAGGTGCCTGTCATTGCAGTCCTTTGCCTCCTTCTCTGCTGCTTTTCACCAACGTCTCTCTCCAACATCTGACATGGCTCTGCTCAGAGACTGACCCAACAAAGAGGGAGATGAAAACCAGAGAGGAGGAAGGGTGAAGCGGGAAAGAAAAGGACGGAGGGACCATGTGTTTTCTTTCCTCCCAGTTCAGCTGGCTCTGATCAAAAGAACCACACTGGATAGTCCATCCTGCTGTCTGACACACACACACACACACACGCAGGACACATGCATTTACTTAGGCGAATCCTTAATACCAGCGGCAGAGAGGGTGAAGAAGAAGCTCGCAGACAGAGACACTCTTGTTGAAAATCTCACATCGTCTTCAAGTCCCAACATCTCGCGATCCTCTCTCCTCCTTGTCCGAAAGAGCGACGTACGATCTCACAGACATTCATAGCAGCGAGAGTCGACTCTTCCTCTCCAACACAGATCAAAGGCCGCGTCAATATTTGTGAGACACGGGGCTCCAACTCTTCACGGACAACTACACATTGCTTTTTGCGGCCATGCGCTCTGTTATTGTTGGATGTTGCATCATACAGTGTGTTTTTTTATTTGGGAGAACAAAGAGTGAGCTTACTTTCTCACAAAACTCATTTATAGCACACAGACCTACTGTGCCAAAGTGATAATAAAATTAAAATAATTACATTAAAGTTATAATTCTCATGGCAATATATTAATTTCCAATGACAGTGTATTTTAATTATAAACTTTTCTGAACATTTCTGTGTACCGCATGACGTGTTTAAGTTAGAAGCCAAGCGTTAATCACATCCTCTTTACTTGATCAAACTGAATCATTGATGGAGCGACACATTACTTCCCGCGTCAAATCAAGTTTATTACATGCGGCGGTGGTTGGAACATCTGGGCAGAAGGGTTTAAGCGACTCGAGCAAAAGCCAATTATGTGCTGCAAAGACGCATCGCAGAGACACATGACAAGATATTTCAAAATGAAACCCTGGCAATGCAGTAAAGAATACCTAACGATCGTCACAATGAGCAGCACCAGTGATGAAAATAACCGTTTGGTTATTTCTTTGCTTGTTTCTACAAAACACCCTGGCTTCAAAGTACCAACTGGACATTGGCGTTACTGAGCAGTCTTCAATGACTACTGATGCTCTTCTACCTGTTATTTTAGCTGCCAACTGCTGCTCAGATGCTGCCACTGCTTGGCAGTTTGATCGGTTTCATGGACTATTAGTGAACTGATAGTAATAACTGATAATTTGTCCAGCAAACAGGAAAGAGAGTCGACTGCAGATGATGGAACTAAACTGACTGACGTCACAAAGGGGACAATGTTTGGATCTGGAAGTGAAATCCCAAAACACACCCGCAATTGTAGCTCATCGCCAAAGACAACGAAACAGAGGCGTTCAAGATTATAAATTTAAAGAATTTTGAACAAAATGTAAGCCCCAGCTCACAACACACACACACTACATTTTCCATCCAAACACATTTGGCTCCCTAAAATGACTCACTCTGAACTTAAACATTGTCGCCGCTGAGGCTTAAATGACAAAGCACCCAATTGCACAAAGGTCCGAGTGCTCGAATCTCTTTGTATTATCAGTTTGTCGCTTCTGCTCAGTTCTGTCTGTTGTGAGGAACGACTGCAGACAATTCATAGTGCTCTCACTGACCTAAGAACCTTAATTTAAACAATTCTTCTCAAGCTGCCAGTTACAAAGTTCAATCACTGCACAGAAACGTCATCTATGAGCGGGCATCTCCACCATCATGTTGATTTGCTAAGGGAAGCCTTATCCCCATCTGTTGTCTTTTACCTGCATTTAGTTCTTTCTTAAAAACACACAGACAAAAGCAGACGACATCTGTTTGGCTCCCACGATGTTCGTGGACAATCCAATTACTGTTGAGGTTTTCATGTCTTTGTTTTCAGATTCTGCCCTTGTTTCATTGTTGTTAATGTATATATTTATATAGTTATTTAAAGTAACATACATATACCAACATATCTCAGAGGAAATGGAAGTTGAGATGGCTGTGGCTGTGGTGTAAAACAGGAGAAGAACTTGGCGGCAACTTCCGGTTCTGAAAAATGAAGCCAATGCGGAAGTGCCTCAAACTTGCATTCTCTCTACTGGCCATTAGGGGGTGACTCATCTGGTCATAAGAAGTCAGGTTGTATAGAAGTCTATGAGAAAATGACTACTTCTCTCTTGATTTATTACCTCAGTAAACATTGTAAACGCGGGTTTATGGTCTCAATCGCTACTTTCAACTTTTCTACAATACAGCACGATGTTCATTTAGTAAATTATGGTCACATTTAGAGTAAAATAGACCATAAAGCAGGTTATGCTTTCGGGCGAGACTACCTTGTGATTGACAGGTTGCTACCTGAGGTGTATACGGCGTTTATTTGTCACGCCTCCGCAGTCCAAACATGGTCACTTCTGCTCGCTGGTTGCAAAAAGACAAGATGGCGACGGCCAAAATGCAGAACTCGAGGCTTCAAAACAGTAATCCACAAACCAATGGGCGACGTCACGACGACTATGTCCACTTCTTATATACAGTCTTTGACAAGGACCAACACCTGCGAAAGCATACGCACAATAAACACTATATTTCACTCATATGTATCGTAAAGGGAGTGGGGGCTGTACACAAGAACCTGGGTTGTACAAAGAGCAAAATCAACTATCTATGAACTCATAACAAGTTGAATGTCAAAGATATGCACACATATGCAGTGTAAAAACATATATATTTCATATGGAAAACATTTCATAAAAACAATGTTAGTGTTTGTCCTCAATTTTCTGAAATCCTGACTTTGACTATTGATAAAAGTGTGATTGTTCATGAGATCTAATCATTTAAAAAATGTACTAATACATACTTGCCCGCAGTGTGTGTACCAGAACACTTTAGACCAATCATAATAAAAGTAAGTATGTGAGTGACACAGCTTTGCAGATATATTAACCAAAATATTGGACCTGATGATGGCGTTGGACCAAAGTGGTGGAACGCCCAACTTACTGACTCACATTGCCTTCCCTCGAAACCAAGCTGCTAGCGTGGCTATAAATATGTAAAAAAAGATGATTTCCACACTGAATCACACGTGATAGAAACCTACTACTGTTGCGCCTTCCGGCAAAACACTTCAGTGACATCACAGCAGGTGTTTCCCATCATCTGTCGAATCAAAAACACCTGCTGTGACATCACTGATTGGGGTGTGGCCAGAAGGGCACCATTTTTTTGTTTTTTTGCAGACCTTTGCAGCAACGGATCTTTTCATGAACCTTTAGTCTTTTAGTGTTGTGCTGAAATATAAGTAGTACAAGCTGGAACGGTGAGGGAGAAAGGTACAAATCTTAAACCAAGGCTGATTTCCTCACCAAACAGAACGCTGATATGGCTTTTTATTCCGCGATCTAAACGTCACAACATTTCCTGCATTAAAACATTGCACAAGACATAAATCGTGTCCAACACAAACATACCCCCTTCCCGACCTGGAGTTTTGGAAGCAATTAGCTCGGGAAATGACTCAGGAAGACGTTAGACTAAACACGTTTGGATTTTAGCTACATTACACCGGCAACCAGATGATTTCACTGAACACTTTGAAAAACAATAAAAAAGCCAGAGAGAGAGAGCCACAAGAGTTACAAGCAAGCGGTGAGCCGGGTTGAAAGCCTTAAACGCCGGAGGCCAGACGGCGACGTGCTTGACCGTAACTTGACGACATTGCTCAAATAACTACAATCATATTTCACACCCAACCTGCTGACAGCCAGGTGTGTGATCGCATTTTAAAGTGAAAAGACCGAGAGTGACGTGTAACTGCAGGCAGTTAATTTACAGGTGTTCTCACAGAGTTTGTCCATTAGCTGAAGAGGAATGTGAGCAAAATGGAAGTACACATTACACAGCATGTATGCGTGTTGAAGTATAACTTTGTGTTTTTTCTTGACCAGGAGGGTTATTTATGAAGCTGAGATCTCTGACTGCCAGGTGCGAGACCCAAGACCCTGACTGAGCTTGACCCCAGATCACCCTGAAGGTCCAGAGGTCCCATTAGTGACTTCAGCAACGAACTTCACAGAAGAAGTGAGGTTTGACCGGCAATGTGTGATAATCACACAAGTCCAACAACCTTCTTCACTTTTTGCTGATCGTATTTGTTATTGCATCATTGATACATGATCAAAGAAACTACTATAAAGTAGCCAGGAGGCTGGTTTTCATCCAATCTTCAGTACAGCGCCAGATATCGTTAGACATTCTTTGAAGGCTGTGGGGTCATAACATAAATACTTTTCAGCTTTCTCTATCAGCATCACGCAGCACGTGGAGGCAACATGGTGGAGTCTTTGCCAAGTCACCTGCTGGCTGACTCTCTCGCTGTGAATCGCTGACGTAATCATAAATAAAGCCGGCGGATGATGACTAATGAAAAAAACGACAGATGTGAGTTTTTTTAAAGACTTTTATTGAAAGACTCGGAACCGTTTGAGAGCCGTTGGTGCTGTGGCCCATGAGGACAATATATGTGACTCTGTCTCCGAGGTCAAGAATTAACTTTGACGCTCAACTTAGGAAGTCGTAGTTTGATATTTTGGGAAAAACACACATTGGCTCTCTTGTCAAGAGTTAGACTTCGCTAGCTGGTTAGCAAACCCACAATGATAGAGGGACCCAAGGAATTCACTGCCTCTGGCCATGAAACAGTCTGATAAATAACTTTAACAGTTTGGGTTTTGAACGGACTAAACAAATAGGATATAACATGTTAATAATTAGTCAGCTTCACAGTGCAGGTAAGCAGTTGGAAAGAGTCCGGCTAGCTGTTTCACATCTTTGTGCTAAGCTAAGCTAACAAGCTTCTGGCTCAAGCTTCATTTTTTTTTTTACTGTACACACATAAGAGTGGTATTGATCTTTCGGCAAGAAAGTAGTGAGTTATTTCCTAAAATGTAAGAATATTCCTTTCTGCTAACATTGATGAAAATTCCTTAAAGTGCTTGGGGGGGAAATGGAAGTAAAAGGCGTCTGTGTCATGAAAACTTGCAAACTCCATCAGCTGATAGTATGATTGATTGAAAGCTCCAGAAAAGCTGCTAAATGGACTAAATTTGATGGTTTGACATAACTTTGACACTTATATTTAGGTGCATTGTTCATGTTTCAAAACTAAACGTAAAATATTTGAAGGTCAATTTCATATTTAAGCATGACCCGACTCGTCCGTCCTGTCCTGGTTGATGCATAAGGTCCAACTCAGCTGCTCCATGCAGGTTGAAACAGACAAGTACTTGGATTTCACAGAGGTTCCTCATGAAAGCCGGATTATACCTCGTAGGGACTACTTCAGTTTTTATGGTCTCATTGTCTGGCATTGAGAGATTAAACCACTTAGTCCTTCATAAAACCTGCCTACTCAAACACTTAACAATCCTGATAAACATCAGTGACACCAGGCACTAAAAGCCCCATAAGAATAAAGTGCTCCTCCAGTGCAGCGAGTATGTAACCAACAGATCCCAGTGCAGTTGAGCACAGCCCTCTTTGATTTGCTTGATCAGTCTGTTCCCCATTACCCAGCTGTAGGTAGAATAATGTGCGAGAGCACAGACCGATGCAGGTGTGAAGGACAGAACAAGTCTGGACATATAGGCCTTCACACTGTCTAAATGTGCAGCAGAAAATATTGAGTTGCACTTCAATGAGCGTTATGCCTGCATGACCTGGCATGACAGAAGAATCCGTCAGAAAGCCCTCTTTCTGGAAGTTAAGTGGAAAATTACATTTTGTACGGTGGTGGATAGGGAGGTGCTTTTAGGAACTGACCTATGACAAATCAAGTTAAACATCAATAATCAAAAAAATGGATGGATGCACAAATGGCTGACAGTGAGTGTGTTTGCCACAAAGATTAATAATTATGCTAAGGATGACATTTAAACATTGATGCGCTCATGAGGACCGGGAGGACAACTGATGACACACAGGGAGGAAGAGGGAAGGAGGGAAGGAGGGAGGAAGCAATCTTTTTTTTTTAAAGGCAGAATTAAGAAAATTTAACTGCTAATTATTTGCACTAAGACTAGTACACCGTCCTTAATATTTCAGCCTACCTGCTCGTGAGGTGTAAAACACCGAGATGAAAAGCAACAGCAGCCATGTCTCGCGCACTGGACTCCATCGATCCATCTTATCAGATACGACGACCGATGACTTCCTCGTGGCTGCCTCGCGCTCGGCGCGACACCTGAAGTCAAAGAAAGTTTTTTTTGGCTCCGCACGTGAGAGTTTACAGGAACTGCTGCCTCGCGCCTGTGCGTCTCTCAACGCGCACTTCACCAGCTGGCAGTTAATTAAGAGCGCGCGTGCATAATGGCTGATTTAATTGATGCAAAGTTATATTCATTAGCGCATACTCCTGTCTTTGCTGTTTTTCCTCTTGGCGGACGGATGAAGAAGGGAGGCCAGCCGAAAAAAAATCTCAAATCTCGGAAGATCTTTCCCTCCTCACCCGCAGAGAATTTTCCTCACTTTCTCTCCTCTCCTCCCCCCCTCCCTTCCCCATCCCTCCCCTTGCCCCCTTCTCTCTCTCTCTTTCCTCCGGGGTGACCCCTCCCTCCCCTGGTTGGGGCACGCGGAGCTGTGCAGAAACATAGTTTTCGCGCGTGTCATTATTTGCATACTGTGAGTGAGTGATTTAAGGGACTTTGTTTTTTTGTCTCTATCTATATGTCTCTTGCACGCACGTGCGCACCTGCACATAGGCTACACGTTATAACGCTGTCACACACACATATACATGCTCGTGCACAAAAATCGTCAATGTTCGAATATGAACCTGTCAGCAAAGTTTCTCTCTAGAAACAAATACAAAACATCCATATGAACAATGAAATGAAATGTTCTGCTCTCTACGAGCAGGCACACACACACACACACACACAAAGCATGCTGGGACAGGACAACGGTGCTGCCCAAATAATAAAAAATTCCAGTGCCTGTCTGTCTTTGCCCACCACATACTCTCTTCAAACACACAAACGCCATATTCTTCCTATAGGCACAACACACAAAAACAAGAAAAAAAACAACCAAATGTGCTTCCTGCCTTCTACATAAAGAGGTTGTCATACTTTCACTCTGATGTGGAAAAGTCAAAAGAAAGCAGCAGCTAATTGGGAGGTATCAGAAACGTTTTATGAGTTTATAGGAGACGTTTATAGGGTGAAAGAGGTTGACAGGAGCTCAGTGCATGCACACACATGCATACATGAATACCAGCCTCAGGTCTCTCTGCTTAAGCCTCCGCTTTACATTAGTCTGTATCGTCTGAGGAGACTATACCTTATTATACTGTAGTATTTAGATCAGGACGGACATGCCTCAGGACCAAAATGTACAGGATATTGGAGCAAATTAAGCACATGTACATGTAATCAGTTTTTTAAAAGGATTGTCTAAAATGAAGGGAAAAAAATAGAAAATGTGCCAAAAACTGTTATCAATAAACAGTCTTGGCCCGTTTGCATTGTGTATTGATAACTGACACGCTATTATACAGTATGTGCACATAAAGGAGAAGACTGGATTAA